>WOVY01000151.1:105000-692116 GCA_013436015.1 Rhipicephalus annulatus
CCACCCCGCCGAAGTTGGCTAGCACGAGTCCACTGATTTGCAGACTGAAATTTATTTAATATGTTGGCTTACTGGCACTATAAAGTGAAGCAAAGACTGTGTTTAGGCTGGTCAACTGTTCTCTTAGAATTCTAAAGTAGGTCATTTCAACATTATAAGTTCATCAATACAGGATTAAATCTACATGACTGTTTCATGTTTAAATCTCGGGCTGGAACTCTCCGTGTTGTACGGGACGGATTTCAAAGTTTGTTGTACTTTAGCAACCGTAGCTTTTAGAAATTTACGGAAACTTGGCATCTCAAGTTATTGACACCCTCAGAGGTCAAATAAATTAATTTTTACTTATAAGGAACAAAGTAGGCTGTAGTCGACGCTATGAAAATCTTAGACGTGACGGTGTTTGGCGCGTGAATTTCAAGGTTTCGTTGCGCACTCAGATTTTAATTTAGCTCGTGTTCTCGCTTACCCAGCGTATTCTCGCGGCGAGGCTGGTGACATTGGAATAGTGAAAGATTAACTTGATAATATGAGCGAGGAATTCACCGACGATTGGTAATACAGCCTAACGCGAATCCTGAGCGCAGCGTCGTCTTGTTGCAACGACAATTGTGCTTTCAAGTTTTGTCTTTCCGCAGTCTTAGCAACGTAAGATTTGTTGACCATTCTCACAGGAACTGCCAGAGCTCGAGCGCTATACGCGCACCACGCTGTGCATTCTAGACGCCGTAAACGAGGCCAAATGGTACCAGCGCTCGAGTGCTGCTCCTACCACTCTCTGCATTGCGGACTTCGTGAACGAGGGGATAAGACGACAGTAGTCGAGTTGTACGCCCACCACTCTGTCTATTGTGGGTTACAAGAAGGAGGCGAGATGATGAAAGCACGACGGTGATATACGATCCCCACTCTGTGTATTACAGGAGCCACGAACTGAGGTGAAACGGCCTAAGAGCGCAAGGGCTATATACGCCCATCACCCTGCGCAGTCGCGAATGAGGCAAAAAGACAATTGCTCGAGTGCTACACCCACCACTCTGCGCATATCATACACTACGAAAAATTCGGCAGATCCCAGGGTACCTCGGAATCGACGTTATACAAAGCATGCGGAGGGAAGGTTACCGTCTTGCAATTTTTTATTGAGCGACACGTCGTGAAATTAAAATAACGCAAAGTATATGTACAAATGTTGTACTCAGACTTGGGTGCACCTTAAAGAACCCCAGGTGGTCAAAATTTCCGAAGCCCTCCACTACGGCATCTCTCATAATCATATGGTGGTTTTGGGACGTTAAACCCCACAAATCAATGTACAAATGTAGCGCGCACAGACATATGTTGAATAATTGCAGATGTTAATATAACCAGCTGTTTGCACTTGCGCAACAATTCCAACTGGAACATGCGTATTAGCAACACCAGAAGCTGATGTGAAGTGCTGATACTTGCGAGGATGCTGTCCCTGGGCACTGCTACATAAATCAACTTCAGCGCATGACACTAACCACAACTGACGTTAACCCGACGTGACGGCTGTGTCAAAGGAGCACATAATTAATGTTAATAAAATTGGGTAAGCACCGTGGCAACCACTATTGAGGCTTCATGAAGATTAGTGTCTGTTTGAATAGTAGTTCCGAGACATGGCGTAGCTCTGTGGTAAATGCTTCATTGACATGCAGAATGCTTGGGGTCGATTCCAGCTGAGACCTTGACATTTATTCTTTGCAATCGTCGGATCAACGCTACCGACGTCGGGTATTTAATAACGCTCGCGCGTTGAAATTGCCCATGTGTATTCTCGTCGTTCCTGGGTAGATACTAAGTGTCGATCACCTGTGGCATATACCCGCACGCGATCGGCACATACCCGCCCGTGGATATGTGCCACTGTCCGACGGGAAGTGTTTGACGACGTAAGCGACGGAATTGTGATATTATTCATGTCTTAACCAGCGTATCATATTCGTCAAGCCATCTTACGCTCCCATAATAATTTTGGTTCACGCCAATTTAAGGAGGTGACCACGAGAGTGCCGAAACGTAAGCGGCTAGATAGATAGATAGATAGATAGATAGATAGATAGATAGATAGATAGATAGATAGATAGATAGATAGATAGATAGATAGATAGATAGATAGACAGATAGATAGATAGATAGACAGATAGATAGATAGATAGATAGATAGATAGATAGATAGATAGATAGATAGATAGATAGATAGATAGATAGATAGATAGATAGATAGATAGATAGATAGATAGATAGATAGATAGATAGATAGATAGATAGATAGATACGCTCAAAGTCGCCGAAGTTCGCTAAGAAATGCTTCACATTTAAAAGGTAAAACGACGACAGCACTCGATTATGCGCCCACTACTCTAATATGCATTGCAGGCGTTGCCAACGAGGCGAGAAGCAACACAGCTTGAGCTCTGCGCCCACCGCTCTGTCTATTGCATGTGCCACGAACGAAGTGTCCCGACGGGAGCGCTCGAGTGCTAAACCCGCCACCCTGTGCGTTGCAGGCGCCGCGATCCAGGTGAAACGCCGACAACTCCGTTATGCAACCGAAGGCAGCCGCAGTGCACATGACATCATCCACGCATGCATGCGCATGAGCGCCAATCGAGAGGTGAGAGGGCGGGATGAATCAAGAAAGTGAGGTTGGAGGCCCGTGGCTCGCGATATGGACACACTCCACATTTGCTCGTTCTCGTCCGTGGTCGCTCGGTCGGTAACGCGGCTAGAGTGAAAGCCAATAGACAGTTATAGTCTATCGTTAGCGTGATAGTGGAGGTTGAGGGAATGGTGTTACCGTGCAGCAAACGTTCGTTGTGGACAGCGTCTTATAGTTTAGCGGGATAACGTTTACGTGGTTTACGTGACCTAGCTTGGGTGGTGGCGCCACCTGTCGAATGGTTAACAAGTTAAAGAACAATAAAAAGGAAAAAAACGAGAATGTTTGTCTATGCCACCATGCGAAGCATTGTTAGATGTTTGTTTTAGTAACAATAAAAGTAAATAAATATTAACCACGGACCAAACACGAATACATATATGTTGCCGATTTGTTTACATCGATCTTGTAGTTAGGCCTAGATGCGTTCAAAATTGGAAGTTATCTCAAAACTACGCCAGCTTATCCGTAATATTCGGGTATCGAAGCTAACTGAAGGCAAGCGAAGCCATTTTAAACAGTCGTTTGCAGCGAACAGAGTGAACCTTTCAACCACTACGCCAAAATAACTTAGAAGTGGGCGTCCGAGAACACCGCCATGTTTACACATACTACGTACACTTACGCTACCACGGTAACCTTAAATCTAAAAAAATACCGTGCGTACGGTAAACGGTGTGGCTAAGGTACGTATCTGCGCATGCACACTTCTATTCCGGTTTCACGGTACGCCCGGTATCCCGGTAAACCTGGTATACTATAATTTAGCTACAAGTTAAAAAACCCCAGGTGGTCTAAATTTCCGGAGCCCTCCACTACGGCGTCTCTCATCATCATATGGTGGTTTTGGGACGTTAAACCCCACAAATCAATCAATCAACCGGTATACTATGAATCTCCAATAACGGAGACGCCCCTCATCGCATAGGACCTTATTTTTTCGGAGAGGAGGAGTTTCTCCTTTCTAGGCTGTTGCACGAGAGTACAAAATCTGACGTCACAGCCCCGGAAGTGCATTTTTCGGGAAGTCACTCGCACTAACAACAGCCCAGAGAGGACTATGGCGGCTCCCAGGGAGCCTTGAGTGAAAAGGTGTCCATTTCAGCAAGGGCAAGCTGAAGTCTAACATGCTTCGACTTCACACAGGGACAATAGCGCCAGTGTGCTGCACCCCCCTCGAAACGTACAGACGCTGCTCCACAGAACGGCGCTCCAAGCGCAAATGTGCAGTGAAGTAGCTGTTGTGCCTGAACGTCAAATTTATGGGACGAAATGTCTTCCGGGTTTGTGCCAGGATGGGTCGAGCTATCGCTCTCAAACTGTTCAACAATTTAGAAGTGTCGTGTTTTTCGCTATGTGGGAGAGCTATGCCGAACAGTCACCTTGTATATAAAGAAGGGGGGTACTTAAAATAAGTGGCAAACGATTTATAGTCGGATGAAACTTAGGAAGTCCCAACAGCTCAGGTAACCAAAGCGAAACATGCAGCCGATTGTCTCCGCCACTATGGAAATAGTCGTGCTCTTGCAATTGGCAATGTCCTCCAAAGGCGGGGCTACCAGCATAAGACGTCACTCAAGTGTGGGCACGTATTGGGGCAGGCTTGTGTGCGTCTGCCTAAGAGGAAGAAATTCCGCGGGCTTGTAAAGTTGAACCAAGTATTGAGCGCTGTGTTCCGATTCCTCTGCCCAGAAAAAAGTGTTTACTGATTTAGAGTATATGATACTCTACTACGTTGGAGTTGAACGCCGTCACTGCTATCCACTTATCTCGCAAGCTATGTTTGCGTGTTTAGAAAAAGTCTTTAGCCATTCTTCTACAACGCTTCTACACTACACTGCGAGCCAGCTATCTCGCAGACTATGTTTGTCTGCTTAGAAAAATGTCTTGACTGATTTCTTCAACCATGCATCAACAGCTACACTGAAAGCCGGCAGATGCGCTTTTCAATGTAAAACATTTTCTTTCTAATCACCAGCAGTGGCGCAAGCTCTCTTTGAAAATGTTTGTCAGAAATATTATTATCCACTGCAAATGGATTCATATTCTTTACATCATGAGTGTACCAATTCTACACGTGACCTACGTTTTATTGAACAGTTCGCCAACTGGTGGCGTTCACGATACTTGCTTCCAATTTTGCCTTTCCCGTTCACATAGTTCATGTGTGCCCTCCACGCAATCCTAGATTCAAAGCATTTTCTGTGGTGGCAGGCATGTGACCTCCAGATGAGGAGAGATGGAGAAATTCTTTACACAGTTCTTTATGCATCTTTGTGCGAAGTGGGGATTTGCTGAGAAGATTTCAAGCTGACCAGTTCTGCCAGCCGCGATCTCTCTTTCCATTTTAGCTCTGGCTGACTGGCTTGCCCTCTGCGGTCTCCTGACACCGTGCAGCTCTCGCCGTTGGTGCCGCGTCGTCAGACTTCTTCGACATGTGCCCATTTTTTCTATCTCCTTCTTTTTAAAAACAATAGTCTTTCTTGAAAACCGCCCACGCAAAAATTTTGGTCTCTCTGTCCTTTTGTCTGTTTCTCCACTCTTTCCATACGCAAGATTATCCTGTTTTGACGACATTTGCAGATTAACATGCAGATACGGGGCCGATGTTTTTTTTTTTCCTTTGAAACGTTCGACGGGATTTTCTTTAGTCTCGTGATACCGGTCAGAGTAGCATTGTCGTGAACTTAGCCTAATCATTTCTCACAGTTGCTTGTATATTTTCGCATCTTTCTTTTTTCCCCGTGTGCTATTAACTTTTTTGTGCTGTTTGAAAATGGCTTCCCTCCCTCCCAATCCGAGGCATTGTCTCAAATGAAGACATTGAGAACACAAAACCTGCGTAACAGTCGCCCACCTTCCGGAGTTTGGCTAATGTGGCGTCTGACCGTCTGTTTTGATTAATAAAGATCCCCAGTACCCGGACCACTTTTTGTTCAGGGATTGGACCTGTCTCCAGTGAGAGTTCAATTTGGCCATGCGCTTGGGTGAGGGGCGTATGTGCCTGAATTCCGATTTGGATGGCCAGCACTGGAGGCCACACTGGCGGGCGCAGCGGTCGACTATGCTCGCGGCTTGCTGCAGGTTCGCCTCAATGTCTCCGAGTGCACCCTGCCTGGCCCAGATGGCGAAGTCGTCAGCATACAACGCATGCTTTATACCAGGAACGTCAGCCAGCCGAGCCGGCAGGTGCATCATGGTCAGTTTGAGTGGACTGCGAGGGCGAAGGAAAGCTTAGAAGAAAGGTGGAGGGTGCGTCTAGCGTGTGCCTAGCGTGCCTATAGCATGTGCAGCAGACTCCCCTCATCACGTACCAAACGCATAGCGACTGCACGAAACGGGCTCGACACGTGTGCAGTAAAAGTCGCGTTTACACTATAGAGCGACGCGACACTGACACGCCGCGTCTACCAATCGTGCAGCTGACATTGCCGTTCTCAACCACCGACTGCGCCACCGCTGACTGCTTTGCTTGGGAACAAGTGGACGAACGCCGGTCAATGTAGCTTTGTGTGCTTTTGCTTGCCCGCTGGATTTCGTGCCGACCGGTTGTGCCCCCGCGATCTCCGACGACAGCGCCGCTCTGGCCGACTGGGCTTACCCTACGCCATCTCCTGACGCCGACAAGAGCTCTCGCTGAGTGGTTCCCCGTCCTCGGAGTCCTGCGACCGTGTCCATCTTTCCTATCTCCTCTTTACTGCCGTCGCTCGCTGTCCCTGCGCCTCGCTCTCTCTTTCCTCTCTGTATATATACCTTTTAATCCTATCCTTTAATACCCCCTTACCCCAATTCCTTGTGAGCTACTGTTGAGGTGTCGCACTCTGATGCAGAAAGCTACGGGGCTCACTTCTCTGAAGCAAGACTGATAGTTGTAACTGATAGTTGGCTCACTTTTCTTTTCTTTTCCCTTTAGGAATCATATAAGAAAAAGGAGAAGCGAAGCGTTAAGGAGGATGCAAGGAGGCGGGGGTGGGGATGCGTTCTTGTCTCATGAAGCCGGAAATAGATACTTCTCCTCCCCCTCGACCCTTCCCCCTTTTTTCGTTTTCGCCTATATATTCAGTAGTCACCGACGATGCATTGGCTTTTAATTGAGGGTTTCACTGTCCCATATTTACTTGCGATTTTTCCGATTCTAGAGAAGTTCGAGATCATTGCCAAGTTACCGGTGGGTAAAAGAGTACCAAAATAGTAATAAAACAGTGTAACTTTGGCGTTTTTTTATTTGATGCTTGTCTTCTCTTTGTTGTTCAAACTATCTAAGTTCATCCGGTTCTTGACGCATGCGACTTGGCGTTTCTCGTTTTGAATGTCTGAAGAGCAAATTCGTTTTCCGGGGCTTCCGTCTTGCAAATGCGGAAACGTGGAAGACTCTGGCCAGTCGAAGACCGAAGAGAAATTGATAAAATTTGAAGTGTAAATATCCAACATTATAATTTTCTTAAAGGCAATTAACATATCATTGGTCCCTTCTCTTCTCGTTTTTTTTTTTCCTCCCATGAGAAATATGAAAGTGCGCACGCTTTATGGTACACCTGGGTTGGCGTGCATACTTTCTTTCATAACGGATGATCACAAGCTACATTTACAAAGTGATTCTCGCAGATAATAAACGTGATAATAAACGTGACATATAATAAACGTGACAGTATGCCTTTATCGCGACAGCGTCTTATGGGCACTCGATGCCTATCTTTGCTGTAGCCATGACGTTCGACGTAAAGTCCACATGTTCAAGCGCATCCGACATTCGAAGTTCTTAAGGCGGTAAGCATCCCAGTAGTTCTTTTTCTGGTCATTTTTTTCTCAATCAATAAATATGAAAGTTTGCAGGAAGATGACCCCGGGTAGAAATGTATAACTTTCTTCCCTAACAGATAAAATCAAGCTTTATTCAAAAAGTGGTTCTCGTAATTCGGAGACGCAACTGTGTGCCTTTATCGTGATAACAATTACACGTGCACCCGAGGCCTAATTTTGCCGTCGCCGTGACGTGCAGCATGAAAGTTTGAATCGATAACGTCGGCCCACGCGTCGAATCTTCCGTGTGCAAGCTACAGCTTGAGAAAGCTGCAGAGGGTCACAAATAAAGGAGACGTTAATTGTGACGACCAGCTGTGTCGCACGAAAGAGGATGAGTAGATGCTGAGGTGGAAAGAAAGGGAGGTACGTGACTCGGGCTCCCACAAGGAGAAGGCGCGATCGTGGGTGCTATCTCGACTGGTATCAGTAGACGGCTGCTCCGCTTGTACTTTCGCCGCTCTCCTCGCTTGTATTTCGCATTCAAGCGGCAGACAGCAAGAAACGCGCTTCGATGTCTGCAGCGGCCGTATTACCTTAATCAAGCGTTTTGTAAAGTTGCATAAAATGGTATCTATAGCCCGGTAAAGTTAACGCTCTTTTCGCCTCACACTGAACGTTTAGGTACAGCTCTATTCTCACGCACTGTGGAATACATGTTAAATTTTCATTTGAACATATAAGTAATGCAGAGGGCCGTGGAGAACGGCAGCTAGGGTAAACGTGGTTCATTTATTTATTTATTTCATTTGAATATACTGCAGCCCTAATGCAGGGCTATAGCAGGAGTGTATGAGTTATACAAAACTAATACAAACAGAGCAACAACAATAGAACAACAATAAAACTGAACTACATTACATTAATACATAAGAAAACATCACTATGGTATTGCAAACATAGTCTTTACCTATTTTCTAAGTGGGCGATAGCGGCATCAATGAAATTTTGTAATGATAGTGAACGAATACTGCCCGGTAGGGAATTTAATAGGTCTATAGTACGTGGGAAAAAACTAAATTTGAATGTGTCAGTACGAGCAAATAAAGGCTTTATGTTTAAGATGTGGGAGATGCGGGTGCAAGATTCTTCCATAAATTCGATGTAGTTACCACCGAAGATGCCAGGAGAGGAGTTGATGACTGCATATAATAGTTTTAAAGATTCGATGATGTAATAACGAGAATGTAATGACACAATGTTCAGTGATTGCAGAGCCTGTGCTGGTGAGAAGTTGTGGCTGTAGTTATGGCATATGAAGCGGATGGCCTTACGTTGAACGCTATCAAGGATTTTTAGGTCACCTTGTTTGTGAGGGTACCAAACGACAGATGCGTATTCTAGAATAGGACGAATCAACGTTTTATAAAAAAAGTAATTTGGTATCACGGGGGGATTTAGCCAAAGTACGGCCCAAATAACCCATCTTGTTTAGAGCTTTCGCGTGGATATATTCAATGTGGTTGGTCCAGGAAATATTTTATGTCAGAATCACACCCAAATATTTATATTGTGATACTCTTATAAGTTGTATACCATCCAAGTACTAATCAAGCGAAAACGGATTCTGTGCATTGGTAAATGACATGACGACTGTTTCAATGCATTGACGCTCATCTGCCATGTTTCACACCAAGAGCTGAAAGAAATGAGCGATTGTGAAAGACGGTGATGATCTTCCGCAGAATTGATGAGTTAATATAAAACGCCATTGTCAGCATAAAGTCTTATTTTAGATGAGATGCAGGGAGGTAAATGATTAATATATATGAGGAATAATAATGTGCCTAGTACAGATCCCTGAGGAACGTCCCACGCTTTTCGGAAATCAATGTCAGTACTAAGGGGTAACGCAATTTAATATAGAGAAATACAATAAAAGGAATTACACATCTATAATCGCGAAAATATTATAACGTTAACTATGAGGAAGTATTAGAAAATGTAAATGATATGAACGGCATTATGAGTATTTTTCAGAGTAACGGGTAGTCACAAGTGCCCGTATTCGCTGAAAACTCCTGTGCTAAAAATGTTCGTAAGATAATATTTCAGCCAATCACGATGTCGGGCATATCGTTAACGACGCCGACTGACCGATAGGGACGCACACTAGCGCGACAAAAAATATTTGAATTTTATTATATATATTACACATAACATACATAAGCATGTACAGAAAAACTTCACACGTGAAGTATAGAGTAAACCAAACAGAAAAATACTTACGCAAGAAGTGCAAAGCATCAAAGAACCTTCTAATACCCCAATTCTGTTGATTGATTGATTTGTGGGGTTTAACGTCCCAAAACCACTATTTGATTATGAGAGACGCCGTAGTGGAGGCTCCGGAAATTTTGACCACCTGGGGTTCTTTAACGTGCACCCAAATCTGAGTACACGGGCCTACAACATTTCCGCCTCCATCGGAAATGCCACTGCCACAGCCGGGATTTGATCTCGCGACCTGCGGGTCAGCAGCCGAGTACCTTAGCCACAAAACCACCGTGGCGGGGCTACCCCAATTCTATAATTATTTACCAGTCACGAACCGTTGCTTGGCAGATGAGAAATTCATGACTGCTATTGATATCTCTCAGTAACCACGTTCTTATGTGTTGTCGTATTTTTCTTTTTTGTCAGTAGATGTCGTGTAATATATTGCCTTATTTCAGCGAGAGTCCTCTTATGAGATGTGGTATCTGTAAGTCAAATAAATATAGCCTCAACTGTCGCTGCATGCTTGTGCATCATCGCTCTACCATCCTGACTTCAAAAAAAAGTATAGTTATGCGGGTGTTCGTTTATTACTCCGACATCCAGGAGTCTCTGGTCGTAATGATGCTTGCCGTGCTAGTTTGTGATCGTGTTGCTGAAGTTTGCTTACTGAAAAAGCGCCAAAAGTACGGCTAACTTTCACGCGTTTGCAATCATCCCTGTCCATTCATTTTTGACTTCATACCAGCGGCGTACCTCATCGAATCAATCTTCCCTTCCCGTGTATACGTCGTCCAGGCAGTAGCGCCGGACAACCCATTTGCATGAGAAGTGCGGCGTCACCGTTGAGCGTCATAATGACATGCAAAAAGGGGGCACTAGTTACCGATGCAGCAAGCCAGCCGCTCTTATACTCACTTTGGTTCCACTGCATGCATTATATAGATATGCCTGAGAAAGTTATACAGCATGAGGAGAACTTTATAACTATACAAAATAGAGTACTCGAGCACCTGGGCCCGGCAAACCTGCACCTAATCACAAAACGCACACACGCACGCGCGCCTTAGCGAAACTCACAGCAGTATCGCTCTTCATCGCACAGGCTGTATCCACTCAATGATGTGCGCATCAAACTACGCAGCGCCTGCCAAAGCAAGCCCACTGGCCAGTGCTCTGTAACAAACACGCTTGCAGATGCGCTTAGCTTGTGTGCCCGGGCGCAATGAGCTCGTGGCGAAACCTGGCTGCTACGCGCCGGTGGTCTATGCGGACGACCCAACAAAGACGTCAAGACCGGAAGCAAAGAACAAAAAAAAAGGGATAACAAAGAAGCGAGGGTGTTCTTCGTGCGTAGCCGCCGGCACGACTTCCAGACAGCGGGCGTCATCCGCAGCGCGTACGAGTTGTTCGCCCCGAGGGCTCATTACGGCGGAGTTAGAAGAGCCCGTGGACCGCGCATGGCTTCTATGCAAGGCCCGCTCTGCCAGGCGCAGCGGGGCTACGCGAACACTTCCCCGCGGCTTATCAGTGTGGACGGGGCCGGGTCGCAATCCCTATAGCGCCCTTTGGCCCCTCCTCACTCAGTCCTCCCGTACGTTCCTCTCCCTCTATCCCCGAACCTCCTCGCAAGCCGCTTCATCGTTCCCTTTCTTGCCGTCCCGGCATCCTCATCGCGCACTCCTCCACCCACAATGTGTGCCTCCTCTGCCACCGCCTCTCTCCCTCGTGGCACTGTCGTCGATTCTAATAACCTTTTGTCTAGCTCGGTGCGAAAAAGTTATTCTCCTCCCAACTAGCTTTCTTAGCCGTTCCCTTCTCGCTTTCTTTCTTTCTGCAGTGCTCGTTCCTTCGAAACCGTACACGGTGCTCCTCGGCATGCGACGTGTACGGTGTCTGACGAGAAGTGTGCAGTGCTTGGGATCGCAATTGAGACTTTGCGTGTATATTCTGTTACACCCCTTCATGAAATAGGATGAGCAGTACGCAAAAGAAAAAAAATACAAAATAAAGGGAACAACTTTGGTGTATACTCTTAGTGCGTTGCTTGTTAATTCATGAAACATGCACCAACTAGCCCAGCAGCTTGTTTCACTATCCTTAATTTGATCGTTCATCATTTATGCGTCGTTCACCACTATCTTCCCGGGTTCGATTCCAGGCTGTGAACGCCTTACTTCAAAATGAAGCAACAATAGTTAAGAGAATAAAATTCTTGAACGTTTACGCTCAGGTGAACGTTAAACGAAAATAAGAGTCGAGTTAACCACTAGAACAGCTATAGCGTTGGCTTTTGAGCTACTCCTTAACGCCGGCAAAAGCACAAGAAAGAATATGTTACGAGAGTTTAAGAAAAAAATATGCAACCATTTCTCAATTGAGCAGAAGAACATTTGCTAATGGTAAAGCTCGATTGTGTAACCAACTGAAGTATTTATTTTTACATTATGCTTATGGTGCTTTTCGTAATGCTACGTTTGCTTTGTCCACATACCTCATGTTCGCGTACTTATCGTGATTGCTTACGGCTGGCTCAAGTTTCTCTCTTTCATCTTTTTAGAAACGCAATATTTATACGGTATTCTGAAAGAAACTTGTAACGCCGGGACTGCCTGCGTAGATCTGTGTAATCAAGCTAACAGTCACATATTTCAGTGCACACAACTATATCTGAATATTACGCTTGTCACCATGTGTGGCACAGAATTGGTTTTGTCATGTGATTCTTTAATGTGCTTCTAATGCGTAGTAGAAGAGTGTATGTTTTTTTTTTTAAATTTGGGCAGCAGAAGCGCTGGTACTGAACCCACGACAGTGAGCCTATCAGCGCGACACCACAGCTATGGGCCATAGATAGGGAGCTTGTGTGGGGGGGGGGGGGGGTAGCGTTCTTGCATCCGCGCGTGCGCCCATAAAGTCATATGAAAATGTAGAAAATCTTAATACCCTTAATTAAGAAAATTGGGCACATGAAGTCAGTACCGATGCTGTGTAACATACAGCATACTTCCCCCAATGAACGGCCATAAATTGTAGCCGTCATTTAGCGAAATTTCCCAGAATTGGACTGAGACTTTTAAACACACCTACCACATCGACAGACGTTCAGATATGACAGCTACAGAGCCGAGAAGAAAGATGTTACTTGTAAGTTACACGCTAAACAACTCAATTTTTGACAGCTGTGAGGGCACTTTAATAGAGCAGACTGATGCTATTAATGGTGCGGATGGGGCAGTGTCTATCTTTGATCGAATTTCTGTGTCATGGTGAACAGAACAGTCTCAGTTTCACCGAAAAGTGGAAGCTATGTCTACTGCAGCCACAAGTTGTAATGTCACGTGAATAACGGCATGCAGCAAGAAACTTGCAGCGCGCTGCATAAACACAAAAAGGACACACGAAACGAACACACAGTTATGCACAAGACGAAGGCGGACTAAAGCGACTGCCGCACTTCTTACATCTTTGTGGTTGAGCAGCACGCTCCTTCAGAATTCGTGGTCTCTGCGTGAATGTTCTCTGTGTGTATCATTTCATTAAAAAATAAACAGTTTTAACTTTACGTGACCCTGTAGCTGATGTATATCGTTCTTCAAACCGCCGCTGAAGGGTGTAAAAGGGCTCTTTTAAAATACCTGATCGTAACTTACTGTATAGATCCCAGGATGCCGAACCTAAACTCTCGTTCCCTCACTATTCCCTGGCTGTGTTCCAATTATTACGACAGCACGTAGACAGTCTACGCAGACTGCTTAGAAGACTGCACCGCCCTCATCGTGTTCTTCTTTTTCCTTTTTTGTTAAATTACTTTGGCACTTGCTGCTTTAAAAATTATGACAAGTCCTCAGCATGCCAGTCAACGGCATATGCTTTGCCGTCAGTCCTTCAATCGTCTACATATCGTTACGAGGTGTACACCGAACTTCTTCTTCAACAACCTTCGGAGTGCTTTCAGGTACTTTTTAAATAAGTTTACTTCTCTAAGCGTTGATCAACAGAGCACCTTTGCCTCCACAGTACTGCACGGTATTACTTAGGGCTAAGTATAGTGTGAACACAGGCTGTGGCTCACACATCAGCCGTCCTTTTTCCCTACCATCTACGAGGGCTCGCATGACCGCCTTCCTGCAGCGGCGACCTCTCCTTCCCTTTTATCTTTTTACACCCTCTCTTCGCGGACCTTTCGCAATTACCGGGACAAAAGGACCGTCGGATGACACCTCCTTTCTCTCGACCCCATTCTCTCGTTTATTCGGCGAAACTTACGTCTTCGCCTCCTTTTTCTCTCCGTCACCCGGACCTTCCAGAATCTCGCTTCATTCATCGCGCTTTATTTTTCCTTTGTTCGTCTGCTTCTCGCGAGCGTCCGCATCCTAAATCCTTATACCGGCAGCCTTTTGCTTCCCTCCGCTGACTCGGTCCACAGCGTAATCTTTTTCTTGCTCTGCCCCAGCCTCTTGCTTTCTAGTTCGGCACGTTTTATGAGCCTGTTCACCCTCGTCGACTCCACAACTCGCAGGCTCGTTTCTATCACGGTGTACTGTCTTTTAGTTTTTCTTTCCCTCTCACTTTTTATTCCTTTCCCACGGTCTCTGCGTTGATTTGAAGCGCTCCTCGTATACTGGCCGTTCCCACTCACAATTCATGAGGAATATGAACGCTGAAAACCCCGAGGCGTCCACCATTCCAGGGACTTATAAAACGGCTTCTGCGTCTGCAGTGTACTGCTGTCCTGGCACTGGAGATTAAAAACAATATGCCGCGAAGGATGTAGGAAGGATTTGTTAGAGCTGCGGCATGGGGTGTACCATTTCTGATTTCTTGACTACCTACCTGCCTGCCTACCTACCTACCTACCTACCTACCTACCTACCTACCTACCTACCTACCTACCTACCTACCTACCTACCTACCTACCTACCTACCTACCTACCTACCTACCTACTTACCCACCTACCTACCCACCTACCTACCGTCCTATCTATCTATCTATCTATCTATCTATCTATCTATCTATCTATCTATCTATCTATCTATCTATCTATCTATCTATCTATCTATCTATCTATCTATCTATCTATCTATCTATCTATCTATCTATCTATCTATCTATCTATCTATCTATCTATCTATCTATCTATCTATCTATCTATCTATCTATCTATGTGAAGGCTTTTGAGTCTATGGAGCGTACAACATACGGGGATGAGGATTCTACAAGCTAGGAAGTTTGCCTAGCATCGCCCTCATGTTTGCACCGTCGGCACGCCGCTGTTGTGCGTTTCTGGTATCAAGGGAGCACGCGCAGTTCGCGCGTGGTTGGTTGCCTCCGCAGTTGCGCCATGGGTTTGGCCGTAAAAGCGCAGGAGCCATGCAGGACGCAGGACGCATCCCGAGGATACGGGCCACAGCTGTTGTCCCGAAAGGTGCGGCACCAATCCCGGCCGCGCCGGTCGCACCTCAAGAGAGGCGAAATAGCATAAGACTGTGTAATGTTCAATGTGGTTGCACGTTAAAAAACATCAAGGGGTCAAAACTTTCGAGTCCCTCCACTAGGCGCGCCTCACAATCGTATCATGGTTTGGGCACGCAAAATTTTATATTATTGATGAAAAGCCCACGATTCAGCTGTTGTGTCGAGTGGACGTTTGTACAAGTGGAATTGTCTTCCTCAAGGCTAGAACAAACTGATTTATTTAGTGCTAGCGTGTCTAGGATTCATACCCTCTCCTCCATTCTAACAAAGGAGGAGGGGGAGGAAAAGGCAACATCGGATACGCGGGTGTGACAGGGGGGGGGGGGGATGCTGTGACGAATTGTAAAAGTGAAAAAAGGAACAAGTGTTGCGGGAATAAAAAGAAAACAAGGAAGTGGTGAAAGAGGTGAGGATGCAGACGTGTCGCTCAATTCCGGCTGTCAGAAGTTAGCTCTTATTATACGATTGCGTGACCGGAATGTGCTTCGCACGCACTGCTTTAGCATTTCTGTGGAGTGCTTGCAATCATTGTCACGTTGGACTCACCTGAATGTCAGAAAGTAAAAGTTTACACACTACGTTTACTCTTTAGGTAGGCGCTTACACGTGGTATTTTTCTACCCTACTGGGTTTGGGCTGACTCTGCGTCGGGAGTTCTCGAACTTAGTTAGCCGCCGGTGCTTCGGTTTTGAGGAAGGACTCGTACTTTTGCGTTATCGTAAAGCCGCAAGACTCTGTCTAAGCCTTGGGGTGGCTTTGTGTAGTTTATGGAAGAAATCATCATCATCGTCGTCGTGAATTTATCTGCTGGCATTTAGCATCAGTGAAGGAATGAAATAGAAGACAGCATCATAGGTTAAAGGAGCAGGTGGAGGGGGGACTTGTTTGGGAATAGGAACGCGCGCTCGAGTGCGTGTGCATACATAAACGCAGCTGGAGCGATAACAAAAAAGCATCGTAGCCAAATGCGGTTCACAAAAACAAAAAAATGCATCTACTTTGAAGGGTTGCTGCCCGTACTTGCGGTAGCAGTAGGAGCACAAGCGTTCTACGTGTTTCGAAAAACTCGTCGCATTGTTCAAACCCGCTGATAACGCAGCTGATAACGCAGCTTAATTTGTCCGGCTTAACTTGACTCGGCAGTATATCTCCACCGCGCACCCTTCCTCGCGTAAGAGCGCTCCGAGGGCCCGTACCACACTCTATGCTTCATTCAACTCGACTCCAGCAGCAAAATTTTATCTCTAATCCCTTTCGGGTGTGCTACTTCTCAAACTTCGCTCTGCTAGAAAACGTGGGCTGAACGGCAGAAGAGGAGAGAGAAAGATGATGGTGAGAAAGCTTGTTTAAGAGCCTGGTACCTCCCGGATTAACGAAAACGCGAATGAATGGTCGAAATAAGGAATTCCCCTTTTGCCCTCCAAAAGAACGACCGCCCGAGGCGCGCGAGGGTGCCATTCTGCAATCTTTTTCTTCTTTTTTTTCGGGAAGCGGATTGTATGTTTTTTGCGATTCCTTAATCTCCCTTCCGCGGGAGCGCTCGCTCATCGCTTCGGGCGTTTTATCCCGCAGCGTCGACGCCGCCGTTCTCAGAGGAGCCCGAGTTCACGCCCCACTGCTCCCGCGACCACCGCAGATCTCCCTTCCTATATCCCTGTTTTCTCCCGCAGTGTCTCATTTCCCTTTTCCTCCACTCTTACCTTCTGCGCCCGAGTGTAGCAGAGCTACCCCTCCCGAGCAACTCGCCTTCCCTTTTTCCCAGTCTTCCCTATTCCCACCCGAACGAAGCGCGAGTAGCACATTTCTAGGCATGCGCCCGAAGGAGCACCTATTTCCCCCGTTGACGAAGTAATCGCATCATCACCGCTTGTGCCGTCGGCCAACCGTGAGTGGGAAGAAAACGTAAAAGCAAAAGAAACAAACATCGCGTCATTTCTGTTGGGGCGGAGGTGAAAGGGAAGTAAGGGTGCCGTACATGGGGAAGACGGGGCACGCACGAGGGGAGAAACGTAGTTGTGAGTGAGCGAGCGAAAAAGCCAGGTCTTCGTTTGTCTCGCTCTTTGACTGGTTTACTTCTTACGCGAATCGTTGTCCCGGCTCAGCTTCTGCTCGGCTCGACGTGGTGGGCTTCTTTTTGTTTGGCCGTCCTTGGCCTAAATCCTGTGAGATCGTTCGTGCCTTCTTCCTTAGCGTTTTCCACCCCCACCCCCTCCTTCCCGGCACCTTACACTTTGGCGCGAACATGTCTTTAGGCACCCCATTACTTTTGTGTTCATTTCGAGTAATGTTCCTGCCACCTTATTTTTGGCCCCTCTGCTTCTAGAACGCCTACCTCAACTGTACTTTTCCTTGTATTTTTTTTCTATGAGCTTTCCGCCGCAATTTAACGCCTCCCAGCTTTCCGTTCGGCTTTTTACTCTCGAGATGTGAAGGTGTTGCAAGACTTCGTTACTTCTCTCCCCTCGCACTTTCTTCACTTTCCCTCTCTTCCTTCTTCCTCTCTTCATTTATGTCTTCCTTCCTCTTTCTCTGTCTCCCCACGTCTGTGGCGGCGCCGTCGTCCTGTTTGTCTCCTCGAAGCCTCTCTATCCCTCCAGAAACTCAGCGATTTTTCTTTCTTTTCTCGGTCGTGCTTTCTTTCTTTTTTCTTCTCTCTAAAGACTTTGGCCATCACCTTTATATGCCTCTCGGCATCGCCTCCTTGGAAACGAAGATGTTTGTTACGTCGTCGCGATTCATTAAGCCTCGCTTTCTTCGCAGGGGTTTGTGAGGCGATCGTGTCGACCCTTCACTTCGAACTACATTTTTTTTTAATCCTATTGCAGCCGCAATGCCTCACTTTTAAGCTGTTTCCATCTTTATCGCAAGAGTTTGCGTTTACATTTACTTCCGCCACAGTTTCGTAACGCTTAACATTCATCTGCTGCTTAGCGCTGCATTGACCAGGAGCACAGCCGCTCAGCCGGACCTCTGAAAAATAAGATTCTTTGCAGGAAAGAAAAAAATTGGCCCTCCGTTCTTAATGATGCGTAGCAAATGCATATGGCTAAGTGGTACTAACGAGGGGACTTTGCGATAGAGCGGACTGCTTTCGGCACTGTCAAGGCCATCTTGTAGAAGCTCTTAGCAATTAGCGACACTTCCAGGAACTACTTGCAACCATGCTGTGTACACTAACCGCCGTCGTTACTCTTGAATTCGGTCATCAGTGGAGTGACAAAAAAGGACTCCTTCAGGGTTTCTTTGATTGATAAATGTTCTTACGCATAAAATGTTGTTCAAGCATGCACGAGAAGTGTTCAGCGTTTTTCCTCAAATGTGGCCCTACAACGGATCATCTTACGTGAGTGATATGAAAAAAATCTGAACACAAATGCGACAGTCATATATATATATATATATATATATATATATATATATATATATATATATATATATATATATATATATATATATATATATATATATTGTAACGAACAAATACAGTGCCGGAAGCTAAAACAGCTATTTATTAATGGCGAACTTGTGCCCGTCAACTAAATACACAAAGGTTGTGTCCTCACTGGTCAAAACCTCGTCAACCACTGCCGCGTCTCGCCTCGAGCTGCTCCTCAAAAAACCGCCAGCGTTCCTTGTCCAGCGCGTGATGTGGTGACACCTGCAGCCAGCGTTGCATGGCGCGTTTATAGCTTGGCGCGTACCGCCAGCGTTCCTTGTCCAGCGCGTGATGTGGTGACACGTGCAGTCAGCGTTGCATGGCGCGTTTATAGCTTGGCGCGTTTGGCTTGTCCGTTGGTGTGGCAGAATTCAAAGTAACAGGAAGCGGCGCAGGACTTCGGCAGGTGCCTAACAACATGCGGCATTAGTCCCCCTCCTGAAACGCATCGTCCCGATGCGTACTCTGACGTCGAACAGTTTTGTAAAGCAGTATTTATCTGATGTTTGAGCACATTTATCAGTTGTGTCGTTCAGTGCCTTTCGTAGTACGGTTTCATTCGTACTACATGTACGACTTCTGGGCGATTCCTGCGTCGGGTTGAGCACACTTGCCCTTCAGGAATTACTTCGTAGTTTAGCGTGCCTAACTGGCGAAGTACTTTGTAAGGGCCGAAATAGCGCCGCATCAGTTTTTTCCGATAGGCCAGGTGCGCGTATAGGCGTCCACACCCACACTTTGTCTCCGGGGTTGTACTGTACGTGTCTCCGCTTCAGATTATAGCGACTTGCATCGGAGCCTTGTTGCGAAATGATACGATGTCTTGCCAATTGCCGTGCCTCTTCTGCCCTTTCTATGTAATCGCTGATGTGTGGGTCACTCTCATTCGAATCGTTGACAGGTAACATCGCGTCTAAGGTCGTTGTGACCGTCCGACCATAAACAAGTTGAAATGGCGTGAAGTGTGTCGTTTCTTGCACTGCGGTATTATACGCAAATGTCGCATAAGGCAAAATACTGTCCCATGTCTGGTGCTCAACGTCCACATACATCGAGATCATGTCGGCGAGAGTTCTATTGAGCCTTTCGGTTAATCCGTTTGTTTGCGGATGGTATGCTGTAGTCCTTCTATGATCGGTGTGGGTGAGCTTCATAACGGACTGCATCAAACGGGCAGTAAATGCTGTTCCTTTGTCTGTAATGACAACCTGTGGTGCGCCATGTCGTAGTACAATCTGAGTGACAAAAAACTGGGCTACTTCGTTCGCCGTTCCTTTCGCGAGAGGTGATGTCTCAGCATATCGAGTCACGTAGTCTGTTGCTACAACAATCCAGCGCTTTCCCGATGAAGAGAGAGGAAATGGACCAAGCAAATCCATTCCCACTTGCTGAAATGGCCCTTTTGGTGGCTCTATTGGTTGCAAGAGACCCGCTGGTTTCGATGGTGGTATTTTACGTCTCTGGCAATCGCGGCATGACTTGACATAATGGTGCACCGAATCCCTTAATTTCGGCCAATAATACTTCCGGCGAATTCTGGCCAAAGTGCGGCTACTACCCATATGGCCAGCCGATGGGTCGTCATGACACGCTTCTAAGATTTCTGCTCGCAGCGATGATGGTACAAGAAGCAGAAACGTCTCACCGGTGTTTACGAAGCTGCGCTTGTATAGGACGTCGTTCCGGAGGACATAGGATGTCAAACCGCGGACGAAAACTCGTGGTACCTCAATTTGGTGACCCTCCAAGTATTGGATAAGCGGGCGTAGTTCCGGGTCCTCTCGCTGAAGACGAGCCATCTCCGACACATTCAGAACTCCAAGAAATGGGATGTCTTGTTCTTGGTCAGATGATGGAGACTCAACAGGTGCGCGAGACAGGCAATCCGCGTCATTGTGCTTGAGACCAGACTTGTAGACCACAGTGATGTCGTGTTCCTGCAGACGCAGGCTCCATCTAGCAAGCCTTCCTGAAGGGTCCTTGATGTTTGCCAGCCAACACAATGAATGATGATCACTGATTGCTCGAAACGGTCTGCCGTAGAGGTATGGGCGAAACTTGCTGATGGCCCATATAACTGCGAGACACTCTTTCTCTGTCGCTGAGTAATTAGACTCAGCATTTGATAGAGTGCGGCTCGCAGTAAGCAATAACCTTTTCTTCTCCATTCTGCCACTGAACGAGGATGGCAACCGAGGCCAACGTTACTCGCGTCGGTATGTATGTCTGTATCGGCCTCTTCGTCAAAATGGGCAAGTATTGGAGGAGACTGCAAACGGCGTCGCAACTCTGAGAAAGCCGCTTCTTGTTCGTCCTGCCAAGAGAATGGTACACTTTCTTTTGTTAGCCGTGTCAAAGGCTCAGCGACCTTAGCAAAGTTTTCAACAAAGCGTCTGTAGTAGGCACATAGTCCCAGGAATCGTCTGACGGCCTTTTTGTCTTGCGGTTTCGGAAAATTTTCAACTGCTGCAATCTTTTCCGGGTCGGGGCGGACGCCTTCCGCACTAACTATGTGCCCGAGGAACCGAAGCTGACGAAATCCAAAGTGACACTTTTGCGGTTTGATGGTCAGTGCTGCCACCCGAATGGCATCCAGTACTATTCTCAGTCGGTGGATGTGCTGCTCGAAGGTGGAAGAAAAAACCACTACATCGTCGAGGTAGACGAGACACGATTGCCACTTGAGTCCGGAGAGCACAGTGTCCATCATCCTCTGGAAGGTAGCGGGAGCAGAGCACAAACCGAACGGGAGCACTTTGAACTCGTATAGTCCGTCTGGGGTCACAAACGCCGTCTTCTCGCGATCTCGTTCGTCCACCTCGATCTGCCAATATCCACTTTTTAAGTCCAATGATGAAAAGAAGTGAGCATTGCGTAACTTATCCAAGGCATCATCGATCCGTGGAAGTGGGTAAACATCACGCTTTGTGACTTGGTTCAGCTTTCTGTAGTCAACGCAAAACCGCAGAGTGTTGTCCTTCTTTTTGACTAGCACTACCGGTGATGCCCACGGACTGTTGGATGGCTGGATTACATCATCGTTGAGCATTTCCTGCACTTGGTTCTTGATGGCTTCCCTTTCTTTTGGCGCTACTCGGTATGGGCGCTGATGCACAGGTCTCACGTGTTCTTCGACCACGATACGGTGCTTTGCGACGGGAGTACGCCCGACTTTCGACGAGGTGGAGAAGCACTCGGCGAACTCTCTGATGAGGTCAGCAATCTGTTGCTTCTGAGATGACGAGAGCTCTCTGTCAATGTCTACTGACTGGAGTACGTTATCCACTGTCTCTGAAGCTTTATCAAGAGTGCAAACATCTGAGACTTGCACGTACTCATGCAGCGATGCTACGGATGTTCCCTTCGCAACATGCTGCAGCTCATTTCGAAAGTTAGTTAATAGAACATACGCACATCCATCACGAAGGCTCACCAGGCCTCTTGCCACGCATAGTCCTTTTTCTAGTAGCAGTCCGATGTTTCCGTCAGCTAATCCGTCACAGTCACGAAGAACTTCACTCCTCACAAGAACGGTAACACTGGAACGTGGCGGCACGGTTACATCTTCGTCCACAATGCGGAGAGGTAGAACGATTGGTTTCTCCGCATTACAGAAGGCGATGGCATTCTCCGTAGAAAACGAAACCTGGGACTCTTGCAAGTCAATGACTGCATTGTTTGTTTGCAAAAAGTCCATGCCTATAATCAGTTCCCGGGAGCACTCAGGAAGCACAATAAAGCTGCCGACATACACAAATCCTCTTATTCCTATCCTTGCGGTGCATAACCCCACAGGACTAACTAAATGCCCTCCAGCGGTACGTATCTGAGGTCCGGTCCACTCAGTCATCACCTTCTTAAGCTTCTTTGCGAGAGCATTACTGACAACGGAATAGTCTGCACCAGTGTCTATTAGCGCAACGGCCTCGACGTCGTCGATCGTGACTAATATCTCGGAGGTAACGTCACTACTACTGCACTTGACCGTCGTTGCGTAACTGCCACCGCCCTGCCGGGCTAACAATGGAGGGTCTTCAGTTGTCAGTGTATCAGCGGCCTCACCTCCAGAGGTCGCTGGCTCTAGTTTTCCCGCCGCGGGCTAGGTGAACGTGATCTTCGGAGATTTGATGACGGACGAGGACTCGGCGACCGATAGCGCATCGGTGCTGTCGAACGCGACTCCCGTTGTTGCGTGCCTTGAGGTGAATAGCGTGAAGACAAGTATTCTTCTATTTCGTAGGGCCGTTCACCGTTCCGTGGGCATGGTGCATTGACTGGAAAACCACGCAGTCCCGCTCGACGATACTGGCACGCCCGGTAAAGGTGACCTGCTTCTCCGCAGTGGTAGCAAAGGGGCCGCCGGTCTACAGTGCGCCATACATCGCTCTTACGTGGTCTTGCCTCCGGGATTGGTAGCGGCGTACTCGGAGAAAACGTCGGAGGCATCACAGCAGTCGCAGCCGTCCGATTCATGCGTCCGAGGTCCTGTCGTACAGCTTGCGCGTACGACAACTGAGGCGGAGGCTCCGGTTGCGCGCGCTGTAGTACCTGAGGTTGTGGTTGTAGAACCGCTTGCTGCACTTCTTCGCGCACAACGTCGGCAAGTGAAGACATCGCTGGATGAGCTTGAGTCATTTGTATTTTCTGGAGTTCTTCCCTTACGACAGCCCTCACCATTTCACGCAAGAGATCAATGTTACTCGTGAGGGTTGTTGACGCCGCGCTAACAGATGAGACGCTTACGTCCCGGTTGTATTGGCGCGCGCGCTGCTGCAGGGTCTTTTCTATCATGGTTGCCTCTGATCTGAACTCAGCAAGAGAGCGCGGTGGATTACGCACCAGGCCTGCAAAAAGCTCCTCCTTCACTCCACGCATCAGGTGCCGCAACTTCTTTTCCTCAGCCATGTTCGGGTCGGCCCGGCGGAACAGTCGAGACATGTCTTCAATGTACATGGCGACGCTCTCATTGTTCCGTTGGTTTCGCGTCTGAAGAGCGGCCTCTGCCTTTTCTTTGCGGTCCGTGTTTGGGTACGTAGCAAGGAACTCTCTTCGAAAGTCGTCCCACGATAATAAGGACGCTTCGTGGTTTTCGAACCACGTACGTGCAGAATCTTGCAGTGCCACGTAGACGTAGCGAAGTTTCCTGTCTTCGTTCCAACCGTTCAGTCTGGCAACGCGTTCAAAACCGTCGAGCCAGTCCTCGGAATCCTCGAAAATATCACCATGAAATACCTCAGGTATGTGGGGTGGGTCCATGACGATATGCGATGGAAATGAACTCGCTTGGGTGGCCATTGCAGGTGCTCCGGTACTTACGTCCTCCGCTGGTCTCGAAGAATCGAAGAGGGCACCAAACTCGGGCTGCTCACCTCGTAGGCGACGACTCGTTCGTTGGTGTACGGGAGTCAACAGCGCTGGCTCCAACCTTCGGGGTTCTGGGCTATGTTCCCTATGCTGAGATGGGCTTGGAATCATACCCCGCACCTCCACCAGTTTGTAACGAACAAATACAGTGCCGGAAGCTAAAACAGCTATTTATTAATGGCGAACTTGTGCCCGTCAACTAAATACACAAAGGTTGTGTCCTCACTGGTCAAAACCTCGTCAACCACTGCCGCGTCTCGCCTCGAGCTGCTCCTCAAAAAACCGCCAGCGTTCCTTGTCCAGCGCGTGATGTGGTGACACCTGCAGCCAGCGTTGCATGGCGCGTTTATAGCTTGGCGCGTACCGCCAGCGTTCCTTGTCCAGCGCGTGATGTGGTGACACGTGCAGTCAGCGTTGCATGGCGCGTTTATAGCTTGGCGCGTTTGGCTTGTCCGTTGGTGTGGCAGAATTCAAAGTAACAGGAAGCGGCGCAGGACTTCGGCAGGTGCCTAACAACATGCGGCAATATATATATATATATATATATATATATATATATATATATATATATATATATATATATATATATATGACTGTCGCATTTGTGTTCAGATGGGAGAGGCCTTTGTCCTGCAGTGGACGTAGTCAGGCTGATGATGATGATGATGATATATATATAGAAGCAAAGAAGTGCATAGCTAAGGGCTCGTTTTTCCGTGTTTTTGCACAATATTATTGAGGTCTAACAGACAATAATGCCACGGAAAGTATAGGGGAAGATATTAGACCAAATTGTAATGTAAAATATGAAGAAAAGTGGGTGAAAAGATAACTTGCCATGGGCAGGATCCGAACTGGCGACCTTCGAATGACGCGTTCGATGCTCTACCACTGAGCTACCATGACAGCCATCCTCCCAGCCACTTTATAGGGTTTATATGTGAATTAAACGTGGGAGTGTCAGTCAGTGCCACCAGTAGTCATGGCGGCGAGTGTGCCACTCTTTTGAGCCTGTTTGGTGTAACGTAGCACGTGATATATATATATATATATATATATATATATATATATATATATATATATATATATATATATTTGTGTATGTGTGTGTGCGTGTGTGTTTGTGTGGTGTGTGTGTGTGTGTGTGTGTGAGAGAGAGAGAGAGAGAGAGAGTGTCGGCCATGGTTCATGCGGAGCGAAATCTTTTAGTGGCATTGTTGTTTTACGCAGGCTGTAGAAGCGTGTACGACATCACTGTTTAAAATTTCATCTCGCTCTGGCGTGAGCAACGCTAGTCGCTAGTGACTGCAAATATGCGCAGCAGAGTCCGTATACCCTGCCTTGCAATGTAAACTTGAGTGATTGTGTTGACAACGTATGCACGCTATAGAACATTCAGTTACAACACGAAAAGGGACAAAAAAAACATTCACTCATGTAAGGTTGATTTGATATGCGGGGTTTGACGTCCGAAAACCACCATATGATTATGAGAGACGCTGTAGTGGAGGGCTCCGGAAATTTCGACCATTTGGGGTTCTTTAACGTGCATCCATATCTAAGCACACGGGCCTACAACATTTCCGCCTCCATTAGAAAGGCGGCCGCCGCAGCCGGGATTCGATCCTGCGACCTGCGGGTCAGCAGCTGAGCACCTTAGCCACTAGACCACTGCGGTGGGGTTATTCACGTAAGGCGAGTGGAGCGCCACAGCCGTGTCAAATTTCTTCCCAGTCGGTGTATTTATCCCACCCCGCAACCATTCGAAAGCTTTCCGCCCCTAATGTAGTTTAGCACTACCTCCAAGGTAAAAGGCACCTCACTTGGATTTGCTTTTCCTTCATGATAAAGCTTTAGGGCCATGTGATTACGTCATGTGAACTCACGTTACGGTAATTTTTTTTTTGCACTACTTGTCTACGATGCCTCAGGATGCCAACGCTAAAAAATTTCGCGTTTGATGGTGTACAGAGTGGGGGGAGGGGAGCAAAAATTCCCACGCCACTATCCTATGTATTTCTATGTAAGCGTGTTCTGGGAACTTTTGACCGAGACTGTACCTAAGGCATTTACCTTAAAACGGGTCTTCCTGTTCAAGCACGCAAAAAAAACAAAAAACTACCCACGAGTTTTGTAATGCATTTGTCTTGTCTGATGAAGCTGCATCTTTTTTTTTTGTGTACTCGAATCGGGGAAATTCCGCTTCGGCGAGAGCATGGTGCAACCTCCTAAAATTACCGTTTTCGGCCGAGTCTGCTTCGAAACTTCTGGATTGCCTCGAGACTGCAGCTTCTAATTATAGCACGTCGTTACCAAGGCTTTGCACGGGGCCAACAGGCGCCCGTTAAACTGCCGTGGGGTGTGCATACCTGCGGTCGACGCCGCTCCCCTACTCGTTTTACCCGGCCATGGCGGTGTTCCCTGCATCGCGCCTTTTATGTATTCGAAGGCGTTGGTGGGTGAGCTCTATGCAGTGGGAAAGCACCTTTACGTCACTAAGAAATATGAAGCGCTAATTGCGGACGCTCGGCCATAGTACAGAAAAGACCGGCTGGTACTGAACGCTTACGTTTCCAAAACAATAAACAAAAAACGACATAAAAACTGTACGACAAAGCCAAAGCGTGCGAAAACGTTTTATTTTAAAAAATGTTGATGTAGATATGGGAGGAAACCTTAGTCCAGGTTCGTTACAATCTCGGTAACCACCCGAACCCACTGAAAAAAGGCAGGGCACATTACAGCGTTCATTCTCGTAAAAAATTGCAATATAAATTTAGGCTGTTTCAAATTAGCGGCGCCTATCCCTAAAGGAGTGCGGATATGGGGCAAACTTTTAAATGCGAAGCATTTTTTAGCAAACTTCGGCAACCTTGAGCGTATCTATCTATCTATCTATCTATCTATCTATCTATCTATCTATCTATCTATCTATCTATCTATCTATCTATCTATCTATCTATCTATCTATCTAGCCGCCTACGGCTTTTTACTCTCCTGGCCGTTTCGATAATGATATCGATACCAAACTTGGTATGGCATAACATGACTGTATGAAGAAGATATCGAACTTGTCATAACATTAAAATCTTGACACGTATGTCGTGAATGTCATTATTTACATTTCGTTGTCCTGCAGCTCTTCCGGGGGTTTCATTCACATGGCATGTTGCAAAACTGGTATGGTATGACATGATTGCATGGCGAACAGAAGCAACAGACTCTAACAT
Organism: Rhipicephalus annulatus; assembly: GCA_013436015.1. Lineage (NCBI taxonomy): Eukaryota > Metazoa > Arthropoda > Arachnida > Ixodida > Ixodidae > Rhipicephalus > Rhipicephalus annulatus. The sequence continues at coordinate 132,216 of WOVY01000151.1, forward strand.
AAAAATCATGATATGCGTGTCATGTAACATGACTTCATGCCATGCTCGTGATGTGCTCGTGACCGTTTTGTTAGCTCTACATATACCAAATTTGGTGTTACGTGACATCAATGGATGACGAATTATATGAAAGGTGCAAACATAATAATCCTAACACGCGTGTCATGTAAGAACATGACAACATGCTACGCTCATAGCGTACTCGCAGCCATTTCGCTAGCTCCACATATACTAAACTTGGTATCACGTGAAGTGAATGGATGACGAAGGTAAACGACACATCCAAACATAATAACCATGACACGTAAGTGATGTACAGCATCATTTTCCTTCACCTCGTAATGTTGTGCTGATTTTAAAGCGACATATAAACATCTCTCATTCGTGCTTCGCATATCATCGATTCCCACTGTACATAGGATCTGCCTTTTTTTTTGTTTCGCTTTCTTTCGTTCTTTTTTTCTCTTTTCTGTTTTTTTCGTTTTTTTCTCTCTATATTTATCTATTTGTTTTTCCTTGCACTGTTTTTGTTTTTCTCACTCTATTTCTCGCTTGCTTCTTCCTTCTTTTTCTATATTTATATACGTGATTTTGCTTGCGTTACGTTCAACGAAATCAGCACGCAACAGCCTGCGGCAGACCGGGCCCCTAAAATCAAAGAAATAGCGAATTTTTAGTGTCGCAAACAGCAAACGAACAAGAACACTTGAGCATCTCCCTTAATTTTAATAACAACACTATCTTTTTTTGTACGTCCCAAAACCACGATATGATTATGAAAGACGCAGTAATGGAGGATATTTCGACCATCTGGTGTTCTTTGAACGCGCATTGACATCCCACAATACCCGAGTCTCTAGCGTGTATACCTGCCATCGAAATGCGACCGCCAGCGTCTCTATCGAACCTGCGACCTTTAGGCCAGAACCAAGCGCCGTAACTACTGCCCCACAACTGCGAACTCGCTGTCGATCACGTGATGTGTCATTGGACTCACTCTGCTTTCGGTTGCAGTTCAACTGCCGCATCGTTTTGTGGCTGTGTTCCTTCAGTATCCAGACTTGGACGAGTCGGTTTCGTACTCAGAGATATGCCGTGCGACTTGGGCGAAGACTGCGACACAGACAAATGCCGACGCGAAAATTGAAGGGCACTATGTAAATTACAAAGGGTGTTTGGAAACAGCCTGTGGCCATATGACTCACTATGTCATGCCATTTAGGGACGAGGCTCCTTCGGACTGCATGATGACCATCCAGCTTCAATCTGTCCGGGCGCCGTGCACAGTCGAAGCGCAGATGCAAAATGTCTGTGTACCGAACTGTCTACAAAGCGATGGTTTAGTAATTGACCGACCTTCCATCTGTGCGTCCGTGCGCCTGTCGTTTATACGAGTCGGCGACTTCAACGTAGGTATCCAGCTCATACCAACAAAAATATTAAATGTACAAAGACCAAATCACCCTTGCCCTACTAAAAAAATGGGTCCAAGCGAATGCCTGTGCGAACTTTCCTTTTCTTTTTATCGCGCCTCGCATGGGTCCTTCTTGAACGTTAGGTAAAACTTAGGGGCTAGGCTCGTTTGTGTGTCATCACTCATGACGCTGTGTTATCCTGTTGTCACGGCCCACCATAAATATTGGTATGCGCCCCAACATTTATAAATTATAGGTCCACTAAATGTGGAGGAGGCAAGTTAGCCTATACACATAGCTAACGACGTTACCGGAGCTTCAACACCCTCCCCTACTGAAGTGTACTGAAAACGGACGTGTAGAGAAGTACAAGAATAATGAGCAAAAGTATAAACGCCACCTTACGGTAAGCTGAATCCCAACGCAGATTTGCAACGACGTTGGTTGAGCGGGAAGACCCTTCCCTACATGCTTCGTTCTTTCACATATTTTAGGGGCGAAGCTCCTTAGAGCGTGGGCTGTGCGTCCCCTGTAGCCTGTACGTAGCCACCTCTAGTTTAGTTCTTGCAGTGTTCACTAGATGGCGGTACAGTCCCCTGTATCTAGCCACCTCTAGTTTAGTTCTTGCAGTGTTCACTAGATGGCGGTACCGTCTCCTGTATGTAATGGCGGTACCGGCGGTACCGTCTCCTGATGGCGGTACCGTCTCCTATAACTGCAGAGAAAAGAATCAGGAGATAGTGGATTGCATGAGTGCGGATATTAAGGAATTTGGTAATGGGGCCGAAATCATCCTTCTAGGGGACATGAATGCCCACATACATGACCTTGACGGATATTCAGACACCAATGGGAAGTTATTACTAGATCTTTGCGAGCAACATAGTCTGGAGATAGTTAACACGGGGCCTAAATGTGACGGCCAGATCACATGGGAAGTCGGAAACAGGCAATCAAGTATTGATTATTGTCTCATGACTGAAGGAATTTACCACAAACTGACAGAAATGAGGATAGACGAGGAAGGCATTAACAGCTTGGGTAGTGATCATAAACGAATAACATTACAAATGGGATACGAAACTGAAAATATGAGCATGGAATCAAAGTCTGGCAGCTCGTATTTAAATGACAAACAAATAATAAATATAGCCGCAAGAGTCGAGGAAGAAGTAGGCGAAATACCAGGCAAGGACTGGGAGTATAGTGAGCTGTTACATCTAATGACGAAGGAGATAGGGAAAGAGAAGAAAACTGTTTGCTGGAAAGGAAAAAGGAAGCCAAAAAGTTGGTGGAACAAGGAAATCCGGGAGGCGATCGAGAAGCGACGCGAAGCATCACGGGAGCATAGAAAGGCAAAAAAGGAGAAGCGGCCGCAGGACGAAGTCAAAAAAATATGGGAAATATATTTAGAGAAAAAATCCCTTGTACAGAAATTGGTAGAGGCAAAAATTAAAGGTGAAAGTGAACGCTGGATGACAGAGATACACGAAAAAAAGGGGGCCGCGCCTAGGATTTTTTGGAGCCACATAAAGGCGCTAGGTAGGAAGTCTGTCACAACGCAACAACATATTCTAGATGAAGGAGGAAATCAATTGGAAGGGTACGAAGCGCTAGGTTACATCCAAAAGGTAACAGCCGATTCGTTTCAAAAGAGCGTCCAGGGGATCTCCCCGGTGAGTAAAAGTGTGGCGGAGAAAGCAACAGAGGAAGAGCTAGTACTTGATAATTTCAACTGGAAAAAGGCCGAAGGAAAAATTCCAAAGCGCACTGCCGCGGGTTTAGATGGGATTCCCGTTAGCCTCATTAACGAACTAGGACATAGCACTAAAGAAGCATTGTTAAAAGCAGTAGAAAAAAACTTAAAGGACGGACAAATACCGGACAGTTGGCGACAAAGTAGAATGAACTTAATCTATAAAGGCAAGGGAGAAAAGGACAAGATTCGCTCGTATAGACCACTAACCATTACATCGGTACTATACAGGTTGGCGATGCAAGCAGTAAAAATGAAAATAGAAACATGGGCCGAACATAACGATATTTTGGGAGAACTTCAGAACGGATTTCGAGTCTACAGGCGGTTAGACGATAACCTGTTTGTTCTCACTCAGTGTATAGAAATATCTAAAATAGAGAATAGGCCCTTGTACGTGGCTTTTCTAGACATCACTGGGGCATACGACAGCGTTAACCAGGAAATTTTGTGGGATATATTGAAAGGAATGGGCATGGGCGACGACTGTATACAGCTTTTGAGGGAGATATACCGAGAAAATACAGTTTGCATAGAGTGGGAAGGAATGCGTAGCAAAGAGAACGTTGAGGTTAGCAAGGGTCTGAGACAGGGATGTCCTTTGTCCCCGCTGTTATTCATGCTGTACATGGTGAGTATGGAAAAAGCGCTAGAAGGTAGCAACATTGGTTTTAATCTGTCACACAAACAGGGCGGCATGATGATTGAGCAGAAGCTTCCAGGTTTATTTTATGCGGACGATATCGTCTTATTTGCGGACAGTCGAGATGATATACAGCAGCTGGCGAATATATGCGGAAGGGAAGGTGAAGCTCTTGGACTAGGATTCAGTGTAACGAAGTGTGGATTGATGGTATTCAATGATCCCTGTGATCAGACGGTGTCCATACAAGGCCAAGAAATACCGAGGGTAAGCGAATACAAGTACCTTGGAGTATGGGTAAATGAGAGTGATAGATACATGGAGGTACAGGAAAAAGCCTCGGCAGCAAAAGGAAAGAGGAATGCGGCAATAATGAAGCACAGAGCGTTGTGGGGATACAATAGGTATGAGGTGCTTCGAGGTCTGTGGAAGGGTGTAATGGTTCCAGGGCTTACTTTTGGGAACTCAGTGGTGTGCATGAGGGCAGAGGTGCAATCGGGAATGGATGTAAATCAAAGGACTGTGGGACGCCTCGCATTGGGTGCTCACGGGAAGACGACAAACGAGGCTGTAAAGGGCGATATGGGGTGGGCAGGTTTTGAGGCGAGGGAAGCGCAGAGCAAAATAAGGTTCGAAGAAAGGCTAAGAAATATGAAGGAGAGTAGATGGGCAGAGAAGGTGTTCCGTTATTTGTATAGGAAGAGCGTGGACACACAGTGGAGAAAAAGAACTAGAAGACTCACTAGTAAATATACGGCTGGTATTGTAAGCCATATGTCAACAAAGAGCGTTAAGGGAAAAGTCAGGGAGGCGGAGAGGATTTACTGGATGGCAGCTATGGAGAAAAAACCGGCTTTGAGTAACTACCGAAAGGGCAAAAATGAAATAAGGAGGGAGGCATTTTACGATAATTCAAGGGGAAGCGCTTTACTGTTTGAAGCGAGATCGGGTTGCCTTAGAACGCGTAGTTATAAAGCAAGATTCAGTAAAGAAGAAGAACAATGCACATGCTGCGGGAAAGATAAGGAAACGGCGGAGCATGTTCTGATTGAATGTGGAGATATCCACCCAGGTGTACGTTTGGGCACGAGCCTACAGGAAGCCTTGGGTTTTAGGGACAACAATGGAAAGCTGATCACACCCGCGATTGAAATAAGTAAGAGACGGTTAGAGTATTGGTGGCAGAAAATTAGAGAGAAAGGACAAAAATAAATATTGGAAAAATAAAATATGGACAGTGTGCCGTAAATGGCAGAGAACTTAAGCTGAAAATTTACCTTTTTTTCCATTAAGATAGAATTTATCGAAGTAGAGGCATTAGGCCAACATCAAAAAAGAAAAAAGGTTTTTTTTTCGAGCCTGGTGGCATACTTGTCACCACCCCGTTATAAAGGGGACGCTCATAGCATCCATCCATCCATGTAGCCACCTCTCGTTTAGTTCTTGTAGTGTTTACTAGATGGTGGTACTTGTAGCTGATGATGAAAAGATGCAAGATGTTATAAACTAGAAAGCGGTACTTGTAGTTGATGAAAGACGCGAGATCTTATAAAATAGGAATGATGTCACATATGGCGCGTGTCATTGGTTGAAGACAATCGTTCGATTTAGTGCGGCGACGTACGCTAGGGGGAGCGATGTAATAAAATCGAGTGGGCAAAATGTACAGAGAATTCATGGTTTACCAGGTTTACCTCCGGAGCTTCGCCCACTCATCATCATTCACTTCGTGGATCTGGCGGAATTTTTTTTTAACCTTTGTGCCATATGATAAGTTGCACAGCTTGCTTGCCGTCTCTATAGCTCGTATAACGGGATTTGCCGTATTGCTCTTATTCCAACCCAAGTTTTGTTCTTTCAATGTCTCTCTCTCTCTTTCTGTGTGTGTCTCTATCTTTATCTCTTTCGCCACTTGCCAGATATTCATTCCATCACTCATATCATGACTCGATTCCTCTATGACCCTTAGTTCGACAGCTGAATTGGCTGTGTCATATTCATTTACGGCAACCTTCGTGGTCACCATCTTTCTTTCTTTCTTTCATCTTCTCTCTTTCTTTCGTCCTTTCGTTCTTTTTGTTCTTTCTCTTTCTTTCGCCCTTTCTTACTTTCCGTATCTCTCTTCCTTTCTTCCTTTCTTTCTGTCTTCATTTTTTTCTTGCTTTGTTAAGTTCAATCTTTTTTCTGTCTCTTTTGTTCGTTCTTTCTTCCTTTGTGTATCCCTCTTTTTCTTTCTCTCTTTTTTTCTTTTCCTCTTTCTTTTTTTCTTTTCTTCTCGTCTCATCCTACACGAGTCTAGTTTGTGGCCGCTCACGTACTCTCACGAATAACCATTTTAGTTCCACAAGCACCACAAGTATAAGTCTTACTTCCTCCTCGTACGTTCTCCGTGTTTGACCAGGAATAATGATGTAGCGGGAACACACACGGGCTGGAGATTTATTTTGTCGCTCAATATTCCTCTGCTTAGCGTTCAATTTATCTCAATGTCCCTCCGGGCAGCCAACATTTGCACAACAATGTCTCGACACCAGGGAACGCTGCGCTGATTCTAAAGTTAAATTCATTTTCATTCAGAGCAACCGAAAAGTAGAAAGCAGTGAATGAGAGACGAAAGCAGTGGGATTCGAAACATCGCGGAAAAGAAATGTTTCGCTTACGCCCAATTCGAGACTTCGCTTTCTCGTTTAGATTTCCCTTCTTGTAAGAGGGTTTAGCTATGGGCTCGAAATGGAAGTGTAAGTTATAATTCTGCAGAATATAGTTGAACTGCACGAAAAAGAACGTTGGTGGTTTAGATTAAGGTTCGCGTGATTATGACCTCATTTGAATAGGCCTGAGTTGTGCAGTTCGCCTTTGCCTTCTTCTGAGTTCCTAAATAATTGATCGTTTTTACTGCGAGAATTGAATGTGCACTCCGGGTGGGTTTTCACCGTTGCCGTCGTGTTCTGTATGTATGTATGTATGTATGTATGTATGTATGTATGTATGTATGTATGTATGTATGTATGTATGTATGTATGTATGTATGTATGTATGTATGTATGTTTGTATGTATGTATGTTTGTATGTATGTATGTGTACATACAAGCCACAAATAAATGTATTTCAGAAGAAAGTTTTTCGAATTCTGTGACCGAGGATTGTAACCTACTGCCCCTAGCTCCACATCGTGCTGCCTTCGAAAATTATGCCACACGTCATTCGTTCTCCAAGATACTAATGGCAGAATACGAACGCAGGCGGCGTTGGATGAAACGCATGGCAAGACGATAGGGTTGAAATTAAAAATTAATCCAGCTGCAAGCCACGCTGAATCGCTGCCTGCGCTGCGTTTATGTCGTATCGCTGCTAACCCTCGCTAGTGTTTGATTTTTCGATTGTATTCGCCCCGAGATGGAGCGGAGTCGCTACCTGGCGGCCACTGGCTGAAGCGCGCCTAGGGTGGCACGGCCGGGCTAGACTAGCCCGACCGTGAGGGTAGATTGGTGCCACAGTCATGCTCGTCCTCAGAGTTCGTCCGGCTGTGTCATTGCAAGTTTAACTTTGTACGTTTGTCTAGCAAGATCTAAAGACACATTTGGTCCTGCTCAGCTGTATATGCGTTGCACTAAGATCAGTTCGGCCACTTGGCAAGAGTGTTGTGTATTGCCATCGTACCCTCCGTTTGCCGGGATTATGTCGGCGTAGGTGGTGCTGCTTAGTTGTAGCACATCGCAAAGCGGCATCCCAAACAAGAGGAGCAATAATTATTGTGTGAATTCTGGGTTTTATTGACTCAGCACTAAACGAAGTTTTGCGTTGATGTTTGTTGTCTAACTGCGGTGCTGTTACTTATCTGACGAGCCTTAATTGTGCTTGAGAACCTTTCATTGTATGGTCCTGGTCCTAATACAGCAAAATATTTCAATCTATTAGGTTCTTACACTTCTGTACATAACTTATCTCTTAAAAGAATAAAAACAAATGGAATTACATAGAGGTGATTAAACTTGTATCGCCGTGCGCAATGTTTCCACTGGGGAAAATAAATACAGACACACCTGTGTGCTTTGATGATGGATATATTGAGTTTGACGTCCCGAAATCACCATATGATTATAAGAGACGCCGTAGTTTCAGTTTCAGTTTCAGTTTATTGAGCGTAATTGGGTGGGGAGTTACATATAGGGAGAAGTATACAGAAAAAGGTTCCTTGGTGTAAACACTGCAATGGGACTTCTTGTTGTAAAATACACAAATAAAAAATAAAAAAACAGGAGCAGGATCGCGTAAAAGGAGCGTAAATATGCGTAGAAAATAATAAAAGAGGCATTATGCTATGCAATAACATAGGGAATATTTGACATTGACGTACGCAGAAAACGGTAATAAAAAGTGAAGGTAATACATGTGCAAATGAAGCAATCGCTAGGAATAAACGCCAACAAATATTTCAGAAGAAAAATAAAATAATGGAAATGGATAAAAAACATGAAAATGTATGAAAAAAAAGGCAACGACAGTAACTACACGTAAGTCAGAAGTTTAAAGAAGGATTCAAATAAAGGTGAACTGAATGTTTAAAGGCATTTGTTGAGGGAGAGGTTTTAGTCTCTAAAGGCAGAGTGTTCCATACCTTGATGGCGTAGAAGCTCACTGTTTTTAGTCCGTAATTAGGGCGCGCCTTGGGCAATAAGATATTGTTTTGAAAGGAGAAACGTGTATTACTTGAGGAAGTGGTAATTTTCTTGGCTACAATACGTAAACGATCCGGATTATCCACCAGGTGGTAGGCAATTACAGCTAAGCTAAAGTCGATCACATTTTAATTGGGAAGAATATTTAGTGGAAGGCTCCAGAAATTTCGACCACCTGGGGTTCTTTAACGTGCACCCAAATCCGAGTACTCGGGCCTACAGCATTTTTGCCTCCATCGAAACACCTGTGTGCTTAGATTTGGATTCGCTTTTAAGATTCCCAATGAGAAAAAAATTATCTAGATGGTATGCCCCAAACTTATATCATAACCTGACGCGAAAGAACTTTTTTTTTGCACCATCTTGAGTGCTTTTGTGGCGTTGTTGTATAGACTGACGTAAGTAGCGAACATTATTCTTCTGAAAAAAAAAGACACTCTGTGTAATCAAATAACGGAACTTTTGTTCCACCACTGCCATGAATATAATCCTTCGCAGATGATTGATATGGGGAGTTCAGCATCCCAAAAATCCTTTAGAGAACGCGGCGTGCTGAACTGTGTGTTCTGAAAAAGTAGGTAACAGTTTAAAGCACGAGGTACTCTACTATGACAGAGCTTAAAGCCATCCCACGGATCTCGAAGTCGGAGTTCTGTGGCTGTTAATTTTTATACCGTTATTAAAGGAAGAATAGGCGCTTTGAAGCCCTATCATCTACGCTGCTTTCCTGAATAAACCTATCAATTGTCACACGTTAATTTCACAAGAAAACGAGTAAGAGAAAAAAAATGCGTATGCGTATTGGTGGTTATAATCGCCCAGGAATATGGGATTTCTCTCCTTTTCTCTCTCTTTTCTTTTTTAGTATTCAAGACCAACATGTACGAGACTAACAATGAATTCAGTCACGCTGCAGCAGGGCGTGATAAGCCGGACACAGGCTTAACAGCCGCAAATAAAATTACAAGAAACGTGGCATAGTGCGAAAACGTAAGCAACCGCCAACCGCCGACATCTCTTTCAACGGCAGATTACGTTTCTCTCAAAAGATTTATTAACGTTCGACTAGCTTCGGCATCTATTAGGCAATGAAAGACTTTGAACATTACGAGTAGATTGCAGTCAAAGAATTTTATTTGCCACAACTGGCCCACGCCACTCGCAAAAAAAACAACGTGGCTGCTCCCCCTTTGATTGATATGTGGGATTTAACGTCCCAAAACCACCACATGATTATGAGAGACGCCGTAGTAGAGGGCTCCAGAAAGTTCGACCACTTGGGGTTCTTTAACGTGCAACCGAATCTGAGGACATGAGCCTACAACATTTCCGCCTCCATAGGAAACGCAGCCGCCACAGCCGGGATTCGATCCCGCGACCTGCGTGTCAGCAGCCGAGTACCTTAGCCACTAGACCACTACGACGGGGTGCTGCTCCCTTTTTTTCGGCAATAGGTATAACGCGAAAATGAAGCATGGTAACGCTATTGTAGCTGAGCGCTTTTGTCCACGGTTTCGCCACAAGGCGAAGGTATGAATGCTACAGCAACAAATTGCAATGTCACGGGAAAAAGGGCAAGTAGATCGAAGCTTGCTGCACGCACCTCAAGTAAAAATAGAATGGTAGAGAAGGAAAGGATCGTACAGCGGCTAGAAAGCAAGAAGCACGGAACGAGCGTGGACAACCAACTGTCAGAGTCTAACACTTAAAGCACGCTGCTCAAAGATAAAGATGCACGAAATAAACGCACAAGTATACAGAAGTCAAGCGCGAACAACCTTCGAAATTTCGTGCCTGAGCAGCGCGCTCCTTCCGTAAACGCGGCCATGGCAGCGAGCGAAGTGACTTTCATGCTCTCCTAAATCACTGTAACTATAAAGCGAGGTCCCGGTGGAAGCACAAGGGTACAAATCGCCCTTATCCCGAGATAAGCGCACGCGCTAGTCAGCGACCACTGCTGATAGCATTAATTCGCACTTTAGCTACGCCATATGCAAGCGCGCGAGCACGGACCTTTCAAGTGAGTGCGCCCAATGCGTGCTTCTCCCGCAATCTCTCTACTGATGATGAAAACGCGCTGAAGTTACTGAGCTCTGAGGACCGTCAGCGGTAAATATTGCATATAAGCGGCTTGTCGTTAGCGCCGCTGACAAAGTACGTTGCGTGGCCGAGTGGTTAGTGAAGTGTGCTGCGGATTGAGTGGTTGCGGGTTTGATGCCCTGCAAATGAAGTTTTTAAATGCGAAGCATTTCTTAGCGTACCTTAGCGGCTGTCTATATATCTATTCATCTAATATAGCTATCTATCTATCTATCTATCTATCTATCTATCTATCTATCTATCTAAGCACGTACGACTTTATGGGTCTACTGGCCATTTGGATAAAGGTATCAATACCAAACTCCTTATGGCATAACGTGACTCTATGACGAGCATATTTGACTAGTCATAACATGAAAATCATGCCATGTATGTCATGAATGTCATGATTTAGATTTCATGGTCTTGCAGCTCTTGCGTTGGTTCCGCTCACATGACATGTTGCAAAGCTGGCATGGTATGACATGATTGCATGGCGAACACAAGCGACAGATCCTAACATGAAATTATGACATGCGTGTCATGTAACAACATGACTACATACCACATTCATGATGCAGTGGCGGCCGTTTCGCTAGCTTCACTTATACCATATATGGTATTACGGGACATGAATGGTAGACGAAGGTGTGAGATTGGTGCAAACATGATAAACATCCGATGCGTGTCATGTAACAAAATGACTACATGCTACGCTCATAATGCGCTCGCGGCCGTTTCGCTAGCTTCACATGTACCAAACTCGGTATTACGTGACGCGAACGGACGACATAGGTAGATGACACATCCAAACATGATCATCACTACATGCGTGTCATGTAACAACATAACTACTTGCCACACTTATGATACGCTCACGGCCGTTTCGCTAGCTTCACATATGCGAAATATGGTATTACGTGTGTGACTAGTGCAAACATGATAATCATGAGATGCGTATCATGTGACAACATAACCACATGCCACAGTCAAGGCGCCAATACACTTCGACGGGACAGGGTTCGCGTGTGCGCAGGCGTTCGTTTCATCGCGTCACGCCGGCGTGGCCATGCCAAGCGCTGGTCCTGCCATATACTCGCGGGCGCACGCCCCGCTGCGTAGCATTGACGCATGCTCGTTTCAACGCATCCGGCGTCCCTCCGTCGCGAAAAGAGGCAGACGCAATGGCGTCTGGGAAACGCATCGGCGTGAAATGCAGCATGTCGCATTTCTCGCCGATTGCGGTCAGGCTGCGCCAACGGACGCTGGTCGCGCCTGGTGTTAGACTATAGAGTTCTCGCGTTTTGCTAAGGTATAGACTCGCTGTGCCCAGCGTGTGCGCGTGTCAACGTCAAGTTGGAGTATATTGGCCCTTTATGATGCACTCGCGGCCGTTTCGCTAGCTCCACATATAATAAATTTGGGTTTACGTGACGTCAATGCGTGAAGAAATATATGACTGGTGCAAACTTGATAATCCCGACACGCGTGCCATGTAAGAACATGACAACATACCACGCTCATAGCGTGCTCGTGGCCGTTTCGCTAGCTCCACATGTTCTACATTTGGTATCACTTGACGTGAATAGATTATGAAGGCCAAAAACACATCCAAAGATGATAATCATGACACGGAATTAATGTATGGCATCTTTTACCTCCACCTCGTAACGTTGTGCGGATTTCAAAGTGACATATAAACTTTTATCATTCGTGCTTCGCATATCATCGATTCTCACTGTACGTGAGATCTACCAATTTTTTCTGTGACCTTTGAGCTTGAGCAGCGCACAGCATGTTTCGAACTGCTTGCTGTTTTCTGCGTTTCATTCTAATCTGTTGCTATCGAATTCATTGCTGCACCTTTGAGATGAAACTCTGTGCGTCTGCTCTGCGACGCTTACGTATGTTGATCTCGTATCGCTGCATGAATGTTTTGTTTGCCGACTGCCCGTGGACATTGGTGGGACGTTCCTTCTAACGATGATAACAGTTGACGGGACGGTGTTTTATGGAACCCCTGATCTCACCAGCAACTACTTTTCCTCCGCATAATCGTGTTTCACTTGCATTACTACACCTATGCATACTGCACAGCCCAGTTAAATGTTAACAGAAACAGAATACAAGTGAATTTCCATGTTTACCACCATAACGAAGAACTGAATGGTCTCTTAAATTTGCGTCCGTGGAAGCTTCCTTATTAATGGAATGTACGCTTCCGTTAAAAGCTCATGTTTTGTCACGAGTTAGCGTTGAACGTAAGGGAAATGCGTTAGCGTTGCCTTTGTTTGGCTTCGTTTACCTTCTATCACATTAACGAAAATTGTCCAGAGTACTTAACAGAGCAGGTATCATACGAGCACATACAGAAGCAGCCACCGCTGCTATCGTGGAAGTCGGTATGGTGTGCGAACCACAAACTGGTGTGCTACATGCAAGCTTATAATGTTTCCATTGCCGATCTCCCCTCCTATTGCTAACTCATTGATAAAGTCTTATGAAATTTAAATATAAAGCTGTTCACTATTTTCGCGCTACTTTGGGTACAGCTCGAAAACAATCGTTTCACTCAACACAACAACTGCAAGATACCTGCAACCAGCTGTTTATGTTAAAGAAAGTGCGCTCGCAATGGGTATCATTGGCGCTGTCTTTTACGTTGCTTGTCTCTTATAAATCTAATGAAATAATGCATTAAGCTACCCGAAAATACTTGCAGTAACAATGGAGGTGGGTTACTCTGCGTGATGTTTTAAGAGGGCCTGTCAGATGACGTGCGCAAGTAAAACTCTTCCTGAAAACTGCATGGCACCAAGGAGGTTTTAAAACATCGCTGGAGTGGATATTCTTTCCCACGAGTGAAGCCGTAAGATGGCGGCTACGGAAGCCATCTTACTAGGACCATGATGAGCTATTGACATGTGTTTATAAAAAGTGGTGAACGATTTAGAGTACTTGGTACTCTACTGTGGGGCATTTGGCGATCGAGAAGGAGCGTTTTCCTAGCACGTCCAATGAGTTTAATGTGGCAATTTTTTCGGGTCAGATAGTGCTCCAAATGCGTCCTCGTGTTACTACTTTTCTTAAATAAGCCTCGAATTTAAGGCAAATTTTATTGGAGAGTAAGCCACCGATACTATCTCTGCGGATTATTTCTTTTGAAACGAATTTCTTTTAGTTTTTAATTAACATAGCCTTTAGACTAACAACCAAAGCTTTTTGATGTCTAAGTGGGCACCACCAAAAAATAGCATTTTTCTTAAACCTTTGCAGGACAAGACCTTGCTTCACTAGTTCTTGAAAACCACTGTGGGAGCTTCCACTCCAGCAATTTTTTTAAACCTCCTTGCATGGCACACACGTTTTTTTCTGAGTAAGGGAGAGACAGTTGAAATTTTCAGTTCTTTCGTACTAGCCATGCTCTCTCTAGTACGCATGTATACGTGTTATTCTCTTAAACGTGATCAACATGATCCAATAATAGTTCCATTTAGGTTGTAACATTCAGATACACAGTGATCAATTGGATTTAGCTGCATATATGTATGATGTATACCCTGTCTTTACTTGTTTTTAACGTTTTGTTTGTGTATGTACAAGTTAAGTGTACAATGAAACTTCCTTGTTACAGTCACTCTGTCCTCGCCCTGGCTACCGGGACAAGTCAAAGTTCTCCCATGGTAGAGTACATCGTACTGAATATCGTCGAACATTTGTATTAAACAAACTAAGACAGCTTTCCGTTCTCGCACAGTAGAGTAAGTAGTATTCTAAGTCGTCAAAGGTTGGTTCTAAATGCCCAGGAGTCGGGGCAGAAGTAAAGAACGGCTAGCTTGTTGACGTTGAATTGAAGACTAATACCCCTGTCTCACGTGGCAACTTAAGTGCACTTTGAGCGACTGTACTTTAACGCTCACGAAGTGTCATTTTGGCGGTTCGCTGCTACATGAATAGCGAAGTGTGTTTTGGAAATGATGGCAGTGGCGATTGACGGATTTGTAGCACAACGTATACTTGTTATTTTTGCGCCTGTGTCTCATCTTCGGACCACGTTGTCTTCGTGGGTATGCACCTGTGGCACATGCCATCGTAAATGAATAGAGAACAACTCACCTACACATGCGCAAGTGTACCTGAAGTAAACAATGCGACGGACGCAGCCATTGATGTGCATGTGCGGCCGCATCCCCTAGCGGACGTGGCCGCAAACAGGCCGACGGTGAAAGTAGCGAGGATATTGTAGTATTTTATGACTTGTCTTAAACATAACGATATCAATCATAACAAAAACAATGATTTAGGCATATTATGAATGCCGCTTTGGGCAACAGCGTCTTTCTGTACAAGTCACTGGTACCGAGGCTACACACTTCATCGCAGCCGTCGCAGTGAAGTGAGGTTGGAGAACGCACTTGCCGACAAGTGTACTTTGCAGTGCGTGACACTACACTTGCTCGTGTGACAGTGCGCAAAAGACACTCGCGGCGATGTGTACTCGCTCAAAGTGCACTTAAGTGGTGATGGTTGTACTGTTTCACTCGCTGTGTTCCATGTGCAGAGAAACATTCCTCGCGCGGCCACTAGGAGTTGGCTAACCATATCACTCTTTGACAGGCCTATTGTCTCAAACATGTTGCCTTGAAGAGCTTATAATAAACAGCATCATTGGCGTGTCCATTGCCTATCGCACCGCAGTGAATTCGCAGCCACTGAAATGTCACGTGGTGTCAATGGAGTTGAAAGGAGTACCTAATCTTCAAGGCCAATGCAGAAACCATGAAGGCAGTGTTCAGGTTCTGGAAAAGAACATTCAGGGCAGAAGCAAAACGTTGAGACCGGTTAGTTATTACTGCTTGTCAATGAGCTCGCGCTGCGTTGTGTTGTATTGGCACTGTCTTCGCCCGGAACACGGCAAACCACAGGGCCTTGATTTACCTGATGGCCTAATTTTAAATAGCTGTACCAAGCTCACGCGGTCACTACTTTTGTTTTCATATTTTTCTTCGCTCCTCTTTTGAAGTATTTTAAATACCTTTCCCGTCGTTATACAGAGTAGCATGCCAGTGACACCGGCAAAAAATATATGTTTTTCTAATAAGAAGTCGCTCCCTCACACACGCAGGGTTCTTTACCTACTTTAGCAATTAAGACATGGCCGGGCCGCTTAAGAGGTTAAGCTACTCTTTATGATTGGAACGAACGTGCGCTGCTTAATGTCACAGGCCTTTGCAGGCACGGGAAGTTATTTCGAAGGGTGAGGAGAGGGGCACCACATTGACCTGAATGGGGGAAAAGGGGATGGATAGAAAGGCAGCGACGATTATTATTATGGGCTCTGTATGCCGTGGTCGCAAAAAATGGGGAACCCTTAAACTTCGGCTTTAAGAGTTGAATGCGATAGCAATATCTTGTTGCTATAGTGCGTACTTCAACCACATAGTGCATACTTTTATTGTACGATGTTACTGAAGAAGTTTTGATTATAATTGATAAATGTAATTGCTGAAACAATGTAACATATAAACTTAAAATAGCTTTTGTTAGTGAAGCTTTCTCATACGGCTGCATTCTGGGAAATGAGTAGCTCACTTTCAATTACGAGAGATGAGCCTTCTAACTAGCAAATTTTTTCTCGCCTGCTATGCAATAGATGGTCTTAAGGGAATAAGCACAGTAACGCGTGCGCCTTTTGTAATGTTTGGCCGGCTTTAAGCAAAAAGACGTTATGATAATCACATTTTCATATAATTGCAGAAATGTCTAAATCTTTTGTGTGATCGATTCTTAAGCAATTTTCTGAGTGGGTATAAGCCATGGTAGAGGCATCATCATTGTTTTCTGACGCGACGCCCGACGCCAGTGTGCGCTTGTACAATGTAATATAACTGCGATAATAATACATGCTGTGTTGTGAAGCTTGTATACAGGATGCGTGAGTTTGTAAAGCATGAATGTTATTTTCGCTGCATTTCTAAGCAGAGGAAGTTATTGTCACTGTTTTGCCAAGGAAGCACATGACTGTTTTAGTGGTGCCTCTCACATTGGTGGTTGCAAACCTGTTCTGGTCTCGCTTTGCGTGTGTCTTAGATAAGCAGATCAAAAGGAAGGAAGAAAAAGAGAGACACGTGGTGTGTAATATAACACCTGCTTGCCACGCAAACGACCCGGGTTCGATCCTCACTCGGAGCCGAAATTTTTATTATTTGTTACATTTGCATTTTTATTTTTTGGTCATAAACTGGATTATTATTTTTCGCTCACAACCAACGACGCCGGAATTTCCGCAAAACGATCCTTTTAACCCTATCTCATTAGAAAATTGAGGGTGGACCGGGCCCTGGCCCGATGAGCCACCCCCTGGCTACGCTGCTAAGCTATACCTTTGACTTTAGGGCAGACGCAGAAGAATAAACTGATTCAGTTTATCAGGACTCTGAAGCCTTATGTTCTAGTCTTGAATTCAAAAACTTTTGTTTTTGGTGTGGTATATGTTCCCTATTGGCCACCCCGCTTACAGTTTTGATATGTCTGACATCACGACTGATTTTTTTCTTTTTTTGCGAGCATTTCTAAATAAAGACGTTTTTTGTGAAGATGAGTTGTGGTTGGGAGTCTGTATGTCGTCTGCAGTCATAGTATGCCGGATGTGTACATGAATTTCGACACTGCCCGCCACCCTTACGATCGCTGCAGTTTAAAAGCCAGTTTGTTAGGCACATGCTTGTATATTATTGTTCGCTGCTAATCACTCATTTTCTCTCTGCAGGTGTCAGCAACTTGTACATCGACAAACCATTGCTCCTGGACCTGGTATCTCCTTCTTCCCAAACAACGCGAACATTGTTTTCGCGCAAGGTGCCATATCACAAAAAAAAAGGAACCATCCTTGGGCCACTGAGTTCGTTTGGTGGGTAGACGTACTTGTTAAGCTCTAGCACCATTTGAATTCAGTTCATCCAAGGAGTCCGAATCGACGTGGTAACATCAACCGCCTAAGGCAAACAGACCAGTGTTTCTGTAATGGTGAGTATTCCTCTTCGCTTTGCTTTAACTAGTCCAGACGATTTCTGATGAGCAACTAGTCTTACCATTTCCATGAATTCCAGTCAGGTGAGGGTTGGTGCAAAAGTAATAATAATAAGAAACAGGCCGCATCGCATGAGTGGAGCCTGAAGCAAGTGCGAGCTGGACAGCCTTCTTCGTTTCTTCGTCTTTTTCTTTTTCGCGATTCCAGTTTTTCATCTTTTTTTGTTTATTTCTTTTTTTGTTAGTGTTCTTTCTTGTTTTTCTCTCTCTATACTATTCGCTTGCCTAACCGTTTTTTTTTTTTGACACGTGGTTTTGTATATCGTATGCCAGGTGGCGCCAGCATACGAAAGCGCGGGCCTCAAAAGCGCTCTGCACTCAATAATTACGACGGGGCTTCACCGAAACCTCAATCAGAACGGAACAAGATATGGACGTGCGATGCGGTGAATTCGGGGCACTTGTCTAACCTTTTTTTTTTTTTTTACTCAAGGTACCCTTCGGGAGCGGCGTGAGCTTACGACCAAGTCGCGAGAAATGTGCGATTCCTCACGTGACGCCCATTGTATGGCGGTTGAAGCTCGCGGTAAGATCATTGTCGGCTCTTTCGGCAATGCCAGTGACCTCGCACGCTGCAGCGAACCGTTGCGTGTAATCTCTCCAGAACTTCGTTCGAGAGTTTTGCCCGCACCTCCGGTACGCATTGCGGAGAAAACACGACGTGAGAGCGGCGACATCAAAGGGCCAACAACGGCGCGCCCGGTCCGTTTCGTTATACCGCAGGGGAGTAGAATTTCTATTAGCGGAGCCATTAGAGCTCACGGTAAAGCGGGATACCTCGAAAAACTATTATCATGAACCGTTATCGGACGCCGAAATGTGGGCAAATCCAGAAACTCCTGGCTGGCCCACTGAAAACGAACAGAAAAACAGACGAGTGGCAAACAGCATTTTATACTTTCAGAGAGAGCTCACCATTAGTTAAAAAAAAGCTTCAGTAAACCGCTGAGGTTAAGCCGGTGACAGACACCAAGGATCGGATGGGGAGCGTCGTAACAACAGGCACTCTAGCAGAGCATTGGATAGCTTTATGTCGTACAGGACGGCAAGTGGGTGGGAAAAGGAAGTGAGCATACGGAGGTGGGGAGAGAGAAAAGCATACAAAGAAATAGTGAGGAATGGAAGAAGTACTGGAGGAGAAAGAACAAGTGAAGGACATACTCAAAGAAACAAACATACAGCATAAAAAGCGAGACATCGACAGACAGACAGACAGACAGACAGACAGACAGACAGACAGACAGACAGACAGACAGACAGACAGACAGACAGACAGACAGACTGACTGACTGATAGATAGATAGATAGATAGATAGATAGATAGATAGACAGACAGACAGACAGACAGACAGACAGACAGACAGACAGACAGACAGACAGACAGATAGATAGATAGATAGATAGATAGATAGATAGATAGATAGATAGATAGATAGATAGATAGATAGATAGATAGATAGATAGATAGATAGATAGATAGATAGATAGATAGATAGATAGATAGATAGATAGATAGATAGATAGATAGATAGATAGATAGATAGATAGATAGATAGATAGATAGATAGATAGATAGATAGATAGATAGATAGATAGATAGATAGATAGATAGATAGATAGATAGATAGATAGATTAGCTAATAGAATAGATAGATAGAAGATAGATAGATAGATAGATAGATAATAGATAGATCGACGAACAGCCAGCCAGACAGACAGGCGAACAGCCAGACAGACAGACAGAAAGAAAGAAACCAGTGTTAGGCCAAAGAATTGAGGATCGACTAGCTTCACTGTCCAGGCTTTAGTGAACTTAGTGAAAAGCGTCCTATACTTTTAACGGGGGTGAAGAGGTGCAGGGGCAAATATTGAAAAGATAGATGAAATCCCTTCTCCTTGTTTTGGTGGCATCAGGCTATGCTTGTTGTCTAAATTATCACCACTGTTCCAGAAGACAATGTATCTTGAGGGACACAAAACAGTTTGTAATTTAAAATGTTTTCAGTGGCGTCTTGGTTTCCACGCAGAATTGCTCAACTCAGACAAAGAGAGAGAGAGATAAATAGAGAGAGAAGTCAGGAGGTTAACCAAGCTTGGCTCGGTTGGCTACCCTACACTTGGGGTGGGGGAAAAGGGGAATAATAGGAAGGAAAGAGATAGAAAGGAAGAGGAGTAAGAAAGATATGGATGAATAGTCAGCTCGACACTACACAGCATGGTCTCACACTGTTCTTTCACAAGCGCCTATGAAGGCTTTGCGCGTATGCGAAACCTTCGGCCAAGGTCACAGGGTCTACTTTTCTGTAAGCGGTCGTGAATCCAGCTGACGGAGCTTGGCTTCTATAATACTTCGTTCAGACTGGTATGCTCGGCAGTGGCATAAAATGTGCTCAAGTGTCTCCTCGCAGGTGCAAGTGTTGCATGCCGAACTGCTCGCCATTCCAAGGAGACAACAATAAACATTCATAAATGCCACGCCCAACCCCATGCGACACAGCAAAGTTTCAGCGTGTCGTGGGAGCCCGGATGGCAAACAAAGTTGCAAGTTTGGGTCGATCGAATACAGGCACGCGTTGGGGAAACCTGACCTATTCCATTGTAGGAGAGTTATATGGTGAGCAAGTGATTGTAGTCGCCTCGAAGCGTTCGTTCTCAAGAGTGGTATGGGCGTACGCTGGTCTTGGTATTAGCCCATCAAGCAGCTTCATCCACGCGGTAATTGCCGACAATTCCGCACTGACTCGACAACTATTGAAATATCGATATCGTGACCTTCCTCTAGCGCTTTGTGGTAGTCTTGCCTTAGCTGATATACTGATTGTTCGCGTAAACCGTGCTGTATAGCGAGCCGTGGGGTCTGTAAGGCTGACCTCAAGTCACAAAAGATGGCCCATTGATTAAGGAGCTTCTGAAGAATATTTCTGACTGCACCTTGAAGTGCTGCGAGTTCTGCTGCTGTCGACGTCATGTATGCGAGAGAACTTGTATTGAAGCAACACATTACCCACATGGAACAACCACTGTTTTTGTGGAGCTGTTGGAAATAGTGAAGCCATTCATGTAAACATGTATGCGGTCAAAGTACGTTTCGTCCAACAGACGCAAAGTCCATTGCTTCAGGGCTAGCGGTGACATGCGTGCCTTATATACGCGTACAGCAACCGATAAGTGCACGTCAGGTTGACGGAGACTCCATAACGCAGATGCTGGACGCATCGCAAGTTTGAAGCCAGGCGGTACTATGTACTGGTGTTTCGTCACAATACCGAAGAACAAAGCATGAGGCCTTCGCGATTTCAAGCACGCTAAGTTATGTGACGAAGCCGTGATAATTGCCGAATGTGCACTTTCAGTGTCTCGACCATGATATACGTTGTGACAGGCTCTTCCTGTGTGATAACAATAGTTGCCACTGTCGATGAGCATCTTGGAAGGTTAAGATATGTCCGAAGTGCTTGGGCTTGTACGCTCTGTAGTGCACGCGTACGCTAGTCTTGCACGTGTTGAACAGGGCAGGAAGAATGTACCAGAGAATTCCGAGAAAGGGGGCTGTATAAAGCTTCTAAAGCTGAAGGATGGAATGCATGGAGGTGCACCAAGATTTTCGGCAATGAACTTGAATATATTATCATAAGTTTTTTCTTCAGGTACGTGACATCTGGACTAAAGGTTAGGTCACAGTCTACGATGACACCTAAAAATCTATGACTGCTCTTTTTTTTTATTTTTTTTTATTTGAAACAAAACCCGCAGCGCCACTTAGGCATTATTGCGGGGGGCACAGAGCCTCATAAAATGAATCCGCAGTCTTGCGGCCAACTACATCGGCTGGTAACGTGTTCCATTCAACAATGGATTGCGGAAAAAAAGAATGCTTAAAAAGATCCGTTCTGGGGTTGTATGGCCGTACTTTAAATTTGTGATCATGACGGGAGGATTGATAATACGCTTTTTTTAAATAATCTGAAGCATTAATGCCCGTTTTATTGTTATATATCGAATAAAATAGTTTTAATCTTAGATTACGTCTTCGATCTTGTAAGTATTGCCAATTAAGTTCTCTTTTCATACAACGGGAGCTTTCAGTTCGGCCATATTTTCCCAGAACAAATCTTGCTGCCATCGACTGAATGCGTTCTAATTCATGAATATGTATTTTGTTAAACGGATCCCACACAGGACAGGCGTATTCTAGTATTGGTCTCACATAGGCATAATATGCGGCCTGTTTAACCTCCTTGGTTACATGTTTAAGATTTCTTTGTAAAAAGCCTAGGGCTTTTCCCGCTCTACTTACAACACTGCCAATGTGTTCAGACCATCCCCCATCCTCAGAAAGCGTGACACCCAAATACTTATATTTGTGTTCATACCTAATAACTTCATTGTTTAAGATGTACTGATTTGTAAATCTATTAACCTTTTTGGTGAAACTGACGTGAACACATTTATTCGTGTTTAATACCATGTCATTATTTTTACACCATGCCTCCACGTGATTAAGGTCATCCTGAAGCTGGGTGGAATCCGTTTGGTCGGTCAGTTCAGTATACAACACACAGTCGTCAGCAAACATTCTAATACGACACCTAATTGTATCCGAAATATCATTAATAAACACAAGGAAGAGAAGCGGACCGAGTACGGAACCCTGAGGTACCCCTGATGTCACCGAAACTAAACACGAACATGATCCACCAAGCACAACCTTTTGTTTTCTTGAAGTTAAATAGTCCGCAATCCAACGGCAAATGGTTTGATGAATGTTCAAGTTCTGCAGTTTTTGAATCAGAATGGAGTGTGATACCGTATCGAAAGCCTTTCTGAAGTCTAAAAATAAACAATCAATCTGTCCTCGATTATCTAAAACTGATGCTATATCATGATAGAATTCAATTAATTGGGTTGTGCATGAAAAACCCTCTTATACGCAATTGATTCGCCATCGATGCACAATGGGTAGAAAAACATCGGTTTACGTGTAAACGCCACCTCTGCGCATTTTTTTTTTTGTGGCGATATTCAAACCTTGCTGGCAAAGGTATGGCGATGTTATTGTTGCCGCCATCGGTATCCTTGCGCACACTTGAGGCCGTGTCACGCCGGACGCTCAGACGCAGATATCATCGTTAAATAGTGATATATAAGCCGTCTGTGGCAGCATTTCGGTGAGCCCCACCAGAATCAGGTTGAAAAGAGTCGAACTCAAAGCGCCACCTTGTGGCACCCCATGACTTGTGAAATGCTTATTCGTAGGCCCATCTTCAGTAAGAACAAACATGAATCTCTTTGTGAGGTACCTTTTTACTCATCGAAAGACACGACCTCTAAGTTCAGCTGCTTCGAGGGCATTGAGAACAGCCTCATGGGTAACGTTGTCATAGGCGTTCACGTCTAAGAACAGATATCGAGAGCCGCTTCTTAGCTTACTGTTGCTGAACAGAGCTCGCTAAGTCAATGACGCTATCGATTGAAGACCGAACTTGTCGAAAGCAAGCCATAGCATCAGGATAGCTGTTATAATGTTACAGGTGCCATTTCATGCGTGTAAGCAGCACCCTCTCTCTGACCTTGCCAACGCAGCTTGCTTGTGCTATAGGCCGGTATGATTCCAGATCCAGTGGAGACTTTCTGGGCTTCAACAAAGGCACCAGGCGACTGCACTTCTATTCATCAGGCACTATACCATCGTGCCCAAACTTATTAAAAATTTCCAGGAGAGAGCGTTGTGCCTTCAAGCTTAGGTGTCATAGGACAGCATAGGTCACTTCATCTGAACCTAGGGACGATGAGCGCTTGCACGTGTTCATTGCTGCGTGAAGTTCTTCCATAGTAAATGCAACCTACATTTGTTGATCTAGTGCGACTAGAACGTCCTGTGGCAATAGGTCGATCGGTATAGAGATGTCGCCGGCGATCTTTGCACAAAATTCACCAGAAACGTCAAGCTGTGAGTGACGTTGATGTAGCGCCAGAGCAGCGAAGGGATGACGCTGTTACGGATGCGAGTGAATGCCTCAAATAGTCCTCCGTACAGGAAACAAAGGCTTTCGAAGGTCTAGCGAGTCGCAAAAATTCTTCCATCGTTGTTCCCGGAGTTTGTACATTCGACGCTGGGCTTTCTTCCGAATGCGTCTTGATTGTCTGATGTCATAGGTAGACTTGGTGTGTCTGTATCGTCTTTTGGTACGCCGGCGGACAACTCAAAGTTGCTCGAAGTCTTGGTCGAAAGTGGTACGTCTCAATTCTTTTGAACATATCTTCGTAGAAGTCTCCATCGCACTACGAATCACTTCTTCAATGAATTCAGGCGCTTCGTGCATACACTTGCCCTCCACTGATATCTGACACTCTTCCCAGTCAATAAGTCTTGAGCGTCCTATAGGGAAGGAGAATCGTTCAGACCTCTTAACGTACGTTGGAGTATAGTCATTGCTTTGGGTTTCAATATCTTTGATCCATTGGATTTTCGTGACGATACTATGCGACACTAATGCCAAGTCCAGGCAACCGCTATAAGATACACCTCGGATATAAGTAGGGCTGCCGTTGTTCAGCACCTGAAGCTCGTGCTCTGATGCGAGATCAACTAGGCGTGCCCCTTAGATTTGTCCTGATGCTTCCCCACAGTGGATGATGGGCGTTGAATTCACCCATCAATATTTAAGGTGCTAGAGCCGTGACAATTATATTTTTACGTGAGGAACGAGTCAATATATTGCAAATATATCTACAAAATGTATTTGCAAGAGCGGTTGCAGCGCTGGCCGGTCTGCCTCCGAGTTCTAGCAAGAAGTGACCTTCATTCTCTTCGTCGGGCGCACATGCGCATTGTCATTATGCATTGCAGTAGCCTACATGTGGCAGAGCCCCGTCGGCAAAGGCGCCATCTCCCAAATTTCTGGAACCCTCCACTACGGCGTCTCTCGTAATTATATGGTGGTTTTGGGGTGTTAAACCCCACGTATCAGTCAATCAATCATTCAATCCAATCAATCAATCAAGCAATCAATGGCATCGTCTTGGCGTATCTAGACGTCAACGTCATTGCGCGAATCGTACTGCTTCAGGCATGTGGCGTGTACAGTGTCGCTGGCCCTAGGGGTCAATGAAAATGACGAAACAGCAGGAGTGATTTCATAAGTGACGGGAGTCACCGCACGAAGCACTCTGTATGGCCCGTCTAGCGAGAGAGCAGTTTGTCAGGCAGGACAACATGCCTGGTCGGAGACCAGGCATGTTGTCCACAGCAGAAAGGTGCACATCGCGGTGTAGTTGATCATACCGACGCCGTTGGTTTTCTTTAAATGTCATAAGGCGAGCACGAGCGGCTTCGCGGGCGTGGGCGGCCGTGATGATGGCGTCCAGGGCATATGGTCGGAGCTGCTGACAATGGAGTGGCTATATTGAGGGGCAATGTGGGTTCGCGGCCGAACAGGAAAAATGGGGAGTCACGTATCGTAGAGCGACGTCCCAGTCAGAGTGGTCTCAGGAAACTTACTTTGAAAGCATGTCGGTTAGGGTTTGGTACAGACGCTCCGTGAGGCCATATGTTTGCTGATGGTACGACGTAGTGAGCTTGTGGCGCGTTGCACATGAGCGTAGGATGTCCGCTGTGACTCTCGATAGAAATGTATGGTCTCGTTCCGTGAGCAGCTGGCGTGGAGCACCATGTTGCAAGATCACGTCACGTAGTAGAAAATTGGTGACGTCTGTGGCGCAACTTGTTGGAAGGGCGCGTGTGATGGTGCAGCGCGTGACGTAGTCAGCGGTCACAGCTATCTACCTATTGCCTGCAGAAGACAGTTGAAAAGGGCCAAGTAAGTCCCAGCCAACGCGAAAGAAAGGTTCAGAAAAAATGTTGAGTGGTTGAACGCGCCCAGCCGGAAGCGTCGACGGAAGCGTCACACGCTGCGACGTATCTTCTGACCGAGCTTGCGAGACTTCGCCAATAGAAGCGACGGCAAATCCGGTCGTATGATCGGGGCACGACGAGGTTTTGGGTATAGCAAGCAGCACAGATGGGCCGTTTGGATGGAAGTAATGCCGGTATAATGTACCATTCTGGAGTACAAACAAGCGATGGAATCGGTTTCGTGGAGAGAAGTCGAAGCGCTCGATGATAGCCCGGAAGGCTGCATCACGGCGTTGCTCATCGGCTATGTGGGCCAGTTGAGAGGCGCACACGCAGGCGTCGTTGTCAGGTACGGCGGCCGATTCGTCAACTGGATAGCGAGAAAGACAATTGGCGTCCTGATGCAGGCGTTCAGACTTTTTATGTCACAGTGTATTCTTGCAGTCGCAGAGCCCAGCAACCAAGTCGACTTTTGGGATCTCTCAAGGATGAAAGCCAGCAGAGGACGTGGTGGTCGGTGACGACGGAGAAGTGAATGCCATAGCTTCAGTAATGGATGAAAAGACAGGTGTAGGTATATACTCCCATTCGCTTGACTGGTCTTTTTCATTAAGATTACCGGATTTCACCCCAGTTTTTGAAGCTGAACTGTTGGCAATAGTTCAGGCGCTGCGAAAGCTATCTTTGAATGCCGATAACGCGATCATAATCACGGATTCCCTGTCAGTATGGACGTCAATTACGGCGTCAACAAAATCGATGGCCTTAAAGACGCTCCTTATGCTAGTCCCTCCTCAGCTGCAGCTACTGAAATTAGTATGGCTACCTGGTCAGTGTGGCTTAGAAGTAAATGAAATCACCGACTCTCTAGCACGAGCAGCATTGGAAGAGCCAATACTATCAGTCTTTCCCGAACTGGACACTATAACTGCGACAAAATACAGGAAAGTTGCGCTTTGTGCAGATGCTATGGATGCAATTATGTAAACACCGGAATTTACTCACTTAAAATTTTCATAGAAAATTCATTGGTGTCCTACAAGACAGTTGGAAACTATAATAACCAGATTTTGATGTCGTGTCCTCCCGTTAAATTTCTATTCACATAGGGCTGGTCTGGCGATATTATCGCTATGCAACTTTTGTTCAGAATCGGAAACAATAGAGCACTATTTTTTATCATGTCGCCGATACAAATTCCTCAGGAAAACACTCTTAGTCCTCCCATTCGCCAGCCTGGGGCTGAATTTCACTATACAAAATATACTTTCCTTCGGTGCTTGCGATCTGGGCTTCAGCCACGAGAACGTTTTCTATGCAGTTTGCAAGTGACCTAATGAAAGTAAAAGAATGAAGCTTTTAATTGCGTGATTATTATTCCTGCAAAAATATTCCAACATACACAAGAGCATTGTTAAATCATGCTGATTCCTATTCAAGGTAATGAATAATTGTCTGAACGAGGGACAAATAACTATTGCACTCCTTTCATTCTGCCTAGGGTGTCTTTTCTTTTTTCTTTCTTTTTTTTCGGTGGGTGGTTTTAATATTGAATAAAACAAACTTACTGAATTAACTAATCGATTCTTGGCTGATCCCCCTGAGTGGGTACGAGCCATGGCTGTGGAATCATCATCATCATCATCATCATAAATATAGACGAAACTTTGAGACCGCCCAGACAAGAGCGTGGCATTCTCGTTTCGTGATCGAATAGTTGTGCTCTGCAGGTCTGAGGAGGTGGCTAACATAGGCGATAACGCGGTCGTGTGCCTGATGGCGTTGGGCGAGAACGGCTCCGATAGCGTGACCACTAACTTGCATCCGTTCGAACCTCAGTTTGGGTGGATGGGTCAAAGTAGACGAGGAGAGGGGGCGTCGTCAAAAGTGTGATGAAGAGAGAGAAGGCAGCAGTTTGAGTGAACCCCCCCCCCCCCCCGAAAATGGGACGGATTTCTTCAGAAGATCGGTAAGTGGTTGGGCGATTGCTGTAAAGTATTTCGCGAACCGCCTGAAGTAGGAACAGAGTCCCACAAAGCTCCGGACATCTTTGGCGGATCGGGGCACTGGTAAACTTGTGACGGCACGAATTTTTTCAGGATCCGGCCGCACACCAGAAGCATCGACAAGGCTGCCCAACACTGTATTCTGTAGGCGACCGAAGTGACACTTCGAGGAGTTCGGCCAGCATTGCGGAAGGCAAGCATTGCGGAAGACGTCGAGAATGGCCGACAGACGCTCAAGGTGGGTCTCGAATGAAGGTGAAATAACGAAGGCGTCGTTTAGGTAACACAGGCATGTTGACCATTTGAACCCCTGTAGCAGATCTAGAGCCCATCGTACGTTCAAACGTGGCTGGGGCGTTGCATAGACCGAAGGGCATAACCTTGAATTGGTACAGGTCATCGGGAGTGACGAAGATGGTCTTTTTTTGGAGTTTTTCGTCCACGGTAATCTGCCAATAACCAGATCAAAGATGGATGGATAAAAAGTAGCACGCGCCATGGAGACCACCGAGAACGTCATCAATACGGGGCAAAAGATGCACGTCCTTTTTCGTAATTCGATTTAGATACCGGTAATTGATGCAGAAACACCATGTGTTGTCCTTCTTTTTAACCAGGACGATGGGTGACGCCTATGGGCTTGATTAGGGCTCAATAATACCTTCAGTTACCATCTTGTTCACTTCAGCTTGTATAATCTGACGCTCCGATGTGGTACAGTCGACGGTGGATGGGAGCAGCATCACCTATGTTGATGCGGTGCTGGACAAGAGAATTTTGGCCGAGTGGTTTGTCGTCAAGGTCGAAGATGTCGCGATATGAAGCGAGAAGGCGGATGAGGGCAGCTGATTGCGCGGGGGGGGGGGGGCAGTGGAGGTCAGGAGCGATCATGGGACGTATTGACATGTCGACGCTTGAATGTGAGGGCTTTATGCAGTAAGCGGAAGAAATCTGTGGCAAAGAGACCACGTTGAACTTCAGGTTGAATATCCGGCTGAAGAGGGAGGTCTAAGCAAAAAGTAGCAGCAAAACAGTCTCTCAGAGCAGAATGGGTCCACAGGAAGTCCATTGCTAAGATGAGGTCATGAGGACAGTTATGGAGCACCGTGAATAGGACAGAAACGTAGCGGTCGGCGATGCTTCTGCTAGCCGTAGACATTCCGATGACAGGAACAGTTCTGCCATCGACGACACGTGCAGCTTCTGTAACAGGAAGCGTGAGTACTTTTCTTAAGAGGCGACAAAGATGAACACTGATTATGGACACATGAGCACCAGTATGGACTAGCGCCGTCAATGAAATACTGTCCTCGTGATTGTCGATAAAATTCTTGTTCGTTGGAAGCATCAATAGAGGGTTTTGTTCAGACGGAGATAATGCAGCACTACCTCCAGGAGCGGCACGGCCAAGTTTTCCGTCGGGTACGATGGAAAGTTGGGCGGCGAGGCATGGCGGCGTGGCTGGGGTGACGGGGATCGACGGCGTTGAGGGGACGGAGAACGAGCAGGAAGGCTGCTGTTTGGTGTGTCGAAAGCAGTATCCGTACGGCTGGGCGAATACCGGCGAAGATGGTCATATGGACGATAAGGTACGAAAGACAGGTTTCTATGTGGTGGCGTCCAGGAGGCACGGCAGTAGCGGGAGACATGTCTAACGTGGTGGCACCGAAACAGATCGGTTTGTAGTCGGTAGTCTACCATTCCGTGGGGTTGCGAGATCGTGGAGGAACGAATGGGTCACGTCGAGATGCATTAATGGGCATTGGTCTAAAGGAGGGGTGAGAAACGGGGCAGGCGACAGGGAACCCGAGGTTAGCGAATTCTTGTCGTACGACCATCTGAATAACAGAGACCGCGGGGGTTGTTGGTATCGTAGTATGTTAAAAAGGAAAGCGCTAAAGCGGTGCTCGACTTGCTGCTTCAAGTTCCCGTGAAACGATACGCGGGACACTCTGCTCAAAAGGCGATGGAATTGGAGCAGGTGGACGTATCCGCCATGTTTGGCAAATGAGAAAAAAGGAGGGCGTACCCGACAGCTTTTTGTTGTTTCGAAATGACGGCATTCTTGAATGATTCAAGCGATAGTCGAGACATTGGTGTAGACGCGCAAGTTGAAACCGTCGCCCGCGATTCACTTCAAAACGTGATCAACCTTGTCAGCTTCAGACATGGCCTCATCCACTTTCTGGCAAGGAGCGAGAACTTCTTGTTTGTAGGACACATACGATTCAGTTGGCGACTAGACACGGGAAGCCAAATCCTGTCGTGCAGCTGTGTGGCGATCGGTTTGGTTTAAAAGATGTCACGTAACTTCTCCTTGTTGCGGCTCTCAGCGCTGCTCCCCAGTTGTTGCTCTGAATCCCAGCGCTGATCACCAGTTGTCGCGGACCGGGGGCTACCCGGTCTCTTGTGGTAGCGTGGTGTAACTTCGGGTTGAGGAAACGAACGCTGACAAGATGGGGATACGAAAAACAAACAGGTTTATGGTATTGTTTACAATTATTTACAGCATGAGGTTAGGAGTTCACAAACCACGAGCGTGGTGGTTGAACCAATACATGGTTCAGAGCGACGTCCTGCACTCGGCAGCGTCGTTTTATACCCTGTCAGGCTCCTCCTCCTTGATTGGAACGTCAATCACACACACACACAAGACACCACCCACAGGGCATAATTCAGTAGCACATGGTCCACCGAATAGTTATTGCCCCTATTGACGCAATGCTCTGGGGATAGGGGAGATGGGGTTCATTCCTGGATTAATTTGGTGGTTGGGTTGCTTTTTCCGCTTTTCCCAGGAAGGGCAGCCAAGGAGTAAACACTTGAATCGCGGAGACACGACCTGTGCGGTTAGTCTGCTTCGCCATCTCGCTAAACAAGCCGGCCCGGAGGAATCGCTTGTAGGGACATTGGCTCACGGACCGTCTTCTAATCTCTTTGTCGCTCCCTGCCGCGGGACGCTGCTTCCAAGAGAACTGGGGTTTCCAGGCGTGGGAGCCCTGCCCGGCTACGTTTCCCAGCGACAGCCTGGCGCCTACTGACGACGGTCATAACAGCTTCCCTCTCGCCAGATGAGTCACGGAGTGCAGCAGTCACCGCTTCTGCTCGCAGGGACGACGAAAGGGTCCGTAGTTGAAAGCCAGGAACTCGCCTTCACTTGTCGCATGGTCTGGGTAATTGCTGAAATCTTCGACAGCGTCTTTGAAACTCGACCCCATGCACAAGCAAGCACTCGGACTCCTTCGAACAAACCAGGCCAAAAGAGGGATGGGAAACCAATTTTAATTACTAGCTTTTACAAAAATCCAACATTCTGAACTCTCAGGACTCACTTGCGCTGAGAAACCAGACGTGCTACCTTACATATTTTATATAATAAGTTGCACAAAAGAAAGTAAAATATCAATTTTGATACGCCAAGAGCACCCCGAAATGGCTTAGAAAGAGCGGCTGAGCGCATCAGCGCTTCCCTTCAGTTTGCTCTTATACCTCATGTCAAAATATTTTAAAGAATTAGGCTCCACCTTAAGAGGCGACTGTTTTTCGATGTCACGGTTTGCAGCCAAGTAAGGAGACAATGGTCTGTCTCTACTTTAAATTTAGCCCCTCTGAGATAACACTGCCACTGATGAATGCCCTACATAAGGGAAGCACACTCCTTTCCTGAAGCGCAGTATGTTATCTCACGAGAGCCCGATTTCTGGCTCAAGTAAAGTGCAGCTTTGCTTGTTACCACTGCCGTCCTGAAATAAAACAGCAGGCTCCTTCTTTTCATCGCTGACCACTTTCATCGGTTCTGTCCCGCTGAAAGCTACGGTCCGGAACTCAGATTCAGGGAGCGTTAAAATTTGTCCTAACGTCCATCTTTGTTTGCGGCCGCAAAATATTTGTCTACTACTGAGACATTAAGCTATCTAGCTTTCCTGCAACTTTGGCCTTCGCTGTGGCCAAAATTCTCTTTGTTTCCTCAACATTAGAAAAAGCTTACGGTTCCGCTCATATGATCACTTGATCAATCGTCTTCAAAGATAACCAACAAAACAGAGACAAACCTGCTTTCTAGAAGGTTAGTTTGGCTAAAGCAAACTGCTTATGCTGATGCCTCTGAGTAAAACTCACTGGGCTCTACTGAGCGTTCAATTACTCTCATTTCTACAGCATTGCAAAAGACACGGCACTAATAACCTTTGAAAATACTAGAAAAATAACACAATCTTCCAATTTTCACCTTCTGCACATATTCGCCCTAATGATTAAAACACTTTTACTAACCTTCAGCCTTTAGCACAGCGGTTTTCCTTTTAAAAACTTTAGCCGCATCACGTTACGTACGAAACTAAAAAGGACTCAAATATGCATCTTTAATGCAACACTGAGTAACAATATTTAACACGCCCGGGTAACAGTTACTCACACTGACCGTGAACCCTCTTCTTATGGTACTTTTAATCGCACACGATGGGGTCGCGGTCCCGGCGGTTTTCGAGCCCGCCTGAGGCTGCACAACGCACAAACACTACGCGGTGTCCTGCTGTCATACCTCATTCGGCCTTTCTGTCGGCTTTTCTCAGGGATTTAACAGGTGCGTCAGAAACAGGAAAGAAGCATAGGTAATAGTGCCTTTGTGTTAGCCCCCACGCGGGTACTTACCCATTGTGGCTTTTCGACTTTGATCTTTCGAACAAGGTCGCCTTCCTGAAGTTGTCGAACTGAATCGCGCCTTTCCTTGGGGTGACGTGCCTCCTTTTCCCCCTCGGAACCTGGATCGCCGCTTGTACCTCTCTGAACGCCACCATTGACGTTTCCTAAAACTGATTGAATGCCTACCCCTTCGTCTTTCCGGCGACGAGGTGGGACTTGTCCTAGGCTTAGGCAGTGCCGAACGCTTCCGTTTCTTTCTTTTTCGGTGATGTTTGCGTACCTCCATTCTCTCGATGCCATCATCATATCGCGTCGAGACCTCAGAAGTTGGGAAGCTCATTAAAGCTGGTGCTAGGTCTTCCGTCCCGCTAATGCTTTTTGAACTCTGCGTCACGACGGACTGTCGGGCCAAATTATCTTTGTCAACGCTGATGAAATCATTAACTGGGCCATCTCCGATGACATCGCTGCACTCCTGAAGCGTCGCGTTCTCGCTCGCTTCAGCAACTGCACAAACCATGCCTGAATTTGACGATGTCAAAGGGTCCTCTTGAGGCACGAAGAAGGTTTTCAGCTCCTTACTGGGCCCAATAGGGCTGCTGGAACCCTCCTCATTCATGCAAGGAGCGTCTTTAGACCTCGTCCCTACCTCCACACCGACCAAGGCCCCGTTCTCTACATACTCTACCTTGATGTATTCTAGAATACGCAGGCCCTGCTCTGGTGCGATATGTTCCTCTCGCGCTTTATGACGTGCCTCAACTTCTGGTGCTTTGCGACGCGCCTCGCTTTCAGACTCCGGTCTGAGTCTTTCTTTCTTTTTGCGAACAGACGTTCTGAATCTCCTGATTAGCGAACAGACGTTCTGAATCTCCTGATTAGCTCTGTTTTAACAACTTCATAGCTGTTCGCGTGCTGCTCACCGAGTCGCGCAACAACATCCACTGCCTCGCAGGGCAGAACCGTGAGTAGCCTCTGAGACCACGTGTCTCGCTCACACTTCAGTTGCCTACAATTTCGTTCAAAGAGTCTAAGATACAGGCCCATATCCTATAATACCTCATATGGCTGTATGTACATAGACATCTCGAACTCTGGATCACTGTCGAGAAGTGCTCCTCGCTGGGGTCCCAACCTCTTCATCAACTCGTTATCTTGTTTCAAAAACTTTATCTTGAGGTCTGGTTTTTTGTCTTCTCCCTTTCCTTCCATCTGAGCTGCTCTTAACTTTCTTTCAATGATGAGGTCCAATTCTTAGCCTAGTTCCTCATCATCAGCCCTCAAATCATGAATCGCTTGAATGATCATAGGTTTTCATGCCAAACCCTTTGTATCGATCCCCAATTCCTCACATAACAGCGACAAGTCTGACTTCTGCAGCTCCCGTAAGTCCATGATCGTACTGAGTGCTCGCTACTTCCAAAACAACTTTCCAAAACGGCGAAACTGAGTCTTTCGGAAAGTTAATAACCAGTTCTAAAAATTTAACCCTCTTTTAGAACCTGATTCACTCAAAGGAAAAGCCAAGCATTCACCCATACGTGATCCATGTCTCGAGACAGCTGCTTCCCTTGGGCCGACTGTTGTTGTCCATTGTAGCTTCGTATCCGACCGCTGCAAACCAGTTGTTGCGGCTATCGGCGCTTTTCACCGGTTGTTGCTCCGAATCCCAGCGCTGATCACCAGTTGTCGTGGACCTGGGGCTACCCGGTCTCTTGTGGTAGCGTGGTGTAACTTCGGGTTGAGGAAACGAACGCTGACATGACGGGGATACGAAAAACAAACAGCTTTATGGCATTGTTTACAATTATTTACAGCATGAGGTTAGGAGTTCACAAACCACGAGCGTGAGGGTTGAACCGTTACATGGTTCAGAGCAACATCCTGCACTCGGCAGCGTCGTTTTAAACCCTGTCGGGCTCCTCCTCCTTGATTGGAACGTCAATCACACACACACACACAAGACACCACCCACAGGGCATAATTCAGTAGCACATGGTCCGCCGAATACGTATTGCCCCTATTGACGCAATGCCCTGAGGATAGAGGAAATGGGGTTCATTCCTGGAACAATTTTGCGGTTGGGTTTCTTTTTCCGCCTTTCCCAGGAAGGGCAGCCAAGGACTAAACGCTTGAATCGCGGATAGACGACCTGTGCGGTTGTTCTGCTTCGTCGTCTCGCTAAAGAAGCCGGCACTGAGAAATCGCTTGTAAGGACAATGGCTCAAGGACCATCTTCTAATCCCTTGGTCGCTCCCTGCCGCAGGACGCTGGTTCTAAGAGAACTGGGGTTTCCAGGTGTGGGAGCGCTGCCCGGCTACGTTTCTCAGCGACAGCCTGGCGCCTACTGACGACGGTCATAATATCTTTGAACGTGCCCAGCTGGTGAGTTAGGACTCATTTGTTTTATACCAGACACGCGGGGTTCCGTCCAAGAAGAAGAGATTAGCGAGCATCATGGCAGTGTACTAGTGGTAAGTTTGACTGACTCGTTCATACAGGCGAAGCCAGTAGTCGACATTGAGGCTAGGATTGCGCAGAGAATGTGCAGGGATCATGGGGTGTGAGGACCGCGACAAATATTGTCGGAGAAGCCGCAGATGGGGAAGGGGGCGGGTTGCCACTAGAAGTCGTGGCAGGCAGTTGGAGGATGTGGCTACTGCGGAGCTGCGAGGTGGGGACGGGGAACAATATACCTCCACCAAATAAGTTACGTGAGTAACTAGTCAATACATTGCAAATGAACAAGCAGGATTTCGAACAGGCTACTCAACAATTGACCACATTCATACTATCAATCAGGTAATAGAGAAATGCTCAGAGTATAACCAACCACTATACATAGCCTTCATAGATTACGAGAAGGTGTTTGATTCAGTAGAAATATCAGCCGTCATGCAAAAACTGCGGAATCAGGGCGTAGATGAAGTATATATAAACATTCTGGAAGAAATCTACAGGGGATCAACTGCTACCATAGTGCTTCATAAAGAAAGCAACAGAATACCAATCAAGAAGGGTGTAAGGCAGGGGGACACAATTTCCCCAATGCTATTTACCGCGTGCTTACAGGAGGTTTTCAGAAGCCTAGAATGGGAACAGTTAGGGATAAGAGTCAATGGAGAATACCTTAGTAACCTGCGCTTCGCCGATGACATTGCATTGCTGAGTAACTCGGGGAACGAATTGCAACTCATGATTACGGAGTTAGACAAGGAGAGCAGAAAGGTGGGTCTTAAAATTAATCTGCAGAAAACGAAAGTAATGTACAACAACCTCGGCAAGGAGCAGCGCTTCGAGATAGGTAATAGTGCAATTGAAGTTGTAAAAGACTATGTCTACTTAGGGCAGGTAATAACCGCAGAACCGAACCACGAGATTGAAGTAACTAGAAGAATAAGAATGGTATGGAGCACATTCGGCAAGCACTCTCAAATTATGACAGGTAGATTGCCACTATCCCTCAAGAGGAAGGTATATAACAGCTGTATCTTGCCGGTACTTAGCTACGGAGCAGAAACCTGGAGACTTACAAAGAGAATTCAGCTTAAATTGAGGACGACGCAGCGAACAATGGAAAGAAAAATGGTAGGTGTAACCTTAAGAGACAAGAAGAGAGCAGAGTGGATTAGGGAACAAACGGGGGTTAAGGATATCATAGCTGAAATCAAGAAGAAGAAATGGACATGGGCAGGGCATGTAGCGCGTAGACAGGATAACCACTGGTCATTAAGGGTAACTGACTGGATTCCCAGAGAAGGGAAGCGGGTTAGGGGGAGACAGAAGGTTAGGTGGGCAGATGAGATTAAGAAGCTTGCGGGTATAAATTGGCAGCACCAAGCACAGGACCGGGTTAACTGGCGGAACATGGGAGAGGCCTTTGTCCTGCAGTGGACGTAGTCAGGCTGATGTTGACATTGCAAATATATTTTCAAAATATGTTTGCAAGAGTGGTTGCAGCGCTGGCCAGTCTGGCTCCGAGTTCGAGCAGCAAGCTGCCTTCATCCTCTTCGTCGGGCGCACGTGTACGCGATTTGTCAATATGCATTGCGGCAGCCTACATGTAGCAATATCATTTAGTATATGTTGATCAAGTCGACGTGACGGCGCTATGTATGCGCCTATCAGCGTAAACGACAACCTCTTCTTTTTTGACATATAGACACACGTAGTGATTTCCATTGTGAGACTCTACTCTTTGGCGAACCTAAGTGAGTTCGTTACGGACGTACACAGCAAGTTCGCTCAATGCACGGTGAAGAAACGAATGATTCATAGCCCCACAGTCGAGGTATTTTTGAAAAATGCGGCTCACCAATGGGGATGAGGGGAGACTTATTCTCAAAAAATCAACTGTCTAAACTCAGGCATTCTTGACTGCTGACCTCTGGTGTTCCACTGAATTATGGAAGAACGCTTGGCTTTTTCTCGGAAAGGCTGATGTGGTCTATGGTGTGACATTTTCTTACTGAAAGCTGGCAAGAACTGGTTCTAGTGTGTCCAAGACAAACAGCGCGCATTTAGCGGCAGGGATTTGTAGACTAACCAAGAGAGTGCAGATAACACTCATGAACGACTTCAACACAGAAAAAAGGATTTGTAGGCTAGCCAAGAGAGTGCACATGACACTCATGAACGACCTTAACACAAAAAAACTTGTACCTCTGCGGACGTAGCCGCTGTTGACTGTCGATTCTGTGGTTCCGTAGGCACGTGGACCCGCGGTAAAGCGGGCCAGTCAGAGTCAGATGTGCTCTTTTGCGCCACAGTGCCAGCCGACACCTCTGGACGTACCCCACCTGGTGGTGGGGGCGTGGGGGGGGGGGGGTACGTCCACCGCCGCTACCACCACCGCCACGATCGCTGTGATCGTGGCGGTGGTGGTAGCGGCGGTGGCGGCGTAAGTAAAGGCAGATTCGGCACAGGACTGCTTTTTTTTTTCTTTTCAACGGGCACCGCTGTCGACGGGAACGGCGTGGTTCGACAACCATTATCACTTCCTTTCGTGAGGATCCGTCTTTCACCATTTGCCTCAGAATGCTCTTCTCATTTTGAGCACTGGGCAGTCTTTGAATGAGGTCTCATGGTTTCCGCTGCAGTTGCTGCATTTTAGGAGAGTTGCTTGGCAAGCCCCTGCTTTGTAGGGTCTGGCGCAACGGGGGCATGCTTAATTGTTGTTACACAAAGCACTAACATGACGCAGTTTTTGACAGTGGCAGCACTGTCTGGGCCTTGGGAAGTATGGTCGGGAAACGTGACGAAAGTGACCAACCTTTAAATGTGATGGGATACAATCACATCTGAAGGTCACCTTGATGCAACGGGATTTGCCAAGCAGCGTCGCATACCTGCAATATGTCCGTTGCCTCAGTAGCTGGCTTTATCAGCACAGAAAGGTCTGTGTTCGGTATGGAAACATCAACGCCATAAATGACGCCCGTCGTCGTGTCACTATCCTGCAGAATGTAAGCACTGAGATTGATGCTTCCAAGCTTCGTTACGATTCGCAAGGTATGTAGCGCAGCCAGGTGCTCAACGTCTATGGCCAAAATATTCTTGCGTGGGATGAGTCTAATATCCTTTATCTCATTAGGCACAATAGCTTCGAGACGCGCCGATATCACTAGCCTGTTTGTGTTCTTCAGGTTGATTGAAGAGTCAACAGGAACAAAAAGTATGGTATGACGTTTGGAACTGCACGCAGCCTTCATGGTAGAGATTCTAGCTGGCGAAGACGCGCCGTCCTTTCTGCTCTTAGCTTCACGCTTCACTACAGGAATGAAATCATCGTCACTGATCACTATAGCCATGTACAGTTCAGTGCTGTCAGTGGTGCTGTGGTCCTCTTGGCTGTTGTGCTTCCTTGAGGTTGACGTCGAAGGCGACACCAAGTCCGGACTGCGTACTGTTTTCGCGTCGCCTGCGAAAGCAAGTGAACCTAAGTTTCCCAAATGTACATGGTAGTTATTGACGGCTGCTGAGAAGATATCTGTTTTCTTTCGTGGTTGGGAAGCCGCTACGGTGTTCGACTGCTGACTA
This sequence comes from Rhipicephalus annulatus, assembly GCA_013436015.1. NCBI lineage: Eukaryota > Metazoa > Arthropoda > Arachnida > Ixodida > Ixodidae > Rhipicephalus > Rhipicephalus annulatus. The sequence goes on from WOVY01000151.1 coordinate 170,418, forward strand.
GCAGGTTGCGTGTTCGATCCCCGCCGCGGTGGTCACATTTCGACGGATGCTAAAGGCAAAAGGCCCGCGTGCTTTGCGAGGCCAGAGCGCGTTAAAATACCCTGGACTGTCGAAATTTCCAGAGTCCTCCACTAAAGTGTCCTTCATTACCATAAAGTCGTTTTTGAACGTGAAATCTCGGATATTATTATTGTTGAGATATCTGCCGCTGCGGCGGAACAATGGCACATTCAGCTCACGCGAAGTACACGATAAGCTAAAGTTAGCGAGCGTTAGGGGCTGCAACCATCTCCAGTTGCTTCCCTAGACTATTGACACGTCGCGTCATATTTAATACAGTCTTAGGAATCTCATTTATCTTGTTTCATTGTCTGTGCTATTTAAGAAAGCGGTAAGCGATAAAAGCAACGACAACAAATGTGAGTTTCACTTGGAAGCCAACAAAATAACGTCGCTAGCCGGGATGTTCGCATCCTGACAAAGGCGTCCTAAGCTCTGTACACCTGAAAACATGCGACTTTATTTTTTTTTGAACAACGAAGCCAATACTTAGAAACGTAAAAACGAGCAAATCTGCTAGAACGTGTAGATTTCGCAATTCAGTATTAGGTGTCGCGAACGCCTAGCGGGACGTTAATATCCCGAAGGCAACATCTGGGATACGGGTGGCGCTCACAGTGAAAAGGTCGAGCCTGGTTTCTTAAAACGCGGACTTCTTTTTCATGTAACGCAAAGCTTCTTTCGAAACACCATTTGCGTTCACGCATTCACCTCCGGTCCCGTTAACGGGGTGAGAGAGTCGCACATCGTTATCGTCAATCGAGGAGATTAAGTTAAGCGTCGTACGTTGGCGCCGAAAGCATCTCAGCGAAAGGCTGTCGTTTCTGACGACGCTTTTAAAGATTAAAGCTCCGGCTAGCCGTTGTTTCGCTCGCTTTTACACTTTCAGCGCCGAACGCTTCTCGGCTTCTCTAAGTCTCAACCTCATAAGCCCACGATCACATTAAGCCACCAGCCTCCACAGTCATTTCAACGAAGTGACTTCGCCTTCTGGCGCAGTGTCTATGTACTTGTATAAGTCACCAACCCACCCACACACATACATACTCAGTGTGCCATATTCCCCTCCAAGGTGTGCTTCACCGAACCATCAGTGAACGGGGGCGGGGTGGGGGCTTTCGGCTAACACCGTTTGCGTATGGAGTGCCAAGGCGATAACCTAGCGGGGCAGGTCTTTCGAGAATGTGGCATTTCGGTTGTTCGCTGTAGACAATAGAAATTCCCTGCCCTAAAGAAAAGTAGGAAAGTTCACCACTGCTTAGAGCCAAGCCCCACCTTTCTCCGTTCTCTCTCCGTGTGTCGTTCTGTCCTTTCTCTTACATCCTCTCGTTCGGTCTCCATCGGCACGAGCGGTCTCGGCGAGACGTGTGCCAAGCACTGACGACCGTTCCATTGTCGAGGCGGCGGCGGCTGAACGCTTAAACGGAATCGAGTCGACCCGCAACGAACAATGGACTCGGTGCATATAGGAAGAGAGAGGAGGGAGGGGAGGATGCTGAACCGAACGCAGCTTGTCGCAAGCGGCTTAGGCAAACATCGCGTGGCTTTCCGCATACTGCCCGACCACCTCCACTTGGCAGTCGTTATGGCGCGCGCAATCCGCCCCCCTTTCTTTCTCACACCACCTCTTTATCGCTATAGTATAGACTTCCCTCACTATTCTATCTGGTGTTTTACTTATTACCTGCGGTGTTTACGCATTCGTCGCCCCGATGATTGCAGTGTGCCCGAGGCGTTCTCGGCAATGCCGGAAACAGTGGAAGACTGCCTCTCTCAGTTCCGTCGCAGCCGACGCTGCTGCGGCCTTTTCGAAGCAAAATAACTTCGGTGTGTGGCAAAAGGACTGCAGATGATTGAGGAAGCTGCGCGAGCTTTCAATTCCGCACTCGGTAAGTGCTGTAGGCGTCACTTTGTTTGTCCTCACTTTTTTTTTTCGTGACAATCGGCGGGCACGCGCGCAATGAAAATCGCTTTACATTCGAACCCGCGACGGAAACGAAGTTTTTTGTCACACGGAAAGTGCGCACCTTTTGCATTCGCTTTTTTTTTCTTCCGCTCGTACTTTAGGTTAAGTGCTTGCGTAAACAGTGAGTACGGGGTATAGTGCTAAGCTAAAGATTGAAGTGGACGAATGCACTAGTGCTTTTAGTGCTTTTAGAGGAAATGTTGAAAGCGCATGTGTGACGCAGGGTTTTCCGAACCATCGCGCGTAGCCTGCTGGGCGCTTCGTTAAACGAGATCAGCCTGCGGACAATAGCGTGCAAAAATGCGGCATAAAACCAGGCGGATTCCCTCGGAATGCCGATTGTTGAAGACAATTTCTTTTGTTCGCTAATAGTTAAATGCTGGGAGTGAACGCATAACTGAGTAACTGTGCGAATAGTAAAACGCTGTAAATGTACCGTGAGTGTTCGTGCTTCGCGCAGATAATTAACTAAGCCTCACAAGCCTTGAAACAGTGAAACCCGGTGATTCCGAAGGCTAATCTAGTAGCTTTTAGGTTGGTTCTAGGTCTTAGCTATCGCACGGACCATGGCTACAGGTATACCGCAGCTTGCTGGCTTTAGAAAGGGTGTTATTTTTACGTTCATTATCAGTTAAGTCACGTTCGAGTCACACAATGGTCACAAGCACGACACGGGCACGTCGTCGTTGGCGTAGGCCTTATTCTGTCACTTCGGGGTCTTCTCGCAGCTGCTTGGCTTTTCTATTTCCTTAGTATTCTCTCGTGTAGCATGCTCGTGGTCTTCGGCTCACCGTGGTCGCTTCGTAGTCATTTATATATTTGTTTATTTATTTAGTTATTTGCTTGTTTGTTTATTTATTTGTAAACGTGGTTTATTGAGCGAGCCGAGAAAGTGGGTGGTAGCTTGAAAAGTACGCAGGCGGACCAAGATTGTGGTGCTCAAGTGCCCCTCTCATGCATTCGTCTAGTGATGATAATAGCTGAGCAAACCATATGAACGTCTTCTTTTATTCATTATAATTATCCCTGTCGAAATAGATGGAGCGATCCCGGCAATCCGGCAGGGGGGAACAAGCGGGTCGAAGTGCGGCTTGAGGTGCTCTACGTAAAAGATATCACGTCCGCGACGACAACGTTCACTCAGTGGCGTGAGAGGTTCGATGGTGTAGTTCACATACGCTCGACCACGCGGTAGTGTCCGTGATAATTGGAAAGTAGCTTGGGCGATAAACCAGGAGTGCAGGGTGGTACGTGCAGCCATACAAGTGCCCCAGTAAAGAAAGTTGCCGCAGAAGGATGGTCGTCGTAGCGGGTCTTCTTCTGGTGCAGTTGGTTGGCTGTAGTAGCTAGGTCGTTTGGCTAGCTTGCAGCACTCCTCTGTGTAACGGGGGAACTCCGATACTGGCGTATATTGGGAGGAATTCGGCGCGTAGGGCAGCGAAGTGTCGTTGGTGTGCGATGGTTGGCGACCGTACAAAAGAACAAAAGTGGAAAACCGGGTAGCGACTTGCGTAGCGTGGCTATACGCGTATGTCACAAATGGAAGAACGAGGTCCCAAATTGTTTGATCGATCCGAAGTGACATGCGTCACCAGTATGTCACCCAGAGTGTGATTAAACCGCTCAGTCAAACCGTTAGTCTGAGGATGGAAGGCTGTGCTCTTTCGGTGTACTATATGGCGCTGTTGAAGAAGTGCTTCGATTACATCGGAGAGGAATACACGCCCACAGTCACTGAGGAGTTTGCGAGAAGGACCATCACGAAGCATAAAACGATTGAGGATCAAAGACACCACGTCTTGTGCTGTCACTGTGAAAAGAGAAGCAGTTTCGGCGTACCGTGTATACGATGGTCCACAGCTACGATAGCCCATCGACTTCCTGCCGTTGTCAGTGGCAGTGGTCTGTAGAGGTCGTTTACAACGTGGTCCAATGGGAAATCTGGGCATGGAAGTGGCTGCAATGAGCCTGCTGCATGACGCGGCGGGTTTTTCCGCCGCTGACACTCGTGGCAGCCGATAATGAAATGTCGGACGAAGGTGATCATTCCACGCCAGTACTACCTTTTTCGTATAGGCGCTCGCAGATCTTGAAGACACTGGCGTGAGCACGTTGCGGCTCAGATTGAAACGATACCCAGATTTTAGAGCACAGCTTTCGGGGAATGACTATAGCCACTTCTTACCATCTGGTGAGTAAAGTTGCGCCGGTACAAAAAGGCCCTCCCGAATACTGAAGTGCGGAGCCTGGCTTTGCAGTGTTCGAAGTGTCGGAAGTGTTGGTGCTACAGATTACGCGTCAACAAACGAAGCGATCCATGGATCATTGCGTTGTGCAGAAGAGATGATGTCCACGTTAAGCACTGACAACGTGTGGGAAACTATGTCTGGCGATAATAAAGAACGCGACAGAGCGTCAGCATTGGTATGCTAGTGACCGGAATGGTGTATAACGTGGATGTCATATTCTTGAAGCCGAAGAGCTCAACTGGCAAGACGACCTGATAGAACCTTGAGCGAAGACAACCAGCGTAATGCTTGGTGGTCCGTTACTAGGTCAAGAATATACGGCCATAAAGGTGTGAACGGAACTTGACATGCGCCCGAACGATCGACAAGCATTCTTCCTCAGTGCTACTATGGTTCGAAACAGCCTTGGTGAGAGTTCTTTTCTGCTGGCGTATGCGACGACATGCTCTGAGAATCGAGCGTTTTCTTTGCGCGAGAACCGCATCGAGGCCGACACCGCTGGCGTCGGTGTGGACCTCAGTTGCCGCCGTAGGATCGTAGTGACGCAATATTGGTGGTAAGGTGAGGAGACGACGAAGGGTGACGACGGCTTGGTCACACTCGGAAGACCATGACGAAATGTTTGTGGCGCTGCTTAAAAGTTGGCCCTGTGACGTCCCCGCAAACACGCACTGAACCCCGGTCCTTTCAAGATGTTTTCGCTCGTTTCTTAAACCCACGCATAAAAAAAGGAAAAGAAAACCTTCGGTGTAACGAATGGGCATTCCAGAGTGGAGTATTTGGAAGGATTATTTCTACTGTTCTCGTGGATCCCCCCCCCCCCACGCAGACACGAGGACCGGGCGGCGCCTTGTTGTCTACAGACAGTGTGACAGTGTACCGTGGCAATAATACGCGCGCACCCTTCAAATTTGTGGCACGGGGGAGCAGCAGAGCACCTTTTGTTGGTTCGGGAAATGCGACCCTGCCGCAGCGCCTGTGCCGGGTTCAGTCTGACTGTCCGTCAGCCGCCGTGGCTCCAGAGCTCATTACGGCGTTCTGCGCGGATGGCCACCCGCGGCATTGATTGACGAAGAAGCGGCGGCTACGGAGAATTTCACGGAAGACACCGAGCTGCATGGAGACGTCGAGACTCGTTCTCGACATCGGCTCATCAAGTACCAGAAACCGGGTCAATTGGTTCGGCCGAAAACATTTGGCACAACATTGCAAACTCCGGACGTTGGCCATTATAGACGACGCACTTTGTCGGAAGTATCGGGAGCATTGTTCGCCCGTAATTAAAGTGTCTTCGGACGGCTCGCCCATCTCTCTCCCTGAGGCTTGAGTTTGTACATTGTTACTTGCTCGGCTTTGTTTGAGAGAGGGTTTTCTACTGGTGTGGGCCGCGGGAGCGGCCGTCGAAGATGACACACACCGACTGACGGAGAAATGTGTCGCGTCGATAGTGGCGATTGGTTTGGTGCCCCGGTAGGTCGGAGTCGGGTCCTACAAAAAGGGACTACGAGACGATACGAGGGGTCAGAGAGACGGAGCGTTGAGATTGAGATGATAGAAAGACGAAACGGAAAAGGAAGATAACGGTGCGAAGAGATAGAGATGAGAGGTGATGCGATGATGACTGGACGGTATACGATGAGGAATGAAAGTTAAGGATAGGAGGCGAATGAATGGAGTGTTACGAAAGAGGGCTAAGATGGAAATCACTGAGAGGCACGACGTAGGCGACGATGACGAAGACGATGAAGACGCAGACGAATTGGACAGATCAGACCTGGACGCCAAGAACCAACCTTGGGCCCCGACTCGAGCAGCCAACTCCGAGGCCCCGACTACATGGACATTCTGTGAGATGAACTTCACCTCCCTTACTTAAACGAGCTTTGCGGGAAGAGATGCGGCATATTGACACATTGCGCGGTTTTATTAATTAATGAACTTACCATTTGTGTCGTCGTGTGTTCACTTTGTATCGTCGCACCATTGTATTGCCAAAGTTATTCCCCTTATGTATCCTGCGTCGCACGTCGCGAGTGTGTAAATCATGTGTTATCATTTTGTGTAGTGGTTGATGTACGCGAGCATACGATGTTCGCAGTTGGTATTAAATTTAATGAATCAGTAAACAGGAACAGGTCGTAGCGTCTCTTACTTCCCGGCCCCAGCACGAATCCCTGTATGTGGGAAGTTATTGAGACACACAGCCAAGAGGGAACCGGATAGACAAGGGGTTGAGTGGTCTTCTCTCTCTTTGGTAATCGGTAGCGTAGCGGGGGACGTCTCAGGCCAAAGGCGCAATAAAAGAGGCGATGTTGTGCAACAATAAAGGCGAAGTTGCGAATTGGTCAAAGCCGCAATAATATAGACGAAGCTCCATGACTGCTCCATGGTCATTGGTTTGGGGAAGTCACGACAGCACGCGTAATATAGCCAGGTCTGGAAATGTACCGTCCTCGGATATGACGTGACCACGCAGGAATCGTAAGTCGGCGGGCAGCGAAGTGACACTTCTTCAGGTTGAGCTGGAGCCGAGCATTCTTCAGGTATGTGAGGATGCGTTTCAGGCGCTAGAAATGTGTTGCGATGTCTGGTGCAAATACGACAATATCGTCTAAATATAAGAGACATATTTGCCACTTAAAACCCCGAAGAACCGAGTCCATCATGCGCTTTAAGGTGCTCTTCGTTCAGATAGATTGATTGATTGCCCCGTTTAACATGGCGCAAACCACCATGCGGGACCGAAGACCACACAGATACCACATACCAATTTGCTGTTAGCTGTTGCCTTTATGAATCGAATGGGGCAGCGTTAGGGCAAATGCACGAACTAGAAAAGACATTACAAGTGTGTATATTCGTCCTAACGCTGCCCCATTCAGTTTATTATGAACACTAACCAACTTTCCCACCTTTCCGTTAGTCTGTTGCCTTTATGTTTTCAATTTTTAGTGGACCAGTGACGAGCAGGGGGATCTACTGATCTCTGGCGCATGCCCGCTGAGCGTGATGTTGGATTTATTTTGCGCTGGGTGTTCAAGGAACGAATTGCCTCACAGCTTCACTGGTAAAGCACACCCCACTCAGTTTCAACACATCCACCGAAGACCGGCACTAACGCGAAAAAAGCACTAAATAGCGCATACACCTGTGCACACATTTGCATACTTTATCTAGTTTCACTTAGATATAACTCTATATAACGAACATTTTAAACCGACAGAATTTTACGCTTTGTTGTTCCAAACTGCGGGTGAGATGAATGAAGACGTGAGTGAAAGGGTGCTCCAGAGAACGATGAAACTGCCGCAAAAAAAACAAAATGATGAGCACTAGTCTTCCATCGCAAAAAATAGTGGAAAACGAGGGTTCTCATGGCATGCCTGACCAACTATTTTTTCTATCGAGTTTCGTAACGCACCCTCCCACTTGCTTCCTCCTATACATGCCGGCAACCGGACCCCACCTTAGTAGAGCATCATTTTCGTAGCTATGAGCAGCAACGAAGGTATTGCGTGAAACGACGGCATGTAACGGTGAAAGGCAACATGAAATGACGACAGCATGACGACCTCGACAAAAGATTAAATTTGTCACATCGGAAACGGCTGATTGCCGACGAGCACACGATCGAGGGGGCATCAGGTTTGATAAGAAGAGAGCCCATACACATCCCCGTGATTTGGGTGCACTTGCTCGTGGCCCCATCTCTCGACGGCAGCAACGGCGTCTTGCCATAACTGAAACGGAAATAGGCGGGAAACAAAACGCCATATCTCTTCAAATAGGCTAATTATCGAAAACTACTCCAGCATGTGTACAGCAGAGACCCACGAGAAAATTTTTGCCAAATTTCGGTATCGCAATGTGAAGCATGTGGCTTCCCAATACAACTTAACACCAACCATTCGAAATACGTTGAACCCCATTGTGAAAAAATTAGCAGGTTCAACGTACAAGGGAATTGATGATATGCGAAGCACGAATGAGAAAGGTTGGTATGTCACTTTAATATCAGCACAATGTTACGAGGTGGCGGTAAATTGTGCCTTACATGACTTACGTGTCATGATTATCATGCCTTGGATGTGTCGTTTACCTTCATCTATTCACGTCACGTGATACCAAAATTGGTATATGTGAAGCTAGCGAAACGGCTGCGAGCACGCTATGATCGTGGTAAGTTGTCATTTTCTTAAATGGCATGCTTGTCAGCATTATCATGTTTGCACCAGTCATATACTTTTGTTATTCATCGGCGTCATGTAACAACAAATTTGCTATTTGCGGAGTTAGCAAAACGGCTGCGAGTGCATCATGAAGGGCTCAATATGCACCAGTGTAGCGTTTACGCGCGCCCACGCTGGGCACAGTGACGCTACGTTAGCAAAACGCGAGCACTCTACAGTCTGACGCCAGGTGCGACCAGCATCCGTCAGCGTGGCCCGACGGCAACCGGCGCGAAATGCGGCGTGCTGCATTTCGCGTCGATCCGTTACCCAGACAACACTGCGTCTCCCTCTTTTCGTGACGGAGGGCCGCCGAACGCGCTGAAACGCGCATGCATCAAAGCAACGCAGTGCGGCGTGCGCCTGCGTGTATATGGCAGGACCGGCGCCTGGCGTGGCAACGCCGGCGTGACGCGACGAAATAAACGCCGGTGAGCAGGCGCACCGCGTCATGTCGAAATGTATTGACGCCTTGACTGTGGCGTGTAGTCATGTTCTCACATAACACACATCTCATGATTATCATGTTTGCACCAGTCCCATAACTTTGTCATTCATTGGCGTCACGTATAACCGAATTTGGCGTATGTGAAGCTAGCAAAACGGCTGCGAGCACATAATCAGGGTGGCATGTAGTCATGTTACATGACACGCATTTCGTGATTATCATGTTTCGATGTGTCATTTACCTATATCGTCTGTTCGCGTCGCGTAATACCGAGTTTGGTACATGTGAAGCTAGCGCAACGGCCACGAGTGCGTCATGGGCGTAGTATGTAGTCATGTTGTTACATGACAGGCATCTCATGTTTATCTTGTTTGCACCAGTCTCATACCTCCGTCATCCATTCACGTCCCGTAATACCAAATTCGGTATAAAAGAAGCTAGCGAAACGGCCGCCAGCGCATCATGAGCATGGCATGTAGTCATGCTGTTACTACACGCATGTCATGATTTTCATGTTAGAATCTGTCGCTTGTGTTCGCCATGCAATCATGCCATACCATACCAGTTTTGCAACATGCCATGTGAAAGAAACCACCCCAAGAGCTTCAAGACCATAAAATAGAAATCATGACATTCATGACATACATATCATGAGTTTCATGTTATGACTAGTCAAATATGTTCTTCATACAAACATGTTATGCCATACCAAAGTTGTTACCGGTACCATTATTGAAGCAGCCTAGAGAGCTAAAAGTCGTAGGCAGCTAGATAGATAGATAGATAGATAGATAGATAGATAGATAGATAGATAGATAGATAGATAGATAGATAGATAGATAGATAGATAGATAGATAGATAGATAGATAGATAGATAGATAGATAGATAGATAGATAGATAGATAGATAGATAGATAGATAGATAGATAGATAGATAGATAGATAGATAGATAGATAGATAGATAGATAGATAGATAGATAGATAGATAGATAGATAGATAGATAGATAGATAGATAGATAGATATGCTCAAACTCACCGTAATTCACTGAGAAAGTTGAGTCCCAAGTACTCTACTATGGGAGAGCTGAAAGCCGTCGCGTCGCCCTCTCGCTTATTGAGGCCGTATCGACAAAAATAAGGGCTCCGAAAGAGCACAACAACAATGCATAGAGGAAGCGCTGATTGTGTGTTTAGAAGTGGTTAACGATTTTGAGCACCAGGCACCCCACTATGGTAGAGCATAAAGCCGTCCCGTGCGCTGACAGAGGAGTGAAGAAAAGCGCTGATTACACGGACTTCAGTTATGTCATCGAACGTTTTAGGAGTTTCAGGCATAGGTGTAAAAGGCCGCCTTTAGTTCAGGCTTACAGGCCCGCCTTGATTTCGATAGTTTTCGGTTGAAAAACTTTATTTCTTGGCAAATGCTATCAAAAATTCCGTATTCACTGCTCATCCAATCGTAACACATTAACAAGAAACGGCAACGTTTTAATTTACAATATGCGTATTATTCGGATTATCTGTTGAAAAGTGCTTACGGTGGGAAAGTGTGTTGCACAGGTGAATGACGGGCGTGCTGCAGTACTGGGGATGGAGCGTGCATTTAATCTTAGGTTGTAACTGACTATAGTCACAAATGCTCATCCAGTCAATAATGCCAAATTTCTAGTCATGAAGTGGGCATATGCAACATCCGCTGCAAAAGCTTCCAACTACCGGAAAAAGGAACGCCGCAGGGTTCGGTCATCTCGTCGTTACTTTTCAATGTGGCTATGATCCATCTGCCCAAAATTCTCGACAAAATACCTGATTTACGGCACGCAATCTACGCTGATGACATCACGCTCTGGACCAGGGCTTCGAACACTGGGAGACAAGAGACCTGCCTACAAACCGCCGTAGATGCCATCAAACAGTATCCCAGAAACTGCGGTCTCTGCTGTGCCCCCGAGAAATCCGATCACCTCGTCCTCAAAGCGAGAACAAGAGGCGGACCCCCTGTATACGACGAGCGCGACCCTAGTGTAACACTGAAAAAGACCTCAATTCCAAAAGCCAAGACCCTGCGAGAGCTTGGAGTTCACATCTACAAGGATGGATCGGGAGTTGCCACCATACCGAGACTCCAACGGACACTATCACAACTCACGCACCTCGTCAAGAGGATCGCGAATCAACGAAACGGACTCAAAGAGCACGACACGCTACGTATAATGCAAGCTCTGTTCGCCAGCCGCATTACGTACGGCACGCCGTACCTAAATTTGAAAACCGCTGAAATTGAAAAACTTAATATCATGATAAGAAAGGCCACTAAAGTAGCCCTGGGACTTCCGCCAATGGCCTCTACCACATGTCTCCTAAAGATGGGCGTCCACAACACGTGGCAAGAGCTCATCGAAGCGCACAGGAACAGTCAGCTGGAGAGGCTCAAGCTGACGCCCATGGGGAGGTCGGTGCTCCGGTACCACAACTACAGCGACACGTTCATCGCCGATGCAGACCGGAAAAAGCGCATCCTGCTGTACATTAGAAAGTCGCTGTCCATCGCACCCATTCCACGCAACATGCATCCTACTTTCCACAAAAGTAGACACAAGTCTAGAACTAACGCTATTCGACGAAAGTTCAAGCAAGACCCGGACGCCCGCTACACTGGCGCGGCCAAGTATCCGCATAGAAACGCGTACGCTGTCAGCGTCGTCGATTATCAAGGCCAAGAATTAGCGTCGGCCACGGTCAACGCACTCAATTCATACGCCGCAGAAGAATCGGCAATCGCTCTAGCAACCACAACATGTACAGACGCCGTGGTGATTTTCACCGACTCACAAGCTGCCTGCAGGAATTTTGCTAAGGGCCGTATCTCAGCCAATGCCATCAATATTTTGAAACGGCGAAGCACTCCACTCCCTTACACTTGTGTATTATGGGTGCCAGGACACGAGGGTCTGCAGGGAAATGAAGCGGCCCACGCCGCTGCCCGCGAGCGCATCAGCCGGGCTGCCCTCTGCCCACAGGACATTCGACCCGTCGTTGAAGAGATGGAAGTTGTTCAAAACACCTACTCGTCGTTACTCCAGCATTACAGACTGGAGCGACGAGTATACCCTCCACCACACCCAAGGCTGACAAAAGAGGAAAGCGTAATATTGAGACGCCTGCAAGCAGCACATACACACATGGGGCCCTAATGCACCATCTCTACCATACGAGATATAGCTCTATGTGCCCGCTTTGCAACGTACCGGACACCCTGGCGCACTTGCTTCATGTATGCCAGTGTATTGCCAGACGTAATCTGCAACAATATACGACTGATAACGAAGCAGGACGGACGAACGAAGACCTAAACGAAACGTGGGAGGCGAAGCTCGCCCTCGAGGACCAGGAAGAGCAACAACAACTCGTCGCCAAGGCCAAGAGGGCAGTAGAAGCCAGAGGGTTCCTGGACTAAGGAGCCCTCCCACCTCAGGGTGACACCGGGCATTGCTCGGGGCACTGTTTCAAAATAACCGTTTACTTCTCTCTCTCTCTCTAGTCATGAATCCGCGTATTACCCAGCCACTCCTCTCGAGTTCATCAGTTAAACTAGAACTTTGAATTCGCACGCCATGCGGAGTCGATTTTCAGCCTGAATCTCACACATTTCTGTTCATCTTTTGATACGTTCGCTTTTTGAGGACAAGCCCTTCGATGCCTCACCAAAAGGAAAGTTGATTGATTGATTCATTTGGGTGGTTCAACGTCACAAACTACCATATGATTATGAGAGACGCCGTAGGGGAGGACTCCGGAAATTTTGAGCACCTTGTGTTCTTTAGCGTGTACCCAAATCTGAGTACACGGGCCTACAACAATTCCACCTCCATGGGAAATGCAGCCGCCACCGCCAGGATTTGATCGTGTGACCTGCGGGCCAGCAGCCGAGTACCTTAGCCACTAGAACACCGTGGAGGGGAAAACATAAAGTTGGATCGTCGGCGGTGAGGTGACAATCCGGCGGCATCAGGCAGGAGTGGTCAAGTGATGACGTCCCAATGTGTCGTCATCAAGACGTCACGGATGCAAATTTCGTGACGTCATCAAGGTGTCATAAACTCTGGCGCGATGTCATGGGACGTAGTGCCCCACGATGCCGCTTTATCGTTCCCCTTTGGGTGGTTAACAAAAACCGTTGAGCACGCAACTTGGAGAGAAGGAAATCAGGACGGCACTTGGAAATCGCACATGAAGATGTTTCATTTATCTCTTCACCCTAACAATATAAAAAGAACTCTCTAATATGTCTAACGCTAAAGGGGCCCTGCAACACTTACCCAAGTAATCGTCTAATGGCTACAGTAAAAGAGCTTATTGCCTCACGAATCGAACGCAGCAAAAATTTTTCAGAACTCATCAAGTACGACCAGAGTTAAGGCGATTTGTGCACGCTTCAAGTGTTTTCTCTCTTCACTTCGTAGCAGCGAGCGCATCAAAAGTTATGCAGGGAGTGGGAATGACAAGGGGGCAAGGAGACAAGTCCCATTGTCAGCGCACGTCATGACCTTGAGACCATTTTCTTTTGGAACACGCGGCTAACCACCAATGAGATCGCGAGCGTGTGTGCGGGCATGCGGACACATCCCACAGTGGCCAACGTGATTGCACGGCTCAAGATGCTTAAATCAGCAAGTGATCATGCACTTTGGGCATGTGACATAGTAATTTGGGTATATGGCATCATTAGTCTAGAGAAGAATGATTCTTGCTAACTGATAATTAATCGTGAATTCCAGGCCGCGTGCTGCGCTATAAAGTTTTGGCTCGCGTGTTCTGAGGAGCCTTGGCTACTGATTAGCAGGGTTTCCTGGCCATGCTGAATTAATTGTTGCAGGGCCCCTTTAAGTGTCGTTTTATTAAAAGACTGAAATATGTTTGCTTCCCTACAGATTATTTCTTCCGCATATTCATCCCCCCTATTCTTCTCCTTTTCTTCTCTCTCTCTCTCTCTCTCTCTCTCTCTATCCTTCTTTTATTTCTTCACTTTTTGTTTCACCAATTCTACTGCCACATGCTTCGTGCCGATCGCCCTGTGGTGGGTTGTGCCATTTTTCTTGGAATCGTCATCATCACCACCACGGCTTGCTTTCACTGCTTTCTTTTGCATCGATCGTGCCTTGAAAAATATATTATCGCGGACATCAGTAACATTCTAACAGAACATTTTCTTGGGACGCCTACGTTGAAGAGGATGACCAAACAGACTTCATTTACACGGACATAAGATGCCAAGTGACGCGGATGGAACCCGTAGAATCGCTGTTGTACGCATACACAGACACACACAAATGTGTTTTTAAGAAGTTTTTAACAATTTAGGGTGCTGTGCGCACCCGAATGCAGAGCAATAGCTAGGTGCCATAATACTTCAACGCTTCACGTCGAAGAGAATTAACAAACAGCTGTTTATGAGAAAAGTGTTTACCGATTTAGAGCACTTGTTACTCTACTATGGGAGGGCAGAAAGCCGTGTTCAGATTAAATGCTCGACGATCTAGAGTACGATGCACTCCGCTATGGGAGATCAATATGCAGTTTGATATACTGTCCGTTACTGAGTGATTGAGAAAGTGTTCGATGATTTATAGTACCTTATGCATTCGCCTACGGGAGAGCATTAAGCCGTTTCTGAATACCGTGGCTCAAACGACAAAGCTGACGGGCTCGCCAAATCCTGCACACGTGCTTTCAGAAAAAAGTGGATTATGATTTACAGTACTTGGTGTATTCAACTATGGGAGAGCGTAAAGCCATCCCGTGGGCCTCACACGTGATGTGACCGAGTTGACAAAAATTATGGCGCGAACGATTTCACGACGTCATGAGGTTGTTCGGGGAACTCGCTCCATAACACGGTGAGAAGTTCGGCAGAGTAAGTGCACTTGTCTTTAAAAAAAAGGTTATTTGATGATTTCAAGAATGACGTATTATTCAACTACGGGAGCGCGTTAAGGTGTTCCATGTTTAAAAAAATTACACTATGTACAGAGCATATATGCTCTGTACGTAGTGTAACACACACGCGCATAACCTATAGGTTATGCGTGTGTGTTTTGTAACAAATGGGTAACAATTCAGAGTACTAAATACTGTACTATGGGAGAGCATAAAGCCGTCCCGAAGGCCTCACGTGCGAGGAGCAGTGTGTAGATACAAGCACCAAGAGAGTTAACGTTTAGGAAATGTTTATTCTATCGTGCGACGCAACTAACCCATGAAACGAGCGCCTACACAACAAGCACACTAACAAACAAATGACAAAGCACAAGATATATGACACATTTAAACAAAAGTGTCCAAGTCCGTAGTGTTTCCCTAGTACATGTTACTAATGACTACATAGACTACATATATACACTGATCACAATATGGATAATATGCCCGATAATGTATGTACAGAACTTACAAGACATGCTGAAGATGTTAGCAAGTATATGCAACAGGTATCTATATTCGTGAAATTTACATAATTTACAGCGTTAGAATGAAGTACATATGTACAAGACCTCACACCTATACAGCGCACACATAAACACATAAAAACAGTAAATACATACAGATTACATGCACTAATCAGACACTCAGAGGTGACCTGGCTTTAGGAACAAGGCCAGGTGGAAGACTAATCGAACTCGTCTGTCAACTATACGGACAGAAAGCGGCACGACCATTGTGGTAGAAGTTCTTACCCATGGAAGAACAATTGCTCCGACAGAAACGATAGAAGTTCAGAGTATAAGCGTTGCAGAAGTAGAAAGAGAGCACGATGACAATGACCGGCCGCAACAGCCTCGCACCTATTACGCCACAAACAAAAAGCTCCCGCAACTATTAGAAGGCGTGCAAAGCGGCTACACGAGCAGCGACCAGATGTGACAAAGCGATTAACACCTAGGTCACGAAAACTAGTGTTAACGGACTTCCAAAACACCTTTGCAATGACACATTGCTGCAGCATATGCTGGTTAGACTGTTGTAACGGGCAGTTAGGATAAGTGGAAGATGGGACCAAGCCCCACTTCTCCAGTCTGTCCTGTGTTGGGAGTGCTCTCCATCGAAGACGCCACATGAAGTCACGAAGGTGACCAGGCAAAAACGATGCTGTTATCGCACTCAACGAGCCATGTCTCGATTGTGATAGATGAGCTGGAGGAACCAGATGAACCAGAAGAGCCGCCGTTGTATCTACAATGCGGCTTTCGAGAATGTCCATATCGGGACAAGCCTGCCGCGCGTGTCGACAAAATGCTACTGCCGTTGAGTAAAATGCAGGCGCGTTAAGTGTTTGTGGTGCAGAATTAAGCCATGCATCTGGCAGTAAATAGCTTATCTAGGTGCCTAAGAAATAGCAGGCAAGATCACGCGCGGGGCACTGATCATCATGCAACAACCGAAGTAAGAGTCGTAGGGCAAGCAGCCGGCAGCGAACAGAGACGTATGGGAATGCGAATCCACCGCAGTTTCTCGGTTGCCCAGGTGCTGCTCGGGAAACCAGTTCTGTTCCACCTGACCAGAAAAATGAGCCAATGAGGGATTGCAACAACCTAGTGATTCGTAGTGAGGGCTGTACAACATGAGATATGTACTATGCAGGGCTGCAAAACACAGCCTGTGCTAAATACCTTCTTTCTAGCATCGGTAAATCATGCTCTTGTGCTTCCCGGACGTGTCGTTTTACATCTTGGACTACGAAACCCACAAGGAGGCTGATATGCAGCAGCAAGTATAATAAAGCCACAGAATGCGAATGGAGTGACTTTTTCGAAGACCAAAAAATGGACTTAGGCAGGAGTCTGGGGAACCATTGAATAAATATCGACATTTTAGAATTTTTAACGCAGCACCTGAAATCATGCCATACGCAGCAAAAAGTCGCAGGCTATATGGCATGAACTGTCGTCGTTCTTCAAATAGAACGTTATTTCATCAGCAAATACTGTCACCGTCACGGTACCAATACCTGGAAGAGGAAGGCCTCGAACGTATGGATCAGCGAGCAAAAGAATGGTTTGAGCCTGAGTACAAAAAGTGCAGGGGATAAAGGACATCCCTGGCGAACACCACGGGTAACAGGAAATGGCACACTCTCTAAACCATCAAGAAACAACGTGCTGCGTATATTTCGGTGTGCGTTTCTGACAAGCTCAAAGAAGTTTTGAGAGAAGCGAATTGCTGCCATTACACTAAATATAAAGCTATGTTCGAAGCGATTGAATGGCTTTTTCTGGTCAAGTGAAACGAAAAGTCTCCGAGCAGATCTTGCTAACGTGTACGCAATTATATCACGCGTAACAAATGAGATTGTATTGGATTGGATAAACATTTATTTGGTCCTCCAAAACACAGATCACTGTGTTGCGGGCAGCTCCCACGTGGGGACTGAGATGCCGAGCTCCTCAGCCTCCTCGCGGGCTTGGTGGAAAGCCCAGAGCTGATCTGCCAAGGACGAGCTGCGGATGGCCACTTCCCGTCTGGCAGAGGTGATGTTCGATAAATGAGCGAATTTGGTACACTACCAGAGCATATGTTCTAATGAACCTATTTCCCCACAATGTGGACATATTACATGGGTATAGGTCAGGGTACATGATGTGTAACATTTTCAAAGTAGGGTACATCCGCGTTTGCAAAAGCCTTAATGTAAGTGATTGGGGCCGGGTTAGATTTTTGTGAGGTGGAGGGAAAATCCTTCTAGACAGGTAGAAATGTTTAGTGAGCTCGTTATATGTTGTAATAATTTCCCGGTAATCCCCTTCAATGGTAGAACGCATCCCCATGGAGGCGCGGTTGGAGAGGTCTCGCAGTGCCTCGTGTGCTGCTTCATTGAGATCGTTAGGAGAGTCGTTGATTTGTCCAAGGTGAGCTGGGAACCAACTCAGAAGATAATGCGTTATGTTCTTGCCATGTAGTATTCTCAGCGTTTGTTCTGAGACCGTCTTCTTTGCGAAGGGCCGTAATGCTCCCATGGAATCACTGTAGACGACTTCAATGTTATCCATCTTGAGTGCTAAGGCAATAGCCACCTGTCCCGCAATGATTGGGTCTTTCTTCCTGACCGTCGCTGAGTTGACGACACGGCCAGCCCCATCGACCACCACTGCCACAAAAGCTTTCGCATTGGCGTAGGAAACCACGTCAACAAATACGACCCCTCGTTCCTCGTTTGAGACTTGACGAAGTATAGTCCTGGCCCTCGCTACTCTTCTTCCGATGTTGTGCTCTGGATGCGTGTTTCGTGGTATAGGGGATACCGTGATATTCTCCCTAATGTTTTCGGGGATATCATTGTAATTGTGCCTGATTGCCATTGGGTGTTGGCCCAGCTCCTGCAGGATCATTCTCCCCGACCTTGTTGTAGATAACCATGCAAACTGTGCTCTCTCTTGGGCTTCTGCTATTTCTTCGAGCGTGTTGTGAATGCCAAGCTCAAGCAGACGCTCGGTGCTGGTATGTATGGGTAGGCCCAGGACCTTCTTGATAACTTTCCTGAGGAGCACATTCAGTGTCTCGGACTCTGCTCTTGACCAGTTGTGCATTGCTGCCTCGTACGTGAAGTGGCTTAGAACAAACGCATGCATCAACCTGATGAGGTTGTCTTCCTTGATCCCATTTCTTTTGTTGGCCACTCTGCGTATGAGGTGCACCGAACTGTCTGTTTTCCAAGTTAACTTGGCTATAGGTTTGCTGTTAGCGCCGGTAGACTAACGTGTACGCAATTATATCACGCGTAACAAAGGAGAGACGGTGTATTTCTCTTCCAGGAAGAAAGCACACCTGATGATGACCTATTAGGAAGGCATCAGGCTTCTCAAACACCGAGCAATAACTGCTGCGAAAGTTTTGTAATCCACTTTGAGGAACGTTATTGATCTCCACTCCTCTGGGCGAACCAACGATGGGTCATGTTGAAGTATTAAAACAATTCGACCATCGCGAAAGCAGCCAAGAATATCAAGGTTCTCAAAACAGCGGCCATTAACAGAGGTGGAAAGAGCACCAATGTCGTCCCAAAACGTTAAATAAAACTCAACAGGCAACCCGTCCAGCTTGGGGTCCGAGCCACGCTTCATGGAAGACAGTGCCTCTTTCACTTTGTCAGCTGATGGACTTGTGCAAAGTTGTTCAGCTACTTCTGATGAAATTTGAGGGAGCCTACTTAACATTGTGGCCGTCTTGGTGGTACCGCGATGTGATGACATTGTCGTACGAGCCATGTTTGCATATTGAAGTAGGAAAACTGATTGATCACGTGCCGGCGGCAACGCAGTTGGTAAGAATCTTGCAGCCAGAATTCCTAGTGAACTCAACGGGCTTAGAACCGAGCTTTACGCAAAGCGCAGAACCTCAAGGGCAGTGCATGGATTACGTCTGCAATGCCAAGCAGCAGCCGTCAACAACGACGTGGCAATAAGGCGTTGAAAACGACCCCGTAACTATCGCTGCCATGCGCGCTTTAAGAGAGTTAGTCAGTCAACCCGAAAAGCAATACGCAGCTCTGTGGCAGTGTCCGCTAGTTCATCGGACGTACGGTGTCTAAGGGCACGCCCTACTACTAAGCAGTGTAAAGGCCACTGTTTCTTGAGCGCGTCCCACACCTCCGTACCGGATCCCAAGAGAGAGGCGCGCAAGATTCTAGATACACTGGCGCGTGAACGAGCGTCATGCAGAATGCGGATGTCAAGACGCCAAGGTCTCACTGATGATGGAAAAGGAAAGTAAGCTTCGAACGTCACTGGTCGGTGGTCTGATATATGAACAGATGATGATGGTAATGTTACTACATCGGAGTGTGATACGTAAAAAGCTAGCGCGCTGGGCACATAGAAACGATTCAATCGACTATACGACATGCTACGCCACCAAGTCCAGTCGTACTGTGGTCCATGCACTACTCTGCACGTATCTATCAAAGAGAAATGTAGGACCAGGCGACACAGCTCCCGCGCGTTCCAATCAAAGAGAGTTGCCAGCGAGGGGGGGGGGGGGAGGGAAAGAAGCGGTTAACGATTTAGAGTACTTGGTGCTCCACTATGGGAGAGCATAAAGCCGTTTGTTTAGAAAAAGTGATTAACGATTTAGAGTACTTAGTACTCTACTATGGGAGAGCTGAAAGCTGTGCCGTATCTAATGAGCGCTGCTCATTTGCTTTGACACTGTGTTTAGAAAAATGATTAACAATTTTGAGTACTTCGTACTCAACTATGGCAGAGCACTGAGCCGTCTCACTAAGAGCAATTTAGGAAGGAGCGTTTTCCTTGCACTATCAAGTCCTCGATACCTCACTACGGATAGCAGTAGTGCCTCGCTTGAATGCACAACGGGCCCCATATATCAGTTAATTTTTGCAATATTCCTGGGCTATTTTGCTAACCTCTTCCTGTCGTAATATTCGTGCGTCTATTGCAAATAGCTTGCCGCTGTTTAGAGCACAGCCTTTCTCAAAATGTGCTACGCGTTTTTTTTATCGCCGGAAAGTCGGGCTCGATAACTTCAAAACAAGACGCATAAGGATGTATTATAATTGCTTCTCAGTCATGACGTTCTCATCCTTTGCGCTCTTTTTTTTCTTTTTGTGCTTATGATAAGCATTTGTGTTTTCCTTTTCTGAAGCATACGGGTGGCCTTACCACAAGAAGCTTTTAAATGCGAAGCATTTCTTAGCAAACTTCGGTGACTTCAAGCGTATCTATCTATCTATCTATCTATCTATCTATCTATCTATCTATCTATCTATCTATCTATCTATCTATCTAGCCCCCTACGACTTTAAGCTCTCCTGGCCGTTTCAATAATGGTATCGACACCAAACTTAGTATGGCATAACATGACTGTATGAAAACATATTTGATTAGTCATAACATGAAAATTATGACATAAATGCCATGAATGCCATAATTTACGTTTAATGGTCTTGCAGCTCTTGTGGTGGTTTCGTTCACATGGCATGTTGAAAAACTGGTACGGTATGACGTGATTGCATGGCGAACACATGTTACAGACTCTAACATGAAAATCATGACATGCGTGTCATGTAACAGCATGACTACATGCCACGCTCATCATGCGCTCACGTCTGTTTCGCAAGCATCACATATACCAAATTTGGTATTACAGCACGTGAATGGATGACGAAGGTGACTGGTGAAAGCATGATAATCATGAGATGCGTGTCATGAAACAACCTGACTACATGCCACGCTCATGATGCGCTGGCGGCCGTTTCGCTAGCTTCACTTATACCAAATTTGGTATTGCGGGACGTGAATAGATAACGAACGTATGATACTGCTGCAAACATGATAAACCTGAGATGCGTGTTATGTAATAGTATGACTACATGCTACACTCATGACGCGCTCACAGCCGTTTCGCTAGCTCCACACGTACCAAACTCGGTATTACGCGACGCGAACGGACGACGTAGGTAAACAACATATCCAGACATGATAATCACGACATGCGTGTCATATAACAACATGATTATATGCCACACTGTTGATGTGCTCGCGGCCATTTCGCTTGTTTCACGTATGCTAAATTTGGTATTACGTGACGCCAATGGATGACAAAGGTATGTGAAGGGTGCAAACATGATAATCATGAGATGCGTGTCATGTGAGAAAATGACTACATGCCACAGTCAAGGCGCCAATAGATCTCGACGTGACACGGTGTGCGTGCTCGCCGGCGTTCATTTCGTTGCGTCACGCCGGCTTTGCCAGGCCAAGCGTCGGTTCTGCCATATACTGGCAGGCGCGCGCCACGCTGCGTTGCTCTGACGCATGCGCGTTTGAGCGCGTCCAGCGTCCCTCCGACACGAAAAGAGGGAGACGTAGTGTTGTCTGGGTGACGCATGCGCGCGAAATGCAGCATGTCATATTTTGCGCCGCTTGCCTTCGGGCCGCGCCGACAGACGCTGGTCGCGCCTGTCGTAAGAATATCGAGTGCTCGCGCTTTTTTAACGTAGCGTCGCTGTGCCCAGCGTGCGCGCGTGTCAACGCTACCTTAAAGGGCCACTCACCAGGTTTGACAATTTTGAGCTGACAAGCGCAATGCGTAGACGAGGCGTTCATGATCACGTCTGCTAAAATTTACAGCGCTACGCGCCGCGGTAATGGGTCAAATTTCAAGACTAAAGCTGCTCCCCCTCCCCTCTGCCGGCGCACGCGTAGATAATGAGGGCATGACGTAGGCGTAGGAATGGCCCTACATACACGGCAATGCAGTGTCGTTGGTCCTCTACGTAGACGACTCTGCTCTGACGTTGTCAACAGTATACCACGTGACATGGCAACAATTATTTAACACAACATGCGTAGTTTACGTATTTGTTGGTTTAAGAGATTAATAAAACTTGAAATAAATAATGAGTCACAATAAAAAATTGTGCGCGTTTTTCTTACTTTTTTTTCCCGTGAAATGCGACGACAAGCGGTGCAAGTGTGCCAGCGTTTTGCATGAGTTCGGGTCTCCACTGTCAGCGCATTGAGCAGACGACCGCCGTGGAACGCTCCTACGTATTCGCGCACTCATTGTGCTCATCTACTGTACCGCTTCTAAGCCAGCGTTTCAAAACAATCCCGCAGAAACAGGCAGAAGACCACAAAATAACGCTGGTCAACAGAGCAACGCCGCCCGCGTGCACGGGGGCTGGGCTTGTTCGGGCGCGTCATGCGCACGTCACCTCTTGGTCGGATGCCGGAGAGTGTGGGGAAGAGATTTGGCTTGCGGAGGATACGCGGAGGAGCGACAAGGATATGGAGATCGCCTCCTCTCACCCTCATTTCGCGCCGCTTCATAAAACCTGTACAGACCCCATACCGAATTTTAGTTAGATAGTGGAAGTTGTCTGGTGTCCGATGAGGAACGTTTTGCCACAAACATTTTTCGAATCGGTTCATGACGAGCGGAGAAAACAGGTTTTTTGAAGCATCGCGAAACAAGGGTGAGAGGAGACGAGTTCGATACCCTTGCCGCTCCTCCTCGTAGCCTTCGCAAGCCAAATCTCTTCCCCACACTCTCCGGCATCCGACCAAGAGGTGACGTTCGCATGACGTGCCCGAACTCCTGACCGGGTTGCAGAAATTAAGTGCCTTTTCTCATCTTCTAACCACAACCACCACCAACCCCCGTGCACGCGAGTGGCGTTGCTTTGTTGACCAGCGTTATTTTGAGGTCTTCTGCCTGTTTCTGCGGCATTGTTTGGAAATGCTGGCTTAGACGCGGCTGAGTAAATGGGCACAATGAGTGCGCGAACGCGTAGGAGCGTTCCACGGTGGTCGTCTGCTCAATGCGCTGACCGCGGGAACCCGAACGCATGTGAAACGCTGGCGCATTAGCCCCACATCTCGTAGCACGTCACGGGAAAAAAATGTAGGAAAAACGTGCACAATTTTTATTGCGTCTCATTATTTATTTCAAGTTTTACTCATCTCTTAAAGCAACAAATACATAAACTACGCATGTGTTAAATAATTTTTGCCATGTCACGTGGTATACTGTTGACAACGTCAGAGCTGACTCGTCTACGTAGAAGACCAAAGTCACTGCATTGCCGTGTACGTATGGCCATTCTTACAACTACGTCATGCCCTCATTCTCTACGCGTGCGCAGGTAGAGGGGAGGGCGAGCAGCTTTCATCTTGAAATTTGACCCATTTCTGCGGCGCGTAGCGTTGCAAAATTTGGCAGACGTGATCATGAACGCGTCGGCTACGCATTGTGCTTGTCAGATAAAAATTGTCAAACCTGGTGAGTGGCCCTTTAAAGTATATTGGACGCTTCATGATGCACTCATCGCCGTTTGCTAGCTCCACATATACCAAATTTGGTGTAACATGACGTCAATGGATGACGAAATATATGACTGGTCCAAACATGATAATCCTGACACGCGTGTCATGCCAGAACATGACAACATACCACGCTCATAGTGTGCTCGCGACCGTTTCGCTAGCTCCACATATACTGAATTTGGTATCACGTGACGTGAATAGATGACGAAGGTAAACGACACATCCAAACCTAATAATCCTAACACAGAAGTCATGTACGGCATCATTTACCTCCACCTCGTAACGTTGTGCTGATTTTTAAGTGACATATCAACATTTCTCATTCGTGCTTCACATATCATCGATTCCCTTTGTACGTCAAATCTGCCAATTTTTTAACCTTGTCTTTTTGCTCTTTTTTTTCAATAACGGCGCTCTAACGGTAAGATAGGCTAAACTACAATAATAATTACATCTGAGGCTTTGGACACGATATGAATATGAGGGACGCCGTAGTGGGGAGCTCCGGAAATTTCGACCATCTGGTGTTCCCCAATGTGCATGGACAAAGCGCAGTACGCGAACCTTTAGCATTTCGCCCTCGTCCATATGCGACCGCCGCGGCAGGCATCGAACCCCGGACATTAAGACAGTGAGAAGTTCTAACTGACCGTTTTCCCGTACGTTTACTTCACACGTGCCACGAAAGAACATACCTACTTTACGAAAATTGAAAATAAACTAAATATCCCCGCCATATTTCCCCGCCAGACAATAATTCTTTCCGTCAGTTGCTGCTTACTCTCTTCTCACAATAGACTTGCCACTGTTCTGCACGTGTCGGATTTTGTGCCCGATTATGTTTGTTGCACACTGAAAATGTTTTCTGTATATGGGCATAGGTTCTGCGTTTTTTGGTGCTTTTTCTATTGTATGTTCTTCAACTTATAAACAAATTACGGCACGTCGTTGAGGTAAAGCCAGCTGGCTATCTTTGGTTGATGTCGCCTTCATATGCTATAATGACTGTATTCGGTTACCACTGTCGTGTGTGCACTATGAAATCGCCTTTTCTTTTCTCGTGTTATCGCCTGTTAACTTCAACTTATATTGCAATCCACGTCATATTTTCATTGTGCTGTTACGCTTTGTAACGCGTGAATTAATTTTGTGTGATCTGTAAAACTTCACCACTTACCCCTCTTACACAATGCCCTGTAAAGGGCCTGTAAGAAATTTTAAATAAATAAATAAATAAATATCCACAAGGTGAGTGGTGTTGAGGAGCTTGCTTGGGGATGATCGGGTAATCCGCGAATCCTCCGCACACATTTCTCTACTATCATATAAATACGTGACAGCGTTGTGACATAGAACATCACATACACAATGTTTATTATTTCACATTTGGATGTACTATATGCAGTTTGAGGAACTATATTCACGCACCAAGAGCTGGGGAGACAAGATAGGAACAGTGGGGCAGAAAGACAAGAGCGTCTATCTTAAAACGAAGCGCTAACACACACTTCTTCGTTCTCTTTGACCTTGCCCCGCCACGGTGGTCTAGTAGCTAAGGTACTCGGCTGCTGACCCACAGGTCGCGGGATCAAATCCCGGCTGTGGCGGCTGCATTTCCGATGGAGGCGGAAATGTTGTAGGCCCGTGTGCTCGGATTTGGGTGCACGTTAAAGAACCCCAGGTGGTCAAAATTTTCGGAGCCCTGCACTACGGCGTCTCTCATAATCAAATGGTGGTTTTGGGACGTTAAAGCCCACAAATCAATCAATCAATCTCTTTGACCTTTTCGGCTGACTAGGGCTTGCCGGCTCACAACTCTATAGGTGGCATTTTTCCCCCTCCCATTAGAGCATCGATTCGATGCTCATACACAAGGAGACACCAGGGCCGATAGCGACCAGTCAATACACATCCTAAATATATACAGCCCCCCGCATAAGCCCCGCGTAACTTTTAGCGAAATCTTCCTCCGGGCGATCAAGTTGGCAGACAAGGACCCCTTAGTGATCGTGGGAGACTTCAATGCTCCCAGCCTTCACTGGGGCTATCACTACGAGAAGGCCAGAGGACGTAAGCTGGCGGAGCTTATCTCTTCCCTTCGCCTCACGCTGCTCACGGATCCGGCGTACCCCACTCGAGTGGGGAACTCGGTAACCCGTGACACGTGTCCGGACCTCTCTCTCGTAAAAAACGCTAAGGATGCTACCTGGGAGAACTTGGGCGATTCTCTAGGCAGTGATCACTGCCTTCTCCGGGTCACACTCATAGAAAAGTCAGCTCATAAAAATGCGGTCAAGCCAAGTTGACCGATTGGACCCAATTTCGCAATCAGACTATCCCTCCCGTACTATTTTCTGGAGGCTATGCAGAATGGGCTCAACACGTAAACAACATTCAGAAAAGACTTACTACTACCCTCCAAACCAACGAAGAAATCCCCGCAGTTGACAATCACCTCCTACACTTGTGGGAGGCGCGCCGAAGCTTAACAAAACGTTGGAAAAAGCAGAAGACTAATCGCAAATTACGTATCCGCATAGCCCAACTCACGGAACAAGCTGCAGCGTATGCTGCCCAACTCTCAGATTCAAATTGGATAGCCCGCTGCGATGCCGCAGCTCGTCAGATGAGCTCGAAGGGGACATGGCGTCTCTTTCGCAGTCTCATAGACCCCTCTCAAACGAGAGGGGAGGCGCAGAAGCAGCTCCGGCGAGCTCTGCAAGGGTACCAAGGCACTCCGGCACAGCTTGCGGACGCTCTGTGCGATAGGTATCTCTGTCGTACGGAGGACCCGCCTGGGCCGGCGTACACGTACTCTGGTAAGCCTAATCATCAACTCGATGCCCGTTTTGAGCTGCATGACCTTAAAGCGGCTTTAGCTAAAATGCGCAGGGGTACGGCTCCGGGGCTGGACCGCATAACAGTAAAGCTGTTGGCAAACCTCCCTGACACAGCCTACCTCCATTTATTGGAATACATGAACGAGATCTGGGACGGCCGTGCGCTCCCTTCCGAATGGAAAACGTCACTTGTGACTTTTATCCCCAAAGCAGGCAAGGCCGTGAATACGGAAAATCTGAGGCCCATATCACTGACTTCGTGCGTGGGCAAGCTTATGGAGACGATGGTACGGGATCGCCTCTCCCCATACCTTGAGGGCAAGGGCTTCTTTGCAGACACCATGTTTGGGTTTCGCCCACACATGTCTGCACAGGACGTCCTTCTCCAGCTCCATAGGGCCGTCATACAGCCCATAAGTATGCAACACAATGATAAAGCCATCCTCGCCCTTGATCTGAAGGGGGCTTTCGACAATGTTAAACACAGCAGCATCCTGGCTAACTTGAGCTCCACTGATTGCGGGGCTAAGGCCTTTGCATATGTCAGAGATTTTCTCTCTAAACGCCAGGCACTTCTTCGGATCGAGGACGAGGAATATGGCCCGTACATTATGGGAACACGGGGTACCCCACAGGGAGCAGTGTTATCACCACTCCTTTTCAACATTGCTATGATGCGCCTTCCAAGCGAATTGGCCAGGGTGGAAGGCACACAACACGCAGTATATGCCGACGATATTACAATCTGGACCACTGAAGGGAGCCTTGGTGAAATGCAGGAACGCCTTCAGCAGGCCGCATCCATAGTCGAGGCGTATGCCAACGATTGTGGACTCCAATGTGCTCCAAACAAATCAGAGCTTCTGCACGTTAGAGCGAAGCCAAGAGATAAGTCAGCCATACACATCTCCCTGTCTGGGGTTCCCATCAGAGAGGTGGAGGAGCTCCGGATTCTGGGCCTGTTCATTCACCACAGACTCAGACCGGACTCCACTATAGCGAAACTCAAGAGAATAGGCGAACAGGTAGGGCGCATGATCCACCGCGTTTCCAACAAGAGGGGTGGTCTGCGGGGCAGGGACGCGCTTCGGCTCGCCCATGCCTTCGTGACTAGCCGGATCCTCTACGCCGTCCCATACCTTCGCACTAACAAGCAAGAAGACGAAAGAATAGATGCCATCATTCGTAAGGCTACTAAACGAGCTCTG
This sequence comes from Rhipicephalus annulatus, assembly GCA_013436015.1. Classification (NCBI taxonomy): domain Eukaryota; kingdom Metazoa; phylum Arthropoda; class Arachnida; order Ixodida; family Ixodidae; genus Rhipicephalus; species Rhipicephalus annulatus. Next base: position 198,258 of record WOVY01000151.1, read on the forward strand.
GATCTCCCGGTGGCCACTTCCAACGCCAAACTGAGGGCGTTGGGTGTGCTCAACTCCTACCAGGAGTTGCGGGAGGCCCACCTTATGAATCAATATACGCGGCTCGTGCAGACGGCTCCCGGGCGCCGCCTGCTAAACCGCTTACATATACAGCAAACTTGCACTGCAGAGGAGGCGGAGCGTATTCCGGAACTGTGGCGGCATATGCTCTCGGTCGCTCCACTCCCCAGTAACATGGATAAGCACACGCACGAAAGCAGAAGACAGGCGCGGGCTCGGACGCTTGAGAGGCAACACGGCTCCCGACCTGGTGTATTCTACGTAGATATAGCAGGGCCTTCGCCTACGGGATTTTACACGGCCTCTGTAGTTCACCGGGAAAAGCATGTCAATGGGCTCTCGTTCCAAGCACAAAATCCAGAGCGCGCTGAGGAAGTCGCGATAGCGCTTGCTGCTGCGGACCCCAACTCGAAAGTTATCATCACGGACTCCAGGAAAGCATGTACTCATTACTTGGTAGGAGAGATATCCCCCCTAGCCAGCCAAATTCTAAAACGGGCTCTCGCTGATCCAGCCCCGAAACGCATCGTATGGGCTCCTGGCCATCAGGGCCTACGAGGTAATGAGGCCGCTGACGCGGCCGCCCGAGCGCTTACCCACCGGGCTCCTCACCTTGGCTCTTATGACTCGGAGGCCAATACACCGCTGCTGCGGTTCAAAGAAATTCTCACCTATTATCGTGACACTCACCGCCTTTACCCGGCTCCTGCAAAGGGGCTGAGTAAGGCGGAAGAGCGAACTCTAAGGCGCCTGCAGACAGGTACTCTACTCTGTCCTGCAATCCTAAAGCATTTCGATGCGAACACAGATGGGCGGTGCCCACACTGTGGGGAGACGTGTGATATCTTCCACATGGTGTGGGCATGTCCGAAAAATCCCCACCTACCCCCTTCCCCTACCCCTTCCCGAGAGGCATGGGAGACTGCCCTCCTCAACTGCTCATCACTAGAGTCTCAACGGGCTCTGGTGAGACGGGCGCGAGTAGGGGCCTCGTCATGCGGTGTCCCGGACTAAGGACGCCGACCATGTAGCAGGGTCATGCTTTGGCCCCGTACCTCTCTTTTTTATAATAAATGTTTTTCATCATCATCACCAGGGCCGATAAGGGATAAATAAGGAAGTTATAGTGCGCAGGGCATATGCAGGTGCAAAGAAGAAATGTCTGTGGTTCATAATAAGAAGAAAAAACTTTAACACAATTCACAGTTCGTTGGAGACCCAACGAGAAACGTAGAAAAAAGATGTTTGCTGCCCGGGCACAATAAGGCGAGTATCACCGCGTAAAATAAGGTTTTAGGCGGACGACATGCACAATCTCTGTTCGTGGTGAGTGGCGCTGGGTCGTTGCCGAGCCTCGGTCTGGAATAACTCCCTAGTTGACCTCGTTCAATCGCCGTAATAATTTGAAGCGTCTGAAGTACTTGCTCAGGAGTTTCTCGCTGAGACCTCGCCATGTAACAGCAGTTTAAACCCACACTTGACCGCCAGGTTGATAGGTGACTTGTCGATGGTGGATATTGTACCTCCGGGCGTCTTCACATTGCTGCGATCTTATGTGCACGCGAGCTAGTTGACGTGCTACCTCTGCACGCTGAATGTAATCCTCGACATCAGGAGTTAACAGCTCATGCTGGTTGATGTCACGAGGCAATCATGGCATCTAGCATGGTTTGCACGTCTTGACCGTAAACGAGGTGGAAGGGTGCGAACCTTGTCGTTTCCTGGGTTGCGTTGTTGTACGCAAACGTTACGTACGGCAGGATATTGTCCCACGTTTTCTGCTGCACATCCACATACATAGAAATCATGTACGCTAGCTTTTTGTTTAGCCTTTCTGTCAGGCCGTTACTCAGGGGGGGGGGGGGGGGGTATGCGGTTCTCCTACGGTGGTTCGTGCAACTGAGCTTGACTATGTCGTCCAACAATTTTGCCGCCAACGCTGGCCCTCGGGCAGTGATCATGAATGGCGGGGCGCCGTGACAAAGCAAAATCTGGTGCATGGAAAACTGCACTTCAGATGCTGCTCCGCATGGCAGTGGCTTTGTCTCAGCGTAACGCGTCAAATAATCAGTTGCGGCGACGATCAACTTGTTTCCGGAGTGAGACAAAGGAAACATTCTAAGGAGGTCCATCCCAATCTGGTCAAACGGCGTACGCGGTGGGTCGATGGGTTGTAGGAGGCCTGCAGACTTTACAGGTGGTGACTTGCGACGCTGACATTCGCGGCATCCTTTCACGTAGCGTTTAACACAAGCTGCGAGTTTAGGCCAGAAATATAGCTGTCGTACCCGGTCGAGCGTACGTGAGTATCCCAGATGGCCGGATGTCAACTCATCGTGGCAGGCTAATAGGAAGTCATCACGAAGGTCTTGAGGAACGACTAGAAGATAAGATCTGCGGCTGACTGCAGTGTTTTTCTTGTATAATATGCCCCGTCGTAAGTAAAATCGTGGCAACATGCAGGAAAGCGGACGAGGAATAAATGCGGTTTTGCCTTCTAAATGATCGATGATGGGCCTTAACTCGGGGCCCGCTCGTTGCTTACTGAGGAGGTCCGCCCTACTGAGAGTCCCCAAAAAGGCACTGTCGTCTTCTACAGCTGTATGATCAGATTCTGGAGGAGATCGTGATAGCGTGTCGGCGTCTTCATGCTTTCTACCCGTCTTGCATACGATGCCAGAGTCCTTCAAGCATTGGACTCTGACGATGCTTATATTGAACTCCTGAAGTCGCAGATAAAGCGTAGTGATCAGTCACAACTTTAATGCCACGTAGAGGTGTGAGTAAGGTGCAATGAAGCGGCGTTATGCCGTTCGTACCGATTGGGTTGGGGTCGGTAGGGCTGGTCGGAGCTGTCATGTTGTTCGTGAGTAGTCCGAACTCAGCGGATTGTCCTCAGATTCTTCTTCTCGCGCGGTGAACAAGAGTGACCACCGGTACGACGCTTGAGTTCTTGCTATGTGGAGAAGTACGGTGCGTAGATTACCTAGCACTTCCACCAGTTTGTCACGCACCAAGAGCCATAGAGACAAGACAGGAACAGCGGTACAGAAAGATACTAGCGAGTATCTTAAAACGCAGCGCTAACACACACTTATACTTCGTTCTCTTTGCCCTTTTCGGCTGGCTAGGGCTTGCAAGCTCACAACTCTAGGTGGAAATGTACTTTATATATACGCGCGCAAGAGATGCTCAATTTCAAAGTACAAAAACAACTCGTTTTCTTTTAAGCATGTCATATTTATGACCAGTAAAATACGTTACTAAGAGATCGTCGATGATGGGATGCATTGGAAAGTTCGAGAAGGCAACATCGATACAGGTGCCCCTGATGATGGTGGGCCGTTTGCAGTCGTACGACTGCAAGCGTCGCACTAACGCAAGTGATGCACATAGGAGAGCACAACGAAACTCGCAGCATGAACACCGTAACATGAACACCGTGTGACATCATGCGTTTGACTAGCCAATCACTTTGCATGACGTGAACGTTCAGATATCCGACAAGCACGAAGGGAGCGTGTTTGAACTCGGTCCTGTATCGATGCCTTTCCTTCTCGATGTACTTTGTGACGTCTCCTGCTGAGTTAGTTTACAAGTACGTGGCCACGATGACTATCCCGAATGGTGCCTAATGATGAGAGCTTTACAGTGGCGTTCACAGTGCCGGTTATCGGCAACGCGAGATTTTCAACCGCATCAATTTGATGAAGTTCCCGACTCCGGCCGCAGCTCCACTTCTTTGCTGCAGCCGGGCTGGAACGAATTCATTTATGAGCACGTTTACAGCGTCCCACGTGTCTGTGAAGCAGAACACATCAGCTGCGGTCAAGAATGGATTATGTTTGATGTTATCAATAACATGCGAGTTCAGGGAACACACATTGAGCAGGAGCAAGGGGGGACACGGTCGAGCAGTCGACGTCTTCTCGCAGGGCACAAAGATAGCGTTGCATTATCGTGCTCAACCTGTGCTTCTCGAGACGCCGAAACTCGCCGAGCATGTCCTTGTATTCGTTGGAGGTCTTGCGGTAAAAGTGGTGGTCACCTTTGGCCTTTGTCTGGTATACAAGTTGTCGACGTTGGTACTGCGACCGAATGCCGTGAGTTCCTGGCGGCGAGCCCGAGCTGCTGCTGCGTTGCGAGCCCGCCTCGCTGCTGCCTTGGCTTCTGCGGTGTTCATGCTGCGGAGCAGTAATGAAGCGTGTTCACTGAGTGAGCTCCCAACTACAAGAAAGGAAGCATGCCAAATGCGAGTGCTGTAGATAGGCGCTGCAGAACTTCAGCGGTCACGCGTGCTCTGTAGCGTGCGGGTAAGGATACGCACGGGCTTGCAATAGCCTAATAAAGTTTTTCCATACTATACTGTACCTTGGACTTAAAATGTGTGAAAATCAAGGCGCGACACAATTATGACACACCAATTAGGTTACCACAATTGAAGGTCAGCCAAGAGAACGCGGTAGAAAATATTGCACTCTAATCACCACGCAGCGAAGCTGTCGGGTGGTGCCCCCAATGGAGTGCGGCTAAGCGCATTTTATTCTCTCTCTAATGACAGTAATCAACGTCTACATCAGCGTCTCGCGCTGCCACAGTATTGTCGTAGCAGACAAGTTAAGACAGCATGAGCGTGGAAATATGCGTGGAATTAACGTTTGTTGGCATGTGGCAGTGAAAGCGAAATAAATAAGAGCTGAAATAATCGTTGTCCCAACGACTACAGTCTGACGACGCTATACTCAGAGGCACAAAAAAATAGGAGGGGGGGGGGCAGTGAAATTACGACGGAACGCCGGGAGAGAATAAGCTAAAAAAACAAGGCGAATGAGTCATAACTTGACTCGGGCTCTTGCTTTTCCTTCAACCTTGAAAAGAAGTGCTTCCATAGCACTGTTGTTTTTGTTTTACTTTGCCGTGCAGCTGCCTGCGAGCGCAATCAACGCATCGCTGGACGTCACGTGTAACCGACAATTATTCAAAACGTGCGGGGCTGCTCGCAAACTGAGGCAGGGCGTGCTGCAAGGATCCAAACGTCTGTCGCAGAGGTCAGGCCCTAGTACTAATAAAAAAGAAAACAAGGAATAGTTTCTTTGTTCTGTTTATATGCGAAGCATATCTATCTATCTATCTATCTATCTATCTATTTATCTAGCCGCCTCCGACTTTTAGCTCTCCTGGCCGTTTCAATAATGGTATCGATACCAAACTTGGTATGGCATAACATGACTATATGAACAACATATTTGGCTAGTCATAATATGATTTCATGACATATATGTCATGAATGTCATGATTTACATTTCATGGTCCTGCAGCTCTTGCGGTGGTTTCGTTCACATGGCATGTTGCAAAACTGGTATGGTATGGCATGATTACATGGCGAACACAAGCGACAAACTCTAACATGAAAATCATAACATGCGTCTCATGTAACTACAAGACTCCATGCCATGCTCATGATGCACTCGCAGCCGTTTCGCTAGCGTCAGATATACCAAATTCAGTATTATGGTACGTGACTAGATGACGAAGGTACGTGACTGGTGCAAACATGGTAATCATGAGATGCGTGTCACGTGTCACATGACTACATGCTATGCTAATGATATGCTGGCGGCCATTTCGTTAGCTTCACTTATACCAAATTTGGTATCACGGGACGTGAATTGATGACGAAGGTATGATACTGGTGCAAACATGATAAACATGAGATGCGTGTCATGTAACATGACTACATGCCACGCTCATGATGCGCTCGATGCCGTTTCGGTAGACACATGTACCAAACTCAGTCTTACGCAACGTGAACGGACGACATAGGTAAATGACACATCCAAACATGATAATCACGACATGCGCGTCATGTAACAACATGACTACCTGCCATACTCATCATGCGCTCGCGGCCGTTTTGTAGCTTCGCATGTTCAAAGTTTGGTATTACGTGACGCCAATGGATGACGATGGTATTTCACTGGTGCAAACATCAGAATCATGAGATGCGTGTCATGTGAGAAAATGACTGCATACCACAGTCAAGGCACCAATACATTTCGACGTGACACGGTGCGCGTGCTCTGCGGCGTTCATTTTGTCACGTGACGCCGGCGTTGCCATGCCAAGCACTGGTCCTGCCATATACTCGTGGGCGCGCGCCGCGCTGCGTTTCTTTGACGCATTCGCATCTCAGCGTGTCCAGCGTCCCTCCGTCACGAAAAGAAAGAGACGCAGTGTAGTCTAAGTAGTGCATCGGCATAGAGTTATGTTACTCTATGGCGTCAGCGCAAAATGCAAAATGTCGCATTTCGCGCCGGTTGCCGTCGCGCCGCGCTGACTGACGCTAATCGCACCTGGCGTCAAACTATAGAGTGCTCGCGTTTTGCTAACGTATACCGTTGCTGTGCCCAGTGTGCGTGTGCGTCAACGCTACATTGGAGTATATTGGGCCCTTTGTGATGCGCTCGCAGCCGTTTTGCTAGCTACACATATACCAAATCAGGGTTTACGTTACGTCAATGGATGACGAAATATATGACTGGTGTAAACATGATAATCCAGACACGCGTGTAAGAACATGAGAACATACCACGCTCATAGTGTGCTCACGGCCGTTTCGCTAGCTCCAAGTATATAATAAATTTGGTATCACGTGACGTTAATAGATTACAAAGGTAAACGACACATTCAAATATGATAATCATCACACGCAAGTCATGTACGGCATCATTTACCACCACCTCGTAACACTGTGCTGATTTTAAAGTGCATGCACTGAGAAGTATGAAGGAATTATGCACGCGAGCAGTATGTCTTTCTCGTCCATGATTCTCCTTTGTCGTGAGAAACTCAACACGAAATGCACTTCTAGTAGCAGCTGTGCACAGCAAGTAAGTACTAACGCTCACTCACCTTTGTGAAAAGAGTATTCCGAATCCAGAGTAATACTAACCACCACAGCCACAGCGCTAACAACAAAACTGTGGCACGCACTATGATTGCAAGTTGACACGCGAGGCGAATCACGAGAGGCATCTGAAGCAGAAAAGTATGCAGGCACAACATTCTATAAAGTTATAGTAAACTTGCGCAGTGCAGCGATAATTCCTCCACTGAAGTATGAGAGCTGCCGTGAAGCCAACAGCCACTGTCATGGCTCACGAAAAAATACCGTCGGATGCGAGATCATCGCTTATTTATCTCGCAAGACCCGCGTTGTAACGTACGTACACTGCTAGGACGGTCGTTACCGCACCAAAAACATCGTCATTGAAGGGCTAGTGGTGTACTATATCCATGGCTAACGGTCACACTTGTGGTACGCACGTAAAAAGAATATAAGCAAACGTTAAGACGAAACAACTAAAGGAGGTCGACGTGACCACAGAACACCTACCACGACGGAGACAAAGTTTGATCTGCATGCTGTGCCCTCTCCAAGTAACAAGAAAAAAAAAACCGTGACCTCCGAAACGGCTAACGCGCGGCAAGTGTTTGCACTCTCAGAGGCTTCAAAAAAAAAGTAACTGTGGCAGTGGTCGACAGATGGCGCAGCGTTCGAAATGCCGTGAGCATTCTAAGCACGACTTGGGGCATCCGCCTTCGTGAAAACCTGATAAGCTCTAGTAATTATTCCGTTCAGTACTGTGCAACCATTGATTAACTAAGGTTTGCCTAAGCATCAGATACAATATATTTATGTGTGCGCATGTTGCGGTATTGATAAAAAACGTAAAAAAAGTGTAAGGAAACCTACTTGTCACTTGTGCCACTCAGGTCAGTTGAAATTCATCGCTATATAAGCTGGCGCGCTTTCATAGTAGAGTGTGAGTAAACACGTCGAGGTGTGAGCCGTTGGTTTGAATGGTTGATTGTGCTCTTGTTGCGTACTTGTTAGCGTATACGCTAGTGTACTTGTTGCGTACTATTTGTGTACTATGTGACCATGTGTGCATGTGTGCATATGGATTGCATCAGCACATAATACGCTTTCGGTGACCGTAAGTGGTCTTGATTGGGTTGAAACAAACGTCGCGTCAGTCAACTTTTTTTTAATTTTGTTCAATCCCTCCAGATGGCGCAAGCTACCATCTAGTACTTCATTGCTATGACGTTCTCACACCTCCAACTATTTATATATCGTTAAACATCTATCTATCAAAGCTGCATTACGGATTCGGAATGGTTTCGCTGCGATCGAGTATACGGTTTGGAGGCACATCTCGTGACCTGCGGACCCGTAAGCGCATGGATAACGTCGCTACACTATGTGAATCTGCGAGAAATAAATACAGCAAGCCTAGCATGCACTCTTCAGGTGAGGGCTCTGCAGAAACCGTGTCTTTCGGAGTGAACGTGGCTTCGCTGACCGAATGAAACGCACTTGCTCCATCGTTCTCTTTCGTGATGTGTTCGCCGCCACAGGTTCGTCTGCTTGTTTTTATAATCATTTCGTTCAATATCAAGCTCAGCGGGACCATTTTTTGTAACTTTCAATGCCGTGTACTCCTTACCAGTCGAGAATCGTTGCATTTGCTAAGCCTACTCACTTCGCCGGGGGGCAGCCATGTTGATTTTCATAAGGAGGAACGTGTTTCTCGGTGGATGAGGGAGCAACGTTTCTCTATTTGAAGACGAACATTGGGGACATCACCGTTCCTCCCTAAATGGAGAGTACGTCACTTCATTTTTTCAAGAGTGTGACATAACATTTCTCATTCATGCTTCGCATATCATCGATTCCTACTGTACGTGGGATCTGCCAACTTTTTTTTTCAGAAAAAAACTTCAGTACGTGGGTTATCATGGTGAGTTTTGTTTTTATTTGTGACGTTAGTGCTCCAGACGAGGTTGCGATCGACTATGACTCCGAGGAATCAATGGGTCTTCACTTAGTTGATCGTGTGCCCGTCATCTTATCCGTGAATGCGATAAGTGCTACTTCTCTGATGACAGCACTAGTCTCCGTCCTTCGAGGTAATTTGTCACCAGTGTAGCTGCTCTCTGAAGCCTGGCACGCGCACGAAGACGTGTTACACACTACGCCCAGATGCCGATGTCATCTGCAGATATATTTGTAGATAGACTGATCGTAGAAATGCATCAACCAGGCCGAAGAGCGCTATGTTGAGAAGCGCGGGACTAAGAACATTACCTTGAGGCACACCACGACAGATCCAATGATGCGTTGTTGTGCCGTCCTCAGTCTGTGCAAAGAAAGTTCTGCCCTTCAAATAGTTATCAATCTATTGGTAAACCGGTCCCCTTAATACAACACTTTCCAAGACATCCAGAATGGCTTCATGCGATAGATTATCGTATGCGCCTTTCACATCCAAAAACAGCGCCGCAGATAATCGTTTCAGGCTTTTTTAGTTGCACGGAAGAGACCAGGTAGATAACGTTATGAATAGCGGATCCCCGATGCTAAAGGCCCGTCATAGCATCATGCATGGTATATCTCGTGGTGCTCCAGGCACCACTCTAGGCGGGTCAAAATCGTCCTCTCCATCACTTTGCCGAAAAAGCTGGCAAGTGCGATAAGGCGATAAGGGGTCAAGACCACGGAAGACTTACCTGTTGTAAGCACAGGCATGAGGCGCAAGTGTGTTTTTCAGGGGAGGCCATAGTTTGATTGAACCATCGCATAAATGGCGTCTTACTAACGGAAATATTTTGCATATTTCATCGCTGGTCAGCGCATTCAATGACTACACGTGTCAGCGTGGTCTAGTCACCTCGCTTGAGTGATCGCCAACTTATTCTTAGACGCACAATATCACTCATTTATTCATCGAGTGCAGGTCCGGAAATGAGGGTATAGTTGGGTGAGGAGAATGTGTTATTAATTTTATCGTCATTTGCTGGATGCATATCTGTACCAGACCCATACGTGAGCGCTCTCGGGTATCGTTCCTTCACTGAAGTGTGGACCCCGGCAACTAAACCCGCGTACTGTGGCTCAGCTGAACAATGGCCACAGGGGATCCCCTCGTCAGTAACGGCCGCTAGCCATTTCATCTCAACAACTTGGCCAAAGCACGTGGGTGGTTGATTTGGGTGTAAAGCAATATTATTTATTTGCGGGCTATTGCGTGCCAGAACCGCGATACAACCAGAGGCACACCGCATCGGGCAGCACTGGAAATCGAGACTATCTGACGTTTTTTAACCCGCGCTGCCACCGCACAGTACAAGGGCGCCTCCATCGAAACACAACCGTCACGGCAGTGGTCTGGACTAGAACTCTCGCGTCAGCAGACGAGAGTCGCACCGTGGCGGGAAAAGTTACATCGCGTTACACAAATCTTCGTTAGCTTAAACTAGCCCTCTGTTTTCTGTATACCACGTCCCCGTGAAGCCCCGCTTACTCTCCTCCCAGCAGCAGGTGCTTCCAAGAAGATGCGTAGAAGTGTGGCAGCTTGAGCTAGTTGGTATGGCATGACGATAGTTATAGCGCGAGAACAAAACGACGACACAGAGACTCTTTCGTGTCCTTCTTGTCTCTGTGTCGTCGTTTTGTTCTCGCGCTATAAACTATCGTCAAGATGCGTAGAAGTCGCGCGCTCGACACATGAGAAACACAGGGGCATCATCGTACGTAGCCTCCCACACCCGCTGTGGCAGGCGGGACCCGGTCCTGATCGAGGAGAGGGCAGGACACGTGGGTGAGATTCCTCGGGCCACTTAATCTTATCCCGCACACCAGCCGCCGACGAGTCACAACGCGCGAGGAGGGAGTGGAAGGAGTGTGGTGCACGCCACGTCGACCCCCGAGCAGCCGCCGCCTCAGTTTCTGGCCGGCCTGCCGACCGTTCAGTCAGCCTGTGGAAGAAGCAGCGAGCTGCCGCCGACAACGAAAAGGGTGAGTGGCTTTTTGCGCGCTGCGTGACTCCTTCCTCCGGGTACTACTTTATGTTGTTTTGATATTTACTGACGTCACCGTCTCGTACCCGTTATGCGGCCCAGTTCTGCCCCGTACAAGGTTAGGTCATCGCGCATTTGACGTTCTTTTTGCTCGTGCGTCTTAGAAACCGCGTGTTCAATGTACGCGCGCCTCGAGTGGTTTCACGGTCAGCTTGCTTCTGCGGACGCGCGTTGTGCCCGAAAGAAAAAGGAGGCCGAAGAGCGTCCGTGCCTTCGCCAGTGCACGTGCGCTTTCAATTATTATATACGATTCTCTTATTCATAGTGATGCAAATGTACCCTCCAAACGGGTTAACCGACAAGTGTGACTTTGTGCACCGGTAATAAGTGTTACCAAGTTCAGTATGAATCCACTCAAAAGCTTATGTAACCTCTAAATCGTAGGTGCACAAAATCACATTAATCGCTTACCGCGGTTATAATGAATAGATATTTCGGCAGCCCAAACGTAGCCTAAATGACACTTCACGATGGGTTGGTATGATAACGACGTGCTAGGAACACATGTGCGTCAATAACGGTAGAACTGGCATGCGGCGCTTTGTTAATTTGACTTCGAAAACTGCACACCCATCCTCCCCTATGTTTATGCTCCAACAGTGGTTTCCGTGACGTCACAAGAAGTCATCTGTCGTGCGGAAAGATGGGCAGTGTTGGTTGCACACATTACTCAGCGTACAAACTTGAGTTACTCTGACAGAACGCGATGCGTATTCTTGACGGGTCGTTGGCCTGTTTCATGCAATGTGCCTCGTTCTTTCGCCGCTGTTGGCACGCCCTACAATCGAGATTGGCACGTTCGCTTTATTGCGTGAAGATGCAGCTCGACGTCTGATTTCAGATTTGACGTTTGTGGGAGCATGCGATATGCCAATTGGCTCTGAGCCTCTGAGGCCGTTGTGGCTTCAGCTGTCTTCAGTTCTGGCGCAATGTCTCTGTCGGTGTGATGTACACTCCTCCAAATTATCGACGATACGTTCGGGTGTTCTTTGCATTCTTGTGCAAGTGTACATATTTCATGCAATTTGCCAATAAGGCCCAGTTAGAAGTTAGCGATCTCTCTTCTTGTGTCGGTCAGCTCGGCCACCGCAATGCGCTATGCCAGTTCAAGTTCAAAATCACATAGTTGAAGCTTTGCTGTTGTCACTGTACCGATGGCAAGGTCGGAATTCGAGCCCCGCCTTGGTGGTCTAGTGGCTAAGGTACTCGGCTGCTGGCCCGCATGTCGCGGGATTGAATCCCGGCTGCGGCGGCTGCATTTCCGATGGAGGCGGAAATGTTGTAGGCCCGTGTGCTCAGATTTGGGTGCACGTTGAAGAACCCCAGGTGGTCGAAATTTCCGGAGCCCTCCACTACGGCGTCTCTCATAATCATATGGTGGTTTTCGGACGCTATACCCCACATATCAAGGTCGGAATTCGAAGCGCTTCCTTTCGACTAAAAACCCTGTCAAGTATATATCCGCCATGATGGATCAGTGCTTAAGGCACTCAGCTGCTGACCCGAAGGTCACGGGTTCGATTCCGACCGGAATGGTCCCGTTTTGAGGGGGGGGGGGGCAAAAAATTGGAGGCCCATATACTGTGCGATGTCAGTGCACGTTAAAGAACACCAGATGGTCCTTAGATCCGAAACCCTCCGCTACGGCCCTCCTTATAATCATATCGTAGTTTTGGGACATAAAACTCCAGATATTATCAACATTATAAGTGTAGCGGCTGGGCGCAACAACACCTTCTAGATATCTTGGGTATAAAGATCTGTAGCTTGTATTATTTATTGATGATTCGATTGGCAGAAAGTAGAGAGTCTCGCCGTAGCTCCTTTCCCGTTTGTGTTTCCTTCGTGCTCATTTCGTAACAGACTTGAGCTTGCTTGGGCAAATTGCGTATAAGGAGCTCTAACCATGCTGTCCCGAATCTAACCTGATGTAACATATGAGCACTGGCCACTGTAAATTGCAGTAATTCCTTAAAAGAGCGCTCTTGCATCTCTTTCGAGTTATCGTTACATCATAATGAAACCAGTGACGCTTTCATAAGTGAAGCTTGCTTCCAATGGCTAACAGCTACACAAAAGGCATCACGAAGTTCCATCTGTCTACTATCGCGTCTTTGCCTTGCGTGCCATCGTGTGAATATAGCAATACTATCATGCATCACGCCAAAGAATGAATGAGTGAATGTTTCGCGAATGTACTTTTCCGTAACTTGCTGCAAATATTCTCAGGGGCATACGCCACAAGACATTTTGTTAATGCTATAGCCATGTTACAATTATTCATTCGCCATTCTTACAACATGGCACGTTGTGTACATACGTGCTTATGCGACGAACATAAAAAGAGATGACAGCGCACAAGCATGAGGCGCAGTATGAAACCACATATCACAGCTGAGTGTTTTCTTGTGCATAGGTATATATGGCAGAATATGATAAGATCATAACAAGCTTATCAGCCTGTGCATCAGTTGTGTGCTTGGATAAGGTGGTCCGGAACATGCCCAAAAAGGCACGGTAATTAGGCTTGTCGATCATATACTATCCGTAGAATGCCGTTAAACTGTCATCAATAAAAATAATGATAATATCTCTGGTTCCGCGTCTAACAACCATGATAATGACGGACGCCGTATAGTGGATGGCTCCGGAAAGTTCGACCTGCGTTCTTTAACGCGCACTGGCATTATGTTGGAGACGGGCCTCTGTACGCTGGAGACGCTGGAGCAATTGTCGCTGGAACAATACGCTGAAGCAATACGCTGGAGACGCTGGAAAAATCACGCTGGAGACGGGCCTCTATAGCATTTCGCCGGCGTCGAAATGCGATCGCCGCGGTCAGGATCAAACCAGCGACCTTCGGGTCGGCAGCCAAGTAAGTACCGTAGCCACCCACCGAGGTGGACTCGTTAAACGCTCGAAAATTCTACATTAGGCAAACTGCTAGATGCGTAAATATTCGTTTCAAGGATCATATCGGCATAACGAGCAAAAACCAAACTAAGGCCTTCTTGCCTCGGACGGTACTGTGCGTGAATATCAGCCACAGTTGCAAAAAGCTGATAAGGCAGTCGAGAATATAGAAGCGATAGTTGTGAAGATAACTGAGGTTGAATCATATATCTTCTATACAGGCATATATTGCCTTAGCATGCTATTTTTGGGTCATGCGCAAAATACCTGGCGTTTCTTCCTGCCGGTTTTAAGTAATTTTGTAGGGATGTCCCTGTGACGCCCGCTCAGCCTCATTCGTACATTATATCAGTCTATATTTGTTCAGATAAACATGTGTTGAAAGATTCCCTCTTGTCTGGCCTTGAGTGTCGCAGTCTCCGAGATTGCACATTTCTACTGAAGTTCTGTCACGTACTATCTCGTTCGAGCGTGTGTAATTTTCTCGCTGCTAATTCTCAACCTTTTTTTTTCTGCACCTGTGGTAGGTCTATACTTCCGCTGTCACTTAACACATATGCAGTCTTGTTCCTTGTTTGTCTGTTCGCTCGTTGCGTGCATATACCGCTTAGGCATGAAGGCACTTAATCTTTCAAAGGCTTCAACTTCCCGCGGGAAAGACAGATTCTTTAAACATCATTGGTGCAGTAGAATAAATATAGGAAGGAAAACAGAGGCAGCAAAGAGTGCGGCCTTTCAATTGAAAGTAGAGGTTACATATGGACATGTCTATGCACTGCAATGGAACTCGAAAGCGGACCTTTATTCTACGAGGAAATGTTTGGGAAAAGAAGAGCGAAAAGAAAAGAAGCCGTTTCTTCAAGGAAAGACATTGACTGATTTAAGCATCGGAACGGCAGCCCTTCACATACCTGATAGCGAGTTCTCACTCTTCGGTCAACACTGTTATGCATATGTTATTCACGAGCGTTAAAAAGAGCTCTTTAAGCAGAAATTGTGGCGTCGTTGGTTGTGAGCTAAAACTCATCTTGTGCGTGACCGAAAAATCGAGAAAGATGGAAAGAAATGCGAATAATAAAAAATCTTGGGTCCGAGTGGGAATCGAGCCCACGTCTTTTCTGTGGCAAGCGGCTGTTCTACTGCGCAGCCACGCGTCTTCGTGCGAATACGGCGAAAATAACTTCCTTTGCTTGGAAATGCAGTGAAAGTAACCTTCATGACTTACAAATACGCGCGTCCTTTATACATACCTCACAATACATGAAATATTACAGTAATAATGCGTGGTGCAAACGAACAATCCCATCGGGTGTCAGAACGTGTGATTATCGTAACGACTTCACGGATTAAAGCCGGTCTGCCACTACACAAGAGACACGTTACTGCGCCTATTCCTTTAAGGCCACATAATGCGTGCATAGCAAGTTCGGAAAAAAATCTCATGCAAGAAGTGTTTGAAGCAAAACATATCGCGTTAAACTCTAAAAGGCGAAAATTAAGCATTCACCGATTTTTTTGGCATGTCCACGGTTGCTTCGCCGGTATAAGAGGGGTCGGATATTCTTCAATAAGTTCATTTGAAGGTCGGCAATCTTTCATGTCATTGTCTTCTTTCCTGTGTTGGTTGCACCATATCTACGAAATTCAGTACGAACCAACTCGTTTGATGCAAGCTGTTCTTACTGAACCCGTCCACTTTGCCAGATATGCCTGCTCTAGATTGGCCTGTCTCCGGATGCTTCCTTTTCTTGACGAGCAGAGATACAGATGCGATATGAAGCGACTTCGGGTTTCTTTGGCGGCAGAGAGCATATCTATGCGTATATGTCCTTTCGTTGACACGGGCTACTGTTTCAACAACCCGAAACACGTCTCTCTCTTCAAGGCGAAGGCAACACGCGCGTTATCTGGTCGACTAATCTTTAATCCCGGCAGCGCTGACAGGCTGGGTCGTCAACCAACATCTGCCCGCAGACTCATAGTTTCGGAATCGCTGCCAATGCGGGTAGGGCTTGAAGGGGACGTGCCAAGACAGTTGTCGCGTAATGGCAAAAGAGGGACGTTTTTTTCGCTCTCGCTAAGCAAGGCCGCGCAACTGGAGGAGGGTGCTTCGGACGCAATGGGGGCGGTGCTTACGGTAACCCTCCGAGAGGAAAAGGGGAGGTACTTCCTGTTACCGTGAGAAACTCGCCCAGCCTCCCGCGTCGCCGCTTGCTTCGCAGATGTTCTGGTGACGCAAGTGACCGGAGAATGCACTTCTGTCGCATGCGCCATTGCCTCGTGTCACGCTTCTCAAGGCGTCTGTTATACGGTTTGTTACCGTTTTTTTGTTTTTTTTTTTGCTGCTTATTAAACAGTCCTGTCACGAGTCTCAAGGCATCTGTGCATGATGCTGTTTTCACATCAGCTTTTTTTTCTGCAGCTTTGTCCCCTCCTACCGAGGGATCTAAACAAGCCTGTCACTTCGGATTCAAACGCGGTGTGCCCTTGAAACCATCCCGACGACATGGCGGTGGCTTCCTGGAACCTGATCTTGGTGGTGAGTGCAATTTACACTTGATGGCGCAAAGCTTCTTGTCGTCGCAACCGGCGCGTAGACGAGGTGCACCACGAGTGCTTATTGCTAATTTGTCGACACGTGCTCTTGCGGCGCAATTCAGTTTTCAAGCACAACTTAACTGTCGAAATACAGACTCTATCAGTGCCCCCCATATGTTCACATTATTTTCTGTCTGCCGCGTTGCAAACGTGCTTCTTATTAACAGAGCGTGCGGCGTTAGGCAACAGAGTAGCGAATAGTCTGACTTGAGAAACAGGGCCGACTGATAAGCTAGTTGATAAGCGATGGTATTGATAAAGCAGCGCACATAAAAATGTGTCCATTCTTTTTTATATATGCGTTTTAATGCGTCTTTAGTGCGCTGATTCGTCGATTTTGAGGACACGAGACGTCTGTGTCAGCATCGCGTTATGAAGAACGCTTGCTCAGTAAACCCCCAATATTCATATTATTGCTATGCGTGCACTCATAATATTATATCGGTTATACGACTCGGACTGTTCGTTAAGAAAAAACATTTTTTGTGGATATAGAGACGCTAAAGACAACTTATGCATCTAACGGGAAGCACTTGATATTTTCGCGTTTTTCATCAAGTATTTTATTCGCTCTCTGTCGTTCTGGAGTTTTAGGCAGCATTGCGTAAGCTTACTGGCAGACACGCTTTGTACATAACTGTGTGTACATCATTTTGCTTGTTGTGCTGACTAGTGGCTAAGACAAAGGGAAATGCGTGGAGGTTTTGATTAACTGAACCTCTCGCGCAATAAATATGACTTCACTTGACTACATTTTGCAGCGTACTGTCGCATACGAAAGCTTTGCCGAAGGCGTCACCATGTCGCACAAGTCTTTTGACGTGACACCTTCCGCGAATAACTTCAGAAGTGCAATTTCTGTGTTTTATTGCTAAAAATGAACATAATAGAAAACCAATGTTCATTATATCTCAAGATTGCGATTAGATTTTATTTATGCGGAACAGGATCAGGCATTTGTTCAGAATGAACAAATATTTTTCATTGCAATTTAGCTGCAACTAATTACTAAAGATACATAAACCAACTTATTAGGAGAATATTTTTGTTGGAATGGAATATTGAATGCTTTGCGATAATTTTGCCAAAATATTAACGCATCTGGCCTTCAGACAACATAGGTTGCCGTAGAAAAGGTTTGAAAAAACTGCATCTATTGAGAGGTTGCTTAAACCAGATGCATAATTAAGGAAATACGACCGAGAATAATGTGGCTACGACATTTGTACGCAAGCTTTGGTATTGTTATTTTTCTGGTGGCAAACGTCTCAGTATTGCGGCAGACAATAGTTGCGGCAGTAATTTATAAATGATATAGCGTAGCTGTATATGGCTATAACCAAAAGCAAAATTCGTTCGTCGCATATACGCGAAATTTCTGAGCGTGTGTACCACAGGAGTTGGATCAGGCCCACTAGTCAACTGCTGATTTATATATTTATTTATTTATTTTTGCCAGCTTGCTTTGCAAGCCATAAGCAGGAATGGGTTGTACAAAAAGCTAAAAGAAACAAACGTAACAAACTGTGAATACACAAAGTGGGAAAAAAAGAAAAAAAAGTTAAGTGATCTGTCTTGAACAGTATTTACAGCATGTGAAATACTGAAAACAGTATCATATAAAAACACAAAGTATTGCAGGTGAAAAGGCCGGCAAGCAAACATTTGGATAAAAAAAACAGATCAAAAGAAACAAACCGCACCTAAAAGAAACAAATGACAGAGGAATGAAAAAAAAAACGTGACAAGAATGCGCAAAACAGCACTTACTTGCTCAGCGCTCAGTACAGCAACAAAAAGAATACGTTCATGTTGAAACACCTTGTGTCATATATTATTAAGAGTATGGACAAACGACGATATTGTTGAGCTCTGCAGTGCATATTCAAGCAATGCATTCCATTCACGGATGGCACGAGGAAAAAAAAATACTGTTTGAAGATGTTGGTTCGGCAGGCACATTCAGTTAGTTTGAGCGGATGAGACGAGCGAGTAGGGCACCGGCCACGCGGTCTGGTAAACAAATCCTGGAAATGGGAAGAGGTTGCCTGCGGGCTGAAACGTATGTGCCACAGATATTGGCCAAGTTCCCCTACTGACCACTGGTCCAATGAAAAATAAAGATTCACGCTTGGGTGGTCAACACCAATTAAGATTCTCGATTGCACGTAATCTATAAGTGGAGATGACTTTTGTCAACCATCGCGATTAACCCAGCTATAAAGATTGAAGCAGTGCGTTTCAGCTTTGCTGGCTAACAATCGATAACATGCGCTTGGGCAGGCATATAATTTAACTTTTTCAGTTAGAATAGACAAGCGACGAGGTCATATTCCTTTCAAACACCGCCTATGGAGAACTAGGTGTAAGCGTTTGAAATCTATAAAGCGTTGCTTGATGGCGCTCAATATTTTAGCTACGGTTTGTTTCGTTGTTCGATTACTCCTTCAATGGCTCCTCTCTGTCCCGTGTGTCCGAATATAAGTACCTAGGCCTCATCTTTACACCCAATATGTCTTGGTCTAAACATATCGAATGCTCTTGCAATAAAGCTTTAAAGAAACTGGGCTACCTACATCGTACATTAAAAGATGCTCCACCCGAAACAAAGTTGCTAACGTATAAATCGCTCATCCGTCCCATCCCCGAGTACACCTGTCCCGTTTGGAACCCTCATAAAAAATCGGGAATCAGCACACTAGAATCGGTTCAGAAGAAAGCCATCCGTTTCGGTTTCCGTCGTTACGACTGGAATTTCTCGCCCTCCTCTCAACTTGCTACGCTAGGTCTGCAAACCCTGTCCGAGCGACGCGTACTCGAATGCCTAAAGTTGATGCATATTCTTCTTAATACCCCACGCTACTCATTAACTAACGAATATCTGTCTCCTGATAAACTGAAACCCACAAGGAATAGCCACAAACTCAACCTGACACCATTCCATCCACGTACTAACCTATTTAAATTCAGCTTTTTTCCGCACACTATAAAAAAATGGAATGTATTGCCTGGGTCAACTAGATCATTGCCTTTAGAAGATTTCTTGCATGAATGTATTGATTCGCAATTTGTTTATTGAGAGTTCTATTCCTGTTTGTTAAGAGTTGTATTCTTGTGTGTGCTGATGTATAGCAAACCCACTCCTGCGATAGCCCAATTCAGGCTGCAGTACGTAAAAATAAATAAATAAATAAATAAATAAATATTCCTCTGCAAAAAAAATAATGTCATTACAGGCTAATTCATGTGCGGTATATTAACAATAATCCTTATCAGGTTGTAATTATCTATTTTCCCTGAAGTCATTTTGCTCCGTTTTGACATAATCAGTATAAAATCTCTGTCTAGAAATACAGAGCAAATTCCTTATCGGTTATGTCCATTTTGAACAAGAAAAAAATGGCACATAGCTCTCACTAAGCGGCACGTGGAATGGTTCGTCGAACATGGTAGTGCCTTGAGCGAAGTGACCGCATGCTGCAGTACACCGCGGAATGAAGTTTAAATGAAGGCAAATTTATTGTGCTGGACCTTTTATTCATGCAAGCCTGATATATCGCGCTATTTTTTTTAGTCCCTAGTTACACGAAAAGCAATAACAAGTGTTATATAAATAGATATTTGGGATTGAACATCGCAAAACCACTATATTATTATGAGAGACGCCTATAGTGAAGGGCTTCCAAAATTTCGACCACCTGGGGTTCTTTGACGTGCAACCAAATCTGAGCACACGGGCCTACACAGCAAGGACAAGTGGGGTAGATATTTGTGTGCATAGCATCTGAAATGAATAGTGGATAATTGAAGTCCTTGCGAAGAGCCTTTTGCCACTTTGAAATTCGGGAACAAGCGGCAGCTGTTAATCACTGCGGAGTGATGAAATCTGTCATGCTTCACCGTGGGCAATAACCGAAATGCCGAGGATCGCGATTGCCGCACCCTTACGAGATGCCCAGAATAAGTAAGCCTTGTAAAATCAGTCATTGGTTTATACAGCCACGCTCAATATGAAATGCAACACGCCGGTTGTGCTTAAAGGGACCCCATGCCTCATCATCATCATCAGCCTGTCTACGTCCACTGCAGGACAAAGGCCTCTCCCATGTTCCGCCAGTTAACCCGGTCCTGTGCTTGCTGTTGCCAATTTATACCCGCAAATTTCTTAATCTCATCTGCCCACCTAACCTTCTGTCTCCCCCTACCCCGCTTCCCTTCTCTGGGAATCCAGTCGGTGACCCTTAATGATCAGCGGTTATCCTGTCTACGTGCTACATGCCCAGCCCATGTCCATTTCCTCTTCTTTATTGCAGCTATGATATCCTTAACTCCCGTTTGTCCCCTAATCCACTCTGCTCTCTTCTTGTCTCTTAAGGTTACACCTACCATTGTTCTTTCCATTGCTCGCTGCGTCGTCCTCAATTTAAGTTGAACCCTCTTTGTGAGTCTCCAGGTTTCTGCTCCGTAGCTAAGTACCGGCAAGATACAGCTGTTATATACCTTCCTCTTGAGGGACAGTGGCAATCTACTTGTCATAATTTGAGAGTGCCTGCCGAATGTGCTCCACCCCATTCTTATTCTTCTAGTTACTTCAATCTCGTGGTTAGGCTCTGCGGTTATTACCTGCCCTAAGTAGACATAGTCTTTTACAACTTCAAGTGCACTATTACCTATCGCAAAGCGCTGCTCCTTTCCGAGGTTGTTGTACATTACTTTCGTTTTCTGCAGATTAATTTTAAGACCCACCTTTCTGCTCTCCTTGTCTAACTCCGTAATCACGAGTTGCAATTCGTCCCCTGAGTTACTCAGCAATGCAATGTCATCGGCGAAGCGCAGGTTACTGAGGTACTCTCCATTAACTCTTATCCCAAACTGTTCCCATTCTAGGCTTCTGAAAACGTCCTGTAAGCACGCAGTGAATAGCATTGGGGAGATGGTGTCCCCCTGCCTTACACCCTTCTTTATTGGTATTCTGTTGCTTTTTTTATGAAGCACTATGGTAGCAGTTGATCCCCTGTAGATTTCTCCCAGAATGTTTATATATATTTCATCTACGCCCTGATTCCGCAGTGTCTGCATGACGGCTGATATTTCTACTGAATCAAACGCCTTCTCGTAATCTATGAAGGCTATGTATAGTGGTTGGTTATACTCTGACCATTTCTCTATTACCTGATTGATAGTATGAATGTGGTCAATTGTTGAGTAGCTTGTTCTAAATCCTGCTTGTTCCTTTGGTTGATTGAATTCTAATGTTTTCTTTACTCTGCTAGCAATTACCTTTGTAAATAGCTTGTATACTACAGAGAGCAAGCTGATCGGCCTGTAATTCTTCAAGTCCTTGTCATCTCCTTTCTTATGTATTAAGATGATGTTAGCGTTCTTCCAAGACTCTGGTACTTTTCCCGTCAGGAGACACCTCGTAAATAGAGTGGCTAGTTTTTCTAACACAATCTGTCCTCCATCTTTCAGCAGATCTGATGTTACCCGATCCTCACCAGCAACTTTGCCTCTGTGCATGCTCTCCAAAGCTTTTCTGACTTCTTCTATCATTACCGGTGGGGTGTCGTCTGGGTTACTGCTAGTTCTTATAGTATTAAGGTCGTGGTTGTCTCGGCTACTGTACAGATCTCTGTAAAACTCCTCCGCTATTTTAACTATCCTATCTATATTGGTAGTTATTTTGCCTTCTTTGTCCCTTAGTGCATACATCCGCCTTTTGCCTATACCAAGTTTCCTCTTCACTGCTTTGACGCTTCCTCCGTTTTTCAGAGCGTGCTCAATTCTCTTCATGTTATACCTTCTTACATCGCATACTTTACGTCTATTAATCAACTTCGAAAGCTCTGCCAGTTCTATTTTGTCTGTTGTACTTTACACTTTCATGATTTGACGCTTCTTAATTAGGTTCTTCGTTTCCTGGGAAAGCTTGCCGGTGTCCTGTCTAGCTACCCTGCCTCCAACTTCCACTGCACACTCCGTGATGATACTCGTCAGATTATCATTCATTGTATCTACGCTAAGGTTGGTTTCCTCGCTAAGAGCAGAGTACCTGTTCTGCAGTGACACTCTGAATTCCTGTACTTTCCCTCTCAGTGCTAGCTCATTGATTGGCTTCTTGCGTATCAGTTTCTGTCGTTCTTTCTTCAAGTCTAGGCGTATTCGAGCCCGTACCATTCTATGGTCACTGCATCTTACCTTGCCAACCACTTCCACATCCTGCACGACTCCTGGGTGTGCAGTCATTATAAAGTCTATTTCGTTCTTATTTACGCCATTAGGGCTCCTCCATGTCCACTTGCGGTTTTCTCGTTTTCGGTAGAAGGTATTCAAAATACGCAGATTATTGCGTTCTGCGAATTCTACTAGTAGCTCTCCTCTGGCGTTTCTAGTGCCGATGCCATAATCTCCTACTGCCTGGTCTCCAGCCTGCTTCTTCCCTACCTTTGCATTAAAGTCGCCCATTACTATAGTATACTGTGTTTTCACCTTACTCATTGCTGATTCCACGTCTTCATAGAAGCTTTCAACTGAAGCGTCATCATGGCTGGATGTAGGCGCGTAAGCCTGTACTACCTTCATTTTGTATCTTTTATTCAGTTTAATTACAATGCCTACCACCCTTTCATTAATGCTATAGTAATCCTCTATGTTGCCAGCTATGTTTCTGTGAATTAGGAACCCTACTCCCAGTTCCCTTCTGTCTGCCAAGCCCCGATAGCAAATGACGTGCCCATTCTGTAGCACAGTATAGGCCTCATCTGTCCTCCTAACCTCACTCAGCCCTATTATATCCCATTTAGTGCCTTCCAGCTCCTCGAATAATACAGCTAGACTTCCCTCACTAGATAACGTTCTAACGTTAAACGTTGCTAAGTTCAAGTTCCAATGGTGGCCTGTCCGTATCCAGAGATTCCTAGCACCCTCTGTTGCTTTGCAGATCTGACCGCCACCGTGGTCAGTTGCTCCGCAGCTGGTGGGGACTGAGGGCCGTGAGTTAATTGACGAATGCCTATGGGAGGGGGTGGCCAGATACTGCACCAGGGTGGCCAATCCTTCTCTGGTGAGATCATCGGTGCGTACCGGCTTTAAGCCGGTACGATCAGACAGACCCCATGCCTGAGCAGTAACAATTACGAACGTTAAGTTGGTTCGGTAGGTACCGCTAATCAAGATTGTTTAATTCACCATTTTTTATGTATAGGTGCCGATTTGCTGTGTTGGTGCCTTTTTCCTCCCAGACAGTGCGTTCCAACTATTATTGTGCGTGATTGTACTTCACTTTCAGGCTGTACCGGATGTTCTCGGAACGA
The DNA here is from genome assembly GCA_013436015.1 of Rhipicephalus annulatus. NCBI lineage: Eukaryota > Metazoa > Arthropoda > Arachnida > Ixodida > Ixodidae > Rhipicephalus > Rhipicephalus annulatus. The sequence goes on from WOVY01000151.1 coordinate 222,068, forward strand.
CAGCATATATACGTGGCGCACACGGGTTAACCAATGCACGCAGAACTAACACCGCTGCAATCGTTCTCAGAGACGCCATTCTGGTCGTCTGTTCTGGGTTATGTTCTTGGGAGCTTCGTTTCACCGCCGGCTGCATGGGCTTATCCTATCACTTCGCAAAATTACACCAGCGGCCGCTTCTTAACAATGCCAAACTGGCAGTGGTGTATTCGCGTGAGAGACAAATTCTTCGATTTTGTCTGACCACATATCACTAATTAAAGAGTAGGTTACTTGATTAGGTACAATTACTACCATATTTAGTGCCTCTAGTCATCTCTATTGTGTCTAGTCATTGTGTGTGTCTCTGCCATTGAAAAAGGTAATTATGAAAGTAGGGAGGACAAAGCGCATTTTTGTTTATTTCGGAGGATATTCGTAAACATTTCTCCAGAACTACGGCTGTAATTTTGTCAGTTTTGCCTCTGATGTTGCACTGCAGCATAGAAGTCTCCTCAAGTGATCAGACGGCTTCATCACATCCCATTGTGTTTTTAGGGGCGAATCTCCTTGGGATATGGGCTTGCGCGCCGTTGTCCGTCGTAGCCCCCCCTAGTACTAGGAGTGCTCACTAGGTAACGCTGCGGCGCTTGCTACCACCACCGGCTCGTTCACGCGGCAGCAACTCGAGAGCTGTGGGCGCGAGTTCATGGACGAAGTGCTCAACCGGGACCCATGACCTTCATTCGGGGCGTATACCCAACACGACGCAACACTGGCAAGAACGCTGCAAGGAACTCTTTGCCATGATTCGCCAGCTGGACGAACCACTCGCGTTCCACGTGCTTTCTTCCGTGGAAGTACACTGGTACAGACTTCTCGAAACTCTGGAGCGGCTGCGAGTGAGATTCAATGTTTACCGATGTACCTCCGGAGCTTCGCCCACTCATCATCGTCCACTCAGTGAATATGCTGTGACGTTTCATTCGTTAATAATCAAGGTGATTTGTCTGTATTGTATTAGGTATACAAATTCAATATTGCGATGCGTATCTTTCCGCAGACTCTACTTCGTTGCCTCGCGTGAATTGGTGGTTCGCGGTGTTTTTGGTAAATGTACTTTGTTCTCACAATGACTGTGTAGCCATGAAAATATATCGAATATGTAATTCTGCATTTACATTTTTCATGAGATATTGGAATTTTTACAATTTGTTTATTATTCATCGCAGCATTCTCGCGTATTATTACGAGTGGTGAGTGAACTGCGTGCAAGTGTGCTTGTCCTGTCATATATATATTTTTTGCTACTAATATTTCGTGTCGTTTGCAGTTTCGTCGTTTCCCCTGAAGGTCCCTGGTTCATTTCCAGATTTAGGCATTGAATTGTAAAGAACAGGGACTGACGACATGCCCGCTTTCTTCCTCCCCTTTTAGCGACACTCCTAATGATGATTATAGGCGAGGAATGGGAGACCGTCTACGTCTTCCATTTTCGGCACTTTTGTAACCAGAAAAGAACAAATTGAATTTTATTGACTTGAATCGAAATCCAACACGAATGTATTCTGTGCGTGGCCTTGTGATTACTGCAAGCCTATCGCATGGGCATCGAAGTACTGTTTCATAATAACCGTTACAACCATGCTTTCCGCGCAGGTTCTCTTCTTGTTCACGTGTGCATCTGCTGCTGGACAGCAGGTGAGATATGCCTTCGTCTTATTGAGAATACAAGCTTTGTAAAAAACATTATCCCGGAATTTCATGTAATGAATGTTGGAGTAACGTTCTTGTTTTCGAATGTTTATGTGCTGTTGTGTCTAATTGTTCACAGCAAACATTGTTATGCGTGCTCGGAAACTGGTGATTTGTTGTAAGCGTTAGGATGAGTCTATATTTTTATAAAGCTTTTGCCACGAACCCCAACGTCTTTTTTTTTCATACTGTATAATCGTCATATCAGAGTTAATATATTGCTTATAGGCTCCAGCATCTTCCCAAAGGGACGCTAAAAGTGAACACGACACTGTAGATCCCAAGAACAATGTCATTAAGCCTAAGAGGCCAGAGAAAAAAAAGAAGAAAGAAAAGATAACTTTGTTTTAGAACACAGCAAGTGAACTCAGTCTTGATGACTTGTATGCATTTGCATAGTGTATCTATTATCTCAAGTTCAACGTGAATAATAGGTCATATCACTGTTGTGATAAAAACAACTTCACTATTGTCTGCCTGGGGGTCTGGAGCTTTGTCAAGTCGATGAAACTTGGACTTTTTATCCAGTTCTTCCTTTTTCGCCTTGCGCACGAAATGGTGAATATAAAAGATTTTGATTTATTTATTTATTATTGAATAATTGATTGATTTCATGTGGATGTAACTTGCTGAACAGCAAACAACTATAGCTGCATGTTGTCACTTTATCATAGGAGAGTATCAAATCATTTTCATTAACTCTGTTTCAATTTGTTGCAAAGAAAAAATCTGTCACCCAACCAATCGATTGATCAATCAGTCAATCAATCCATTAGTCAACCAATCAATAAGTTTTATCGTGTATTATACGTACAATGACCACTCATGTTGAAGAGTTGGAACCTCAGGGCCCTTTTAAAAGCTATGGCATGCAGGATCCGTCTTTTAAGATAAGTGGTTAGTATGTGACTACAAGGCGAATAGATGCAAAGAACTACGAATACATGTAAATATTACCGTAGCTTATTTACCAATGCACGAAAAACCAGAACCAAACGAAAGATTTTTGACCCTCTGAAACCTGAAATATTGACAAGAACTATGAAATATTATCAACTGACGTAGATATGTCGTCTTTTTTAGTTTTATGGTGGAGAAACTACGTGACGGGCTTTTATTATTTCCTTTTCATGTTTAGGGTAGCCGGAACGCAGCTGCTCCGTTCTCCGTCGGCGGTGAGTCATCGTTTCGATCGAAGTCGCTATTTTTTTTTCCTAATATTTTGCAAATGAGTTCGCTGAGAGTGTAATTTGTTAGATGAAACTGCTTGGTGATTACACAAGTGTGAGTTACCAATTGTTATCTATCTTCGTGAATTGACTGCTGAGTGCTGATGTTCTTCAGGAAGATTCTACGTTGTCAGGTGCGTGTGAAAAATTTCATCTGTAGTATGATACGGCACTAATCGTCGTATTGTCATATATGTATTCTATATATGCACTTTACTGCAACATCTTTTAACATTGAAGACCATGTTAAGGTTTCTTTTAGAAATAACAACTTCATTTGAACCTGGTGATTGCTCACTTGTCTGGCGTGTTTTGGCCAGGCTGGGTCTATGTACCAAAAGTGAAAGTTGGGCTAGTTGGTGATACATTATGGGCAGAAACAACGCACAAGCTCACTAGACGAAGAGAAGATACACAAACAAGCACAGACTGTCAACTGAAGAATTTATTGAAATATACAAGTTATCTGAACACTATGTACCACTAATATTTTCATATTGTAAAATATTGTGCAAACTAGTCTAATGTGGAGCTATGCTGTGGCAGGGCAATGATAAAGGCCGCGCAAACGTCAAAACATGCGCCTACGTTTCTTTTTAAATGGTACCGTGAAGTGACGTGTCAGAAAATCATTCATTTCAGTGCGAGGCAGCAGAGCAATCGTATATTGGTTTCAAAGAATAATATTCAACAGGCCAATATCTGAATGGAATTGTGCTACAAAAGTACGGGTGTGTGCGCGCTGCTATAAAAAAAACTCCCTGGTGCTCCGCGGTAGATATGATTTCCTTATTGAACTTTTCGTTATTGTGATTTTTTAACCATTGTTAGCTATTCTATTTGAACCTCTATTTTCCTACTTATTGCCTGTAATGTTTAGACACCATGGCTAGGTAACGAGAAAACCAGGTGTCTAAACATTACAGGCAATAAGTAGGAAAATAGAGGTTCAAATAGAATAGCTAACAATTCGAGTTGATTCATTTGGAAGTAGTTGATTCATTTGCAAGCTCGAGTTGATTCATTTGGAAGTACAATGAATCTCTTACTCATTATACTGAGCTGGGCTTGCGATAGGTCTAGCTAAACACTTATGTGGTTCTCCTTCCCCCCAATATAAGTTTTTCGTTCAACAGTTGCCTTTAACTGTCATACTGAGCTTTTTTTTCTCTTTTTTTTATCGGCTGAGACTTTAAAATTACAAACGTACCTCCATGCACAAGAAAATGCCTGTGAGATTAAGTTTGAACACGTAACACTCCAGAACGTATTGAATCTTTTGAAAAAACAGGAATGATAAAAAAAGATGGAGACTTCAAGTTCGTCGGACACAAGGCGTCCAATCTTTAGCACCGCAGGTGTCGCAACGAGTGCTGTCAGTCATCACTATATGAAACAATTATGACTTTGTGAAATCCACACTTATAACCAAGCGGCATAGCATAGTGTCCTTTCATTGGCGATGTCCAGTTGGTATTTGAAATTGTAGCAATGCGTTCAGATGGTGTTTGCAATTGTTTTGGCTTCTTGGTGTATTCAGTGTTGAGTGCGAAAAGTTCTTTGCGATTATTCGAAGCATGGCAGCTGCATCAAACTTTGAGAGGGGTATAGCCTCTTCTTTAACGCCTTGGAAAGCTGATCGAGCCGTTTTATTGGCATTTTCGTCGTTAATCACACCGAAGGGACGTAAATTGTCTAGATTTGTAACTATACATATTTGGTCTGGCAGTGGTATTCTTGTCATTGCGTTCATCGGATGTACACGGCTACACGCAAGTGCGTCACTACTACATACGCACGTGCCACCGTATTAACGCGGTCACGTTAAAGAGCTCGTTTCGCAGAAATGCCGGCGTCGGCGTCGGCGTCGTTGGTTGTGAAGTAAAAATCATATAATGCGTGGCTGAAAAATCGAGAGTGCTGCAAAAAATCCTACGTCTCAGTGGGGACCAAACCAAAGTCATTTAGTTTCGAGTGAGAATCAAACCCAGATCGTTTGCATGGCAAGCGAATGTTCTCCCTCCCGGGCACTCGCCCATACTTGTGAATACAATGAAAACACCTTCCACTGCTTGGAAATACAGTGAAAGTAACTTTCATGCCTTACAAACACACGCGTCCTGTATACGTGTTTTGAAGTGAAACATGAAATATTGCAGTAATAATGCGTGATAAAAGCGCCCATTGCCAGCGGGCGTCAAAACATGTGAGGTATCATAATGGCTTCGCGCTTTCAAGCCAGTCATCCACTACAAAAGGCACACGCTCTACTGCGCCTGTTCCCTTAAATCCACGTACGAGGTGCATAGCAAGTTCGGAAAGGTTTCATGCAATTAGTGTTTGAAGTACGCACTAGGAACCGAGTATCGTTATCGAGTTTAACTCCTAAAGCGAAGCTTGACAGGTCCAGCTATTTTTTATCTGATACATTCAATTCCAAACCTTTTGTTTGCACTGTAGTTTCGGTGTACAGAGTAAGAATCGCTCTCCCTGCAGAGATTTAGCAAACGCATTAGGCGTCAAATGGCAGTTAGGCGAATGCCATTCGATTTGTACCAGTGGTGCAGTGCAAATAGAAATAAATCCTTAGGAATTACGACGTCACTTTCATTTTCAATGCCGACGTGGCACAGGTACATGGTATCAGCTGTCCTGCATATGTCGGCTTTTCCACTGGCTCTTCTTCGGCATGTGGCAGTACCCATCATGTTGTCCAGTATTATAGGCTTTTTTAAACTATTTCCAACTCATTTTGGTTACAGGGAGCAGCAACGGCGCGCCTCAGGGATCGTCGGCCGGTGCCGCGGCGGGCCTGGAGCACCTTCAGGTGGCACCTGACCTGAAGCAGGCGCTGTCGTTGCGGGTTCCTCAGGACTTCCTGCGCGACCACCTGGGAGACTATCACTTCCAGAACCCGAGCATATTTCTAAAGGCTCTGCTACACCCGACCTACAAGACGCGAGATCGCAAGAACCGCCACGACTCCTTCGAACCACTCGACTATATCGGATCTTTCGTCATGGACTACATCGTGTCCAGGTCAGTGAACGGACCAGGACCCGCCACGGTGGTCTAGTGGCTAAGGCACTCGGCTGCTGACCCGAAGATCGCAGGATCGAATCCCAGCCGCCGCGGCCGCATGTTTGATGCTCGTGTCCTCAGGTTTAGATGCACGGTAAAGAACCCCAGGTGGTCGAAAGTTCTGGAGCTGTTTACTATGGCGTCTCTCATAATCATAAGGGGGCTTTGAACGTTAAACCCCAACAATTATTACCTGTATTAGGAATTGCCTCAGGGTCGTGACGTTGATGGAGGCAGCAGTGGGCGTGTTTAGGACTAAACTTTTTATTTGGGTGAACCCGTGTCAGGGAAATGAAGAGACATACTACAAGCGATGCATGCTGCACACTGATAACGGTGTAAGCATCGGGCTGTCGATTGACGGTAAGGTGCCTTGGCATTTATACACGTGGGTATTTATACACGTAGGCATTTATACACGTGGGTTTATACTCCAGAGCCTTATCACTAGTGCTCGGGAAAGCTCTCGAATGAGCTTGACTATACACGTCCTGCGCGTAATCTTAACAGAATGAGCTCAAACAATCGCGAAACTTCTAAATCATTGCGGCGTGTTCTGCACCGAGCGAGCATTGCTTACAGTCCTTACGGTGTCACACACATAACAAGGAAACAACAAACACTCGTGGCATTATGCTAATACGTTTCTCTCGCTTCATTCTTCATTTTCCATGCTGCCATAGACAGTGGCCGAGGGGAGGTAGGGGACCATTGGCTTGTTTTCTGTCTAGGAAGATCACGACAGTATAGTATCAATCATACACACTGTATGTGCACAAAGCATAGAAGTTTTCCGCTATTTAGGCATGACAACTTGCCGACGACATTATAAGCCAGCTCGAACAACTCGGTTTCCTCCTCATTTGCACGAAACTTTGCACCAAGCATGCTTGTAATAAACGCATTCGCAAAAAAAGTCAGATGACGCCAAGTAACAGCCTATCATTTCATTCTCGCAGACATTTTTTTTGCTAACTACTTCAGGGGATCGGCTAGTAAGTGACAGAATATACGACACTGTTTTCTTTGTGTGTGTGTGTGTGTGTGTGTGTGTGTGTGTGTGTGTGTGTGTGTGTGTGTGTGTGTTTGTGTGTGTTTGTGTGTGTGTTTGTGTGTGTGTGTGTGTGTGTGTGTGTGTGGAAAAGCTAATATGAAGTGGGATCCTCGTGCATAGCAGTGCTACTGGAACGCATGGTAACAAAGCAAACACCACGCACACCCTTTTAAAGTAAAACCAAGCCAATATGTGCTTCCATCATGTAGAGCACAGTTCAGACATGAATTTAGAAAAAAAAATGGCACGATCGATGAAAACACACTGCAGTACTCTACTACCCAGGAAAGATATCTATACACCGGTGTCATACTTTGAAACCCGCGCATGCGCACCCACTGCCTGCAATCAAAGATTCTTAGCACGTTGGTAGCCATATTTTGTTTTTTTGTTTTCATTTGTGTGGACATGGTGGGAGGAGAGCGATGTTGAGTGGAGGGGCTTATTTACTTTTCATGCATGTTTGTGCGCGTGTATCTATAACACGCCTCAACCCTCCCGCCTGCCCCCTTCTCGACTACCTGCCCATCCCCTGCTACGCCAGTGGCTCCTAGTCCTAATGCGACCTATGTTCCGTTTCATACATCGGGTGCAATACTTCGGAGGCTAGTGAGACTTTTCGTTATGAATGCGTTCGCACCAAAAAATAAAAAAAAAATGGTCGGATGATTTCGCCATTCGTTATAGGATTTTTTTCGTATTTAGCCTCAGTAATAAATGAAGGCGCTTTGTGCCTCAAATGTTGGCAGACCCCATTGTACGGTAATCAGAATGTTGTCTTAGACCATAACTTGGACCACAAGTATTGTTGTCAATAAGTTATCAAGTCTCTGAAGAAGGTCACTCACCAGTTGGCTTCAGCAATCACTCAATGACTAACGTATATGTCACCACAGCTGTCTTGAAGAGTCACGTGCTTTAGTTCATGCTCTGCATGACCAATCGCTACTAATTAGCATGGTTTGCCCTGCTAATAACCATTTCCTCGAACTTATTCGTATGCGTAGCTACGTTGTTTTTTTTAATTGCGAATGCATTTATATGGCCACTCTGGGCAGGTTTTTTGCTGTTGGCGTCGTCGTTGCTGTCGCCGTCATGTTCCGCATAAAGCACTAATTGATAACATAACCTCACGCATCGTGTGTTCTACCCGCAGGTAAACGCGCGTAAATGGGGGGATTAATGTGGTTGAAGCACAGATCAAACAAAATGAAAAAAATAGCTGCCCTAAACTTGGCTCTCGCGTGGTCACCTGAGCACATTTCTCTCGTCGTCACATGCGCGGGGACGTAGAATGGTTCCCTCATTGAAATGAGCTGGAAGCTTTTATGTAGGGAGAGCTTCCAGCTTTCATTATTTTTTGTCCTCTCTGATGTAATGTTTACCTCGTTTCTACAGTAACAAACGTGGTGCCTGAGACCTGACTTGTCAAAGCGTAAGCGGCGCTATTGTTTTGAAGCGAGGTGTTTTATGTTCGTTAAGCATTATACGTCACTCCCTCCTCTCATTCTGAGAAGGAAGAACCATATCGTGGTTTTGGGACGTTAAACCTCACAAATTAATTAATCGGGGTGGTGAAGTATTGTTGACCTTTCACGAGTTGTTCGGTGAACCGCCCGACCAACTAAAAAGGTGCATTGCATTCCTTCAACTACAATCGAGAGCCTCCGCACGTGCGGAAAAAGGCAACTCGCAGACGCACGGAAGCAAGAAGATGGAAGAAATAGAGAAGTCTTTTGTATGGACATTCGATTTTTGCAAGCAAAAAATCTAGCTTCGAAATGGCAGACAGCATTTTTGTCGCTATTCATAGTCGTCATGATGCTTTCTGTTGCGGCCACGCGTCAGTCTGGGGTTCAATGAAAAAGAAAAAAAGAAAAATTAAACGTATTAGTAATCGGAGTTCTGATGGCACGTCGCGATCTTTTCTAACGTCACATTTATTCAATCATAGCCTTGCAGCCACCCTTCTTCGTTTCCGCCCGTAGCAGTTTTGGCAAGCGCCACTACGTGCTTATGTTGTGGGAAGCAATGTAGTGATTTTATGTTGTGGTTCAACTACTAAATCATTCTCATATCGGCACTTAGACCTATGCAAGAATTATCCTCAGCCACCATCATACGTGGAACATAAATAAAAAAATTGCCCGCAGCTTCCCTCGGGGGAACACGGAGGAGGATGCGGAGCATATAATTGGTTAAGGGGGTGTTAAAGTGCGACTTACTTGGGTCGATGGCTAAATTGGTTAACGTGGTTGTGAAATGGGGTGTTAAATTGCGACTTACTTGGGTCGATGGCTAAATTGGTTAACGTGGTTGTAGGAGGGGGTGTTAAATGAGTGAACAGGTACACACGTATGCGAAAGGGCGGCGCTGGTCGAAGGGACGTCGATCATTGTGTTTGTGGATTCGTTGGAATTCATTTCACCGCGACCTTGGACGTCGACGCGCCGTACAAACCAACCGACGAGCGGCAACTGAGCGAGCGAGCGCCGATTTTGAGTATATATACAGCGCGACGGCGCATGCACTGTCAGCTGTCGAATGTTCGAGAAGGGGGAGAAGCGCAACGGCGCATGCGCGCGCGTCAGCTGCCGATGTTCTCGAAGCGCGACGGCGCATGCGCGCGCGTCAGCTGCCGATGTTCTCGAAGCGTGACGGCGCATGCGCGCTACATTATACAGCTAGCGAATGTTCGTGAAGAGGAGAAGCGCACGCAGTGTGTAGAGGAGGAAGGGTGCACAGATGGTGGAGGAGTGAAGCGCGCGTGGTGTGTAGAGGAGGAAGGGATGCACAGATGGTGGAAGAAGGAGGAGGAAGCTTGCGGACGGCGCCGTACTACAAGCCTCGAGTATTAGATGCTCCGCATCTAAAAATGGCTGTTTCAACAGTGTTGGAGGGCCCTTTCAGCGAGCGTCTGGAACACAGAAAGGCGGTCGAGTCTCACTTGAGCAGCGACTGTGAACTTCAATTCTGACGGTGTGGTCGCCATTGCTGGCTTGCGCATTGTCTCAACAGGCATCGTCGATCGGCTCTATATACGCTTTTTTTTACGTGCTGCCTTTTCTACGCGTAAACAGTGTGCTCACAGAGCATCTCCCTCTGGCGCGGCCGTATTCTGTCCTACACCAACGCTTTCAGAGTTACGTGATGTCGGATCCAAAGGAGTTAGTTGCCAGCCTTGCTTCTTATACTACTACAATTTGTTACTATCGCATTCATTGATTCGCTCCTGTAGTGAAACTGATGTTTTTCTTTGTGTGTTCGTGTACACCAAGGTACGTGCTAATGCACGCTCGCAACAAGTCCCAGCATCACATGGCTGAGGTGAAGGCGTCCGTGCTGCGCCAAGACTCGCTGGCCTACTTCGCCGTCAAGAACGACTTCCACAAGTACGTCTTCGTCGACCGGCCAGTCGAAAAGGCATCGCTGAGGGAGTTCGCCGACGGTCTTCGCAACATTCAAGTACGCCACGGCAACTCCATTAGAAACAAACTTAGAGCACGATATAGCTGATATTTGCATAGGAAGAGCTCAATGTTTATTTATTTATGTTTGTTTGTTACAAAATGCTTAGAGGTCTCAAAGAGTCATTGTGTAAGGGGGTGTCAGATACGGAAGTATACAATTTAAGAACTCAAAAGTAACAATAAGGTAGGATTAACATGAACCATGCAAGCGCAGCAAAATAGGTGTAAGTGAAACGTTACTGGCACTACAAGATAGATTACGTGCCATGATGCTATAGGCGCATGAGTGAAGCCCAAAAAGAGAAATGTACGGCGTATTAGACACCCTGCCGTGGTGGTCTAGTGGCTAAGGTACTCGGCTGCTGACCCGCAGGTCGCGGGATTGAATCCCGGCTGTGGCTGCTGCATTTTGGACGGAGGCGAAAATGCTGTAGGCCCGTGTGCTCATATTTGGATGCACGTTAAAGAATTCCAGCTGGTCAAAATTTCCGGAGCTCTCCACTACATCATCTCTCATAATCATATGGTGGTTTGGGGAAGCAAAACTCCGCATATTATTAAAATATTATATTCTATAAGTATCACTGAACCTCAAAAAATGAAACCAACTAAGTGCTATATCGTTTGCCAACATGCAGTTATTGATGACAGAATGTCTTGTGCGTTTTTGCAATATTTTTACATAGTCATTCCAACTGCTGCTTCACTCGATCGATGTGTTTGCGTTCACTGTTCATCTCTCTTACAAAGTTTTGTATTTGTTTTTTTTTTGTGCGCAGAATCTGTCAGATCTAAAGTACGCGAAGAAGAAACGCAGTTTTGTCTACAAGTTCTTCAAGTCGGTCATGGGTGCCATCTTCGTAGACAGCGGCTACGACGTCCAGAAGGTCGAGCCAGTACTACTAAAGATGATCCGGAAGGACATTGACCTTCTCCTGTAGGTCAATGATCATCGCCAGTGGTGACTGAGCACTCGTTAGCTCATTGGAACTGTCTATGGACTTGCGCTTTCTTTATTCACCTGAAGTGCCCCCAGTCTGGACAGAATGTATGCTTTTCGGATGTTGTTTCGACTGCGTCGGGGTCCGTGAAGGGGTTTTATGTGGGATCAACGGGATAAGGGGCCACTAAACAACTTCGATTTCAAGGGTTCGAGAGTTTCGAGGGTTCGAGATGGAGCCTCAGTAAAGGCGCTATCTCCTCCTCAACACTTAATTCTTCATGAAATGCGTGGACAATATCAGCAGTAAGTGTTCAATAAGTTATGAATTCGCGATTATCGGATACACGTTGTTGCATCCACTTATGCAGTCGACGAAGCACAAAAGGAAGTTTATACAGTTACTCATGCTTAATAGTCATGCGAGTCAAAGCAGAAGTGGCATGCGAGTGCGTGGAAAATCACGATAGGCTACAATTGACAATTGACATACCTTGCATATAGACCAAAGAGAGTTTATTTCCTCATGACGTAACTGGAGGAAGCTGCTGGCGTCATAAAGTGTGTCGAAAAAACGTGAAATGCCAGGAGAGAATAACCCGAACGTTCTATGTATTTTCAGGGGTTGCTTAGGGACCCTTTAAGAACGCTGTTTGATTTAGCTGGTTGCTTTCAAATGTTCTGATTCTATATCTGTGAGGTGGCAATATTAAAAATGTTAATGGCGTGCCAGTGCAAGAACGCAATGCGCTTGCTTCTCACCCTGATTGATTTAATCGCATAAGTGCTGACGTTGGCTTATTCAGCTCATTTAAACGGGAAGGAGGCTGTTATTGAAATCTTACTAGAGTGTTCACTTAGCCACCGGACGGGGTCAAAGGCTTTTACAATGATAGTGTTCGCACAAAAAAAAAACAATACGTGGAATGAATGACTTCTTATATCACAGATATACGGGGAAAATTGCGGTGAGATACCTTTATTTGTTTGTTTATTTTAAAATACCTTACAGACCGCACTGGGAGCATTGAGTAAGGGGAGCATCACAAAATAAGAAGACAACCAAAGGAAGCAAATGCATGTGTGCGAGAAGAGTATACAACAATAACGTTCTGCTAATGAATAAATATAATTAAATGGCAAAGAATAGTAAGATTTTCAAAAAACAAATAGTAAATAGTACGAATTGTTGCAAAAGCAGCAGTGCAATGGTCACGTAAAAGGAAAACACACACGCACACACACACACACCTAAAAACGCACATAGCATAAGCACACACAAGAACATCGAAGCGTAAAGTACTGAAGACTGCCAGACAATGCTGAAGTTAAAAAAATAGCTACAATACTAAAAACACCCACCGAAAAAAGCAAAAGAGAAGACAATTCCACGGGCGCACACAACAGCGACTAGCACTGTCAGACGAAGTGTTTTGACGTGTTCTGAGTACTTCGTTATAAAAAACTTTGTTATATTGCTCAACCATTATTCTGCATGCAAAATATTGAATGTCATGAAAACTGCCAACCTGTACCTTAGAGTTTCAGAACGCAAAGGTCCGTATACAAGAGTCATTCTTTTCATTCACCATAGCAACACACGAACGTCGTACTACCTTTTTTACATATTCGCAGGGCGAGCTACGATACGCGGAGGTCACTTAGGCAGATTCATACAAAATGCCTGTCGCGATACAAGTAGTCGTCTTTCACCGACGATCACTGGGCCTCAGCTGAAGTGGTAAATGTTATAATGTAAATGAAATAGAAAGCGAAAGAGCTGCTGTAAAGGACTGCGAGAGTCTTTCATAGCGTGCAAATGGTGGTGGTGAAACTAGATGAGGTGTTACGACCGCGATTGTGCTTTTAGCTCGATGTCTTTTCGAAACAAGTTTGTAAACACTATTCATAAGCTCGGGACCAACAGCGCACCGGGAAGAACATTATTGACATGCTCTGGGAAAAATATTTTCACTCCTCTGGGAAAAATATTTTAACTCCAACCAAAGTAAAGTACGTGAAAATGCCTAAAACCCCACGCTTCGGAACTAGATTCTCGGGGGGGGGGGGGGCTGTGGCAACGTTGCAGCAGTGTCTTGAAGACGTTCGCGGGGCGCTTAATCACCACCTCGTTTTGGCGCAGAGTCCGTGTGCATACACCGGGAGAAGGGTTCCGAGAGAACGAGTAATGCTTTGGACCATGTTTTCACGTACTTTACTTGCAGGGTAGCCAGCCGGACCGAGAACTGGCTAACCTCCCTGTCCTTCCTTTTATCCTCTCTTGGTCGAAGTTAAATAGTTTTCCCGGTTTACCTACCCAACCAGGCAGACATCTGTACCAGTGGCGTTGCAAAAGGGTGGCACAATGGACCCGTGCCCCCAACCCACCGCAATGTTGTTTTTCTCTCTCATGGCATACAGAGTGAAAATGACCACTTCAAGGAGACCCCTCCCTCCCTCAGAAAAAGAAATGTCTGATTACGCCACTGTTCTACACTAATATTTCTAATTACGATGTTGATCGTTCATCGTGAGACGGTGAAAAAACGGTGTATTCAGTTTCGTTGCCTAAGAATGCAAGAAGGCATACCGTCAATCTCCGGGCGTTTGAAAGGTGGGGACGTTTCAGCATCGAGAAGTGGTACTTCCTTTTTTTTTATCTGTACAAGTTCCATTAAAAGGTAGGTATTGAAAGAATTCTGCAGAAAACGAAAGTAATGTACAACAACCTCGGAAGAGAACAGCACTTCATGGCAGGTAATACTGCACTTCAAGTTGTAAAACACTACGTCTACTTAGGACAGGTAATAACCACGGAGCCGAACCACGAGATTCAAGTAACTAGAAGCATAAGAGTGGGGTGGAGCATATTCGGCAAGCACTCCCATATCGTGACTCGTAGATTACCACTATCCCTCAAGAGGAAGGTATCTAACAGCTGCATCTTGCTGGTACCTACGGAATCTTCTGGAATGGCAGATAGACCGTGTTAGTCCGGTGCGGCGTATAGTCACTGAGGTCAACAACTTCATTCCACCCGACATTGGGGCACCTTGTGACAGGGGCAATCGTGCACTTCGGGGGATGTTTTTCAACGGCGCAACTGGGTGCCCTTCTTATTTGACTGGGTTGCGCCGTAAAGTGACCCCCCTACTCGCACAGCAGTTCCGCTCTGATGCATGCGCCGCACCAGCCAGTGGCTTGGTACCGCCGCCACTCGGCGGCGGTTTTCTTTGAAAGTTTCAATATCGAAATTGCTGAGCCTCTTGGGTAGCAAGCACAACGCCGTGCTCTGTGCACTGACGCCAATAAATACAAGCGACCCAGGGTGCCACTATCAGCATAAGAACGCTACGCCAGCGGGAGCCTCTACACGAGGACCGTGTAGACGAGGTTGACTACCCGCTGTTCCCTGCCTCTTAGCCGTGTGAGCATCCGACTCCACTCACACGTCTCCCTTGGCGGACCTCTAGGAGGTGAGGAGGGCATGATCTTAAATTGAGGACGACGCAGCGAGCGATGGAGAAGAAAATGATAGGTGTAACCTTAAGAGAAGATGAGAGCAGAGTGGATCAGTAAACAAACCAGGGTTAAGGATACAGTTGAAATCAAGAAGAATAAATGGGCATGAGCCGGGCATATAGCGCTTCAACAGGATAACAACTGGTCATTAAGGGTAACTAACTAGATTTCCAGAGAAGGCAAGCGTGTTAGCAGGAGACAGAAAGTTACGTGGGCAAATGAGAGTAAGAAGTTTGAGGGTATAAATTGATAAAGTGGCAGCAGCAAGCACAGGACCAAGTTAACTGGCGGAACATAGGAGAGGCCTTTGCCCTGTGGTGGGCGTAATCAGGCTGATGATGATGATGAGTTACATTCTTCAAGTGATGTTATATTCCTGTAATAAATTGTTTATTCCTGATGAATAGAATGTCTTCTGGGTGAGTTGAGATTTGCGCGCCACCTCTCCGTGGTTGCGGTTGAGCCACGCGTAGCGATGACTAGACGAATTATTGGGAATGTAAAACTTGCCCGTAATCAAATGCGCCCATCATTGTGCCACTCACAAGTTGCACTAAAATACGCATGTAAGTGCGCACTCCCTTCAAGCAACATCAATGCGTACATTGAAATCGGCCTTGCGACATCACATTGACTGAGCACACATGTCGTGCCACCCTGCCTCAACAGCGTTCTCAGCGAGGTTGAATATCAAACAGAAAGCCTGTTTTGTTTTGCTAGCACGCCTGATTTGAGACAATGTATCACGATTTCACTTTGCTTTAAAAAAAAGAAATTTGGTGTTCTCGGTGATACTGCTCATCAGTCTGCTCAGAAACTAGATGCTCGATTGTGTATTACATTATTAAGAAATATAGGTCACCACCCATTTCATACATACGTTAACGTCGTCGATAAACACACTGATAGTGCCAAAATTAGGCTCATATACTCCCTCGTTTTGCAGTGATTCCCTTACGATAAGGTCATTGTCAGACCTATCGATCATCGTTCATGACTTATACATCTCATCAATAAAGTTGATAACAAATGATCTCATTGGTAACGCTTGGTGTCATCGATTACGACTTTGACCACTAATTAGCTCTAAGAGGGCCGGAAGAATTATAGGTTCATAAAAAGGCATCGCTGTAAAATCAGCCTTTTGATGTTCACAATCTGAATTAGTTTTGCAGAAAAGTGTTTGTTCTTTTGAAAATGATGTTTTGGTGCAAACTTGTGTTGTAACTGAATCGAGGATAATGAATAATTTATTCTGCAGACTTTGTTGTCTTTACCGCAACGCTGCTCTCTGTATAAAAAAAATAGGAGACCCTAAAGCTTCGCGTTTAGGAATTGAACGCGATAGTGACATCCTGTAGCTTGTGCGTTTTGCAAACAATGCATGAAACCTTTTCAAATTTGCTATGCGCCCACTATACGTGACCTTAAGAGAATAGACGCAGTAGCGTGTGTGCCTTTTGTAGTGGGGCACCAGCTTTCAACCACGGAGCCGTTATGACAATCACATATTCGACACCCGTTGGCAATGGACGCTTGTACCATGCATTATTGCTGCAATATTTTGTGCTGATTTGTGAAGCGCGTATTCAAGATGCGTGTGTTTCTGAAACATGAAAGCTACCTCACTGCGTTTCCAAGATCATAAAGTTATTTTAACTGGTTTCACAAGCAGAGGCGTGGCCGTGTGGTAGAACATCCACTAAACCGAAAACCCGAATAACTCTGGTTTGGTCCGCACTACTTCGAGGTTTCTTTATTGTTTAATTCATTCATTTGCGTCTTTTTTCAATTTTTCGCTCACGTATAGGATGATGATTTTTTGCTCTTAACCAACGACGTCGACTCTGACGGCGGAATTTCTGCGAAATGAGCTCTTCAACGCTATCGCGTTAAAGAAGATTGCTTGCGTTCGGTGTACGCATGGTTCGTAGATTGACTATTGTGTGCGCATCGTTAACACTAGAGTGCACGTGGAGCAGTTTATCGATAAAGTCGGGAGCCAAACGCGCGAAAAATCAACAACACGTATCCTGCAAACGATTGATTATAGTAACGAGGAAGCAGCGAGAGGTGATCGTCAGTGATAAGGAACACTGGCGATAACTAACGAGGCGGCTAGCAAGACTCTGGGTTTGCACGCATAAAACAGGGATTGCTTTACACGACCTTTGAAAGACGATAGTATTCCTCTGGGGACCTTCGACGCCAAAATTTTGGTCTGTCTGTCTGTCTTTGTCTGTCTGTCTTTGTCTGTCTGTCTGTCTGTCTGTCTGTCTGTATGTCTTTGTCTGTCTGTCTGTCTGTCTTTGTCTGTCTGTCTGTCTGTCTGTCTTGTCTGTCTGTCTGTCTGTCTTCTGTCTGTCTGTCTGTCTGTCTGTCTGTCTGTCTGTCTGTCTGTCTGTCTGTCTGTCTGTCTGTCTGTCTGTCTGTCTGTCTGTCTGTCTGTCTGTCTGTCTGTACATTTGTATGTCCGCGGTAACGATCCTCCTAAAATTGGTGTTCAAACGGCCAACCCCATCCGCAGCGCCCACCAATATTGCTCAAGTTTCGGCGTTCACACTTGTGTGATTGTCAATTAAAAAGCAATTATTGCTCATATATCCGGCACCATAACTATACGTCAATGCTTTGTATGTGTGCCTTTACACTAGAGAAGGCACACACGAAAAATTCTAAGGACCGTAGCGTTTATCACGCTGCGCTGACAGTGCAACGCGATGCTCAAAAAGGCAAGTGTTTCCAACGCTTTGCTAAGACGACATGGTGGTGGCACCTGCCCGTCGCTTTGCGTTCTACTCATCATCACCTCCGACACAGGCACGCATCTTCCTCCGCGGGTGCTCACGCCTTCCTCTGTTTTCGAATATAACTGCCAGATAGCGCTCGTGTCTAACGTGCCTAGATTCGCTCGTTCGCCTTCGTTGCACGGATCGAGACTCTCTAACGCAGCGCTTCTAGAATACAATTCACCGATTTTCTCGCACAGAACAACAAATAAACATTTTGTTCACCCTCTCCACACGCAAGACTCGTCTTTCGACGACATTTGCAGTGAAACATGCACATACGGGGTCAATTTTACTTCCTTTAATCTAAAGTACGTTTGCCAAAGCGCCCTTTTTTTAACGAACAAGCGTGTTCTCTGTGAGACCACCCAAATTACGAACGCTCTTTCACATTACCAAATTTACTAGGACCATGGTAACAATCTTGAACAAATAGCTGACATCTTCCGCCAAGACTTTTCAGCGAGCACTGGACCAGATAATCGCTTGCGATTAGCAGCTATGATTGGTTAAATACGAAGTGACGTACATTTACGTATACTGTGGGTACAGAACGTGGACAGAAATGCGTACGTGTGAACGTTGTATTGCAAAGTACTCTTGCAAGTGAACTGTAAACTGTCATGCTGTTTTCTTCGTTTAAATTGGGTATACGCTTTTTTCTTGTTTGTTTTGTTCACTTACAGAAGTGAAGCAGCTGGAAGGATAAAATTATCAATGTTTCTACTGCCAACCAGTTTGAACAGAACCGAAACAAATTTTGAGGGCATTCTGTCCTGAGAACCGGTGGCGTTACAACTCGGCCAAAGTCTGGCTGTTACTGTCCGGCACGAGGCTTCCCAAATACTTTAAAATAAGTGCTCCAGTTGTCCTGTTACGAAAGGCGCGGTATTCCGGCAGGCCCTGTTTTGCAAAGCGTCGACAGCGGGTTTCTTGAGCGGCGCACAACGCAATGGAGGACCCGCGCAGCTGTGAAAAATGTGTTTTTAGAGGGTGAGTATCTTTGCCCGCGATGATCGATATGCCATTTATGTGCAAACAAGAGGAATTGTGTTCGAAGAAGACAAGGAGAGAAAATATGAACGCCTTTGTTTCTACCTTAATTTCCACTCTTTTTGGGCGTTTCCGATTCGAAATAGGTGGACTGCTTTTGATTTATTTGTTCCTTCCCTTTTTACATTGTTAACTGTTGCACTACCTGATTCAAGGCCCATTCCCTAAAGTGGGTTGCGCCATTCCACTTCACAATAAGGGAAGCAGCAACAACGATTATCTCACTACAAAGCGATGTTGCCATAACCAAAGAAAAAGTTCATCCCCCCACCCTCCCTCACCTAAAAATGTTCCCGGCTATGCGCCTCAATATTCATAGCTGGCGCATAGCCGGCTATGCGCCAAACGAGATCAGTCAGACTTAGCGTAATAGAACGCATAAGACAAAAACAAGGCCAGCGTTCAACAAGCACTTCATGATAGCTTAACCTAGTACGTTGCAGGGCTAGTTGGCTCATAGTCTTCAAAATTGGAAAACTAAAACATAAAGAAAGAACGCAGATGGACGGTAGAGGCATATCTGCATTTTTGTTTATCGATATCTATTTTTGAAGACCATCACGGCTTACGCCGGAATCGCCTCATGTCCTTAGGCAATTAATTAGTGACAATTGACCCTTAGGTCAACTGTCACAACTGTAATGAAGCTTTCCTCTCTCTCTATTTCTTTTGCGGGTACGAAATCTATATGAAGGAAGGAAAGAATTAGAAGGGAGCATTACATGAGGTTGAAAGAAAAAAAAGAAAGAACAAAAGAAAGAAGGAAAGAAGGAAAGAAAGAAAGAAGGAAAGAAAGAAAGAAAGAAAGAAAGAAAGAAAGAAAAAAAGAAAGAAAGAAAGAAAGAAAGAAAGAAAGAAAGAAGAAAGAAAGAAAGAAAGAAGGAAAGACCTAACGTTTACGACTGCACTGGTTGGTGTCACCCTTGCTGCAGTTACTGCATAAAATACAGTTAGCCTCATTTAGTTATTAAGAATTTTTTTCCATGTCTCATGCTTCAAAGTATAAAAATGTGTCACCTACAGCACAGAGAAGGTAAATGCCTTATTATTAGCACAAGTAACGTAGAAAACCTTATAACAACGAATAAATCGACTCTCATTCCCGAGTATTTATTTGTAGCACTGAAGCCAAACATATCTTTTCTGGGTGATAATTGCCTCATACCTAAAGAACGTAGCTTGAGCGAACACGCCCAAGAATAAGGTCCTACATTTTTTTTCAGGGGCGAAGCTCTTAAATGCATGGGTCTGTCCATTCTTTGTATGTATGTACGTGACCGCTTTTAGTTCCCCCTTTGCAAACTGCCCACTATTTCATCCTTGCAAACATCCCACTACGGCCCATCACCGATCCACCATTTTACCGACCGTAAAGCAAATACTGTTAAAAAGTAGGCAAAATGAAATGCAAGATGGTCGTGTATACTTCTATCTCGGTGCGCGTTAAAGAACCTTAGATTGTCCCACAGTGCCCATCGCTTGTTTGTACGTGACCGCCTATAAGTTCCACCTTTGCGAACTGCCCACTACTTCGTCGATCTACATGTTCGCCGACCATATAGCAGTTATAATGAAGGGGTAAAGGAAGCGATGTATAGCTACCACGTTCGAGTAATCAAAATTTTTGAATAAATATGTACAGTGTCCGACACACCTTTGATTATGTAGTGGCTGATATTAGAGGATGGTTCTCGGTTTAGCCATAAAACCCTCTAGTGCCTCGTCCCACTCATCACCATTCACTCCGTGGATATGCTGTATTTTTCTTTGCTGTTTCCTTCTTTTGAGTGGCATTGTTGATACTATGCTTTTTGCTATTCTTCACTCTACACTTTGTTTTTACCGGACGGTTAACACAGAAGTTATGGTATACACTATTTTACGAGCGGCGGCTTTTGGTACTGCTTTATTGGGCTGTCTGCCTTGGGGTTTCCTATTTTTAACTGAACAAACAGTGCTGCTCTAGATCGATGAAAGTGATTGAATCGTGCACACAATGATTCACGTCACAATATGCAAAAATAAGACAACATTCGTTCAACAGCGCAAGGTTGTGGCAACCAAGTGGCATACGTAAAACTGTCTGGAGCGGGTCAGAGAGAGATGAATAGCCATTTTCATGTATCTACAGCTAGATAGACAGGTGGGCGACCTGAAAACAATCCAGGTTTGTGAAACTTGGCGGGAACAGGATGGAGCACAGGACGACGACGCAGTACGACCTCTGTAAAGCAACTGAAGTTTATCTCAATGAAAAACGAATGCAACGGAAACCAACCCTACGCGTGATTCAGGAATTTATGGTTACGTGAAACAAATTATTAGGCGTGCGTACCTCGCAATTCTGCACAGCAACAGACGGTTAATATATGCTTCAGCAAACTTCAGTTGTTAGCGCTCGTACTACGTCCTTCTGGTTTGAGCTCCGTTCTGTCCGCGCTGATTTTTACGTACTTCTACCTTATCTATCTATCTATCTATCTATCTATCTATCTATCTATCTATCTATCTATCTATCTATCTATCTATCTATCTATCTATCTATCTATCTATCTATCTATCTATCTATCTAAACAACACTCAGCACAGTTCTCGTTGTCCAGCTGTCTCTATCTTGAGAATTGACCATTCCAAATATTCCAGCAGTTTGAAGACGTTAATGCTTTTTCGCTTCGACTCTCCCTCAGCGGCGACAATCGCGCTCCTCGCCGACAGAAAACACCCGCCACTTTCCGCCGGGCTCCAGTTGCAGCGCCTCGTCGGCTCAGATAACCGAGCTCTTCCAACGTCCCCCCCCCCCCCCCTTGCCACCAGGATTGCCCAGACTCGCTTTAGGCGGGATCAACAAGATGACGGTTCTTGAGTGTGACTGTCGCCTTCGTTTTAGAGAAAGGCAGTTGAGGGCGCGACAGATTGCTGCACCACCGTGCAACTCATGAGACCACGTGACTAAACCAAAGAACACCTCCCCTATCATCCCACCGACTTGCACACACATTGGCCTTCCGTCTTAGTCGGTGCAGTATGTGTGTCGCGTCGTGTATGAGAGCTCTTTGTTTGCTGCTGCGTTTGCAGACACGTATATAATGAGTCTGATAAGTAATCGTGATGGTCGAGGCCATCAGGAGAGACTAGTTAACTGGTGCATTGTACTAAACAGTTGTGAACTTTGAGAAACAAGGAAAAAACAACACGAGAGAAGGAAAACAAGAGAACGGATATAATTAGATTGCACTTTATCTTTTGTGTGTCTTGAAGCATGCTTTCCTTTTCCTAATTTCACGTGGTTCACAATCATTCCAGTCGTTGTGACTCGATGTCACTTTTTGTCGACGCCTGATATCTGTTTTGAATGACCGCATCTGAACTTCCTCCACGCAGTATATACTACTTTAACAAAAATATTGCGAGTATTCTAACCCACAAAAAATTTCTACCTTTATTCTATGCAGTATCCTATTCCATTTGCTTGGACATTCGACTACCTTTGCGTCTTTGAATTATTTTCGCCTTTGGTCAAATGACTGATGTTCTGAAGTGTTAATGTGAAATGTAGTTCAGTTTCTTGCATTTTCGTCCAGTTTACATCGTTGCACAACAAGAACGAAATTCTCTCATCAGCCAAGGAGCGAATACAACTCGAAGCATCGTTCTTTGTGCACTTCATACCTCAGCATCGCCGGCGAAGCTCGCGCATCACTGATTATTTTTGGCAAGCGACCAGCATGAGGGCGAGAAAATTAGCAAATTGAAAGCAACAAAGCCTTCAGTTGCGAGTAAGAGCTCCTGTTGTACCCTCCCTCGTAATTTAGAAATGCTTGTAATCTCGGAGTATGAATCGGTACCAACAAGCTGGCCAGTACGTTTTGCTTCGGTTCAAACGTTATACGCGACACTATTGCTCCCCCACCCCCTTTTTTCCTTGTATCTTACGCTCAATCTGAAGTTCGTTTTCTCACAGCAAAAACGAAAAGAACGCAGCCGCTTTACTGCGAGATGCAGCAAAGACCGTTAAAGATAGGCGCTCTCTGATAACGTTAAAATCATCACGGGACTGCAAACGCCCTCTATGAAGGCGGCCACACGAGCTTCGAACAGCGTTGGTGCTGCTGCTCGCAAGAGTGCTGTGTGTGGCGCCCGCACCAAGGCGTCGCAAACACGCTGGGAGCCGCCTGTCATTCGAGACGTCGCATGCTTGAGTAACGAAAGGTCGCTGCTGCTTCGGGGCATTAGGGTCACGTGGGTCGAGACAACGATGACGTCACGATCCTGACAAGACTCCAAGGGGAAAGGAGATCGAAACGCGTGGTCCGCTGTCCGAGCACGCATGCATCAACTTGAAGGTGGTCCACTGTGAAACCAGATCCATATCGAAACTTTGCTTTGCTCTTCAGAAGAGGTGACTTTCGTAGGAGCAAACGACATCATGGCCAGCAACAGGCATGTCTGTGTTTTGGTAAGTGCCGTGCTGGAATTTAATCCAATTTATTTGATCAAGCTATCGCCAGTTATGTATGAATGCCTGCAAGTATAGAACTAATAGTTGCGCGGAATGGTGCGTATGCATTATTAAGAAAACGGCGAGCGCTTTTGGGGATAACGCAAGAAAAGACTTCGTGTACTGAAATGCTTTTCGTCTGTCTGTTGTTGCTTTTTTTCTGTCGCACTCTTTTGTAAACGACGAATGCGTGCCTTTCGGGGAATTTTTTTTTATTTCACTGATAATTCCTGTACTCAGTGACTGGAACGCAACACCATTCTACTTTTCAGTATAACCGCTATGAGTGTTTGCTAGCAATAACCACGTCACGTAATTGCAAAGGTGACCCCTAGCGATAACACTGGCTCTTATTTAGGTGGTAGAATCAATAATACACTGTTAAGGCACAAACTGTAGACGTTGGTTACGAAAGTACATGCATTGTTCCGCCCCAAATTATTGCGTTTCGGTCCGTGAGTATGAGTGTTGGGCAGTTAGGCAAGATGGGAGATGAGGCTGGGCATTCTTGCGCTGAAATGTTGCTGTATTTGTTATTCACAGCTTGCGTTGTTGTCGGCAGTGAATCTTTATAGTATTCGATTTGATTATGTTTTTATAGGACGTTGTTGTTTAGAAAAAAATTATTTGCAGCATGTACAGAACACAAAGGCTTCATTGTTTTGCTGAGTTAAATGTTGTACACGCAAGCGCAGCTGTATGTGTCCGATACTATAGCTGCCAAACACAAGGAATATTGGCCCCTCTCAGATTCAGTGTTTTCTTAATTGTATACAAAATTGGTTTTTGGAGGAAGTTGAAATTGCTTTCATAATCGTTCTAACAAGCTGACGCATTTCTTTCGTTTCACAGATCCTCTTATTATGTATGCCTTAGCGGTCAAATGTATTCATAAATGTTCTTTCGTGTTCCTTTTCTTTTCGTTTTGCTGTCTTGCTACTTTGCAGCGCGCGCACCTTGCTGCATCGTTTTTACAAAAGTGTAGCATCGCCCCTTCAAAATCTTGTTCAAAAGGCTACAAAACATGCCGTGCATTGAATATATCAATATTACACGGCCCATTTCATATATTTGCAACGACAGAGCTCGCTTGTCATCACTGACCCTATATATAATGCATGGCTGCTCACACTTATTGGGTATGGGGTCGTCGCAGTTCATCTTTTCCCTCACGGCACATGTATAACCTTATAGACTACCGGCGTATATGCCTAAATGAAATTCTCTTGTCGGGACGTTCTATCAGCACCACTTAGATCACTTATCAGTGACAATGCGACAAAAGAAATCATTGATTGTCTCAATCAAAATACCGGGGCATATCGATCAATAAGTTTCTATTCAAAAATAACTAGTTACACCTTGAAGGTAACAACTTAGTTTCCGATTTTTTTTATCTTCAAATCACAAAATGCAATAGAAGTTTGAAGCAACGTAGCTCCGCTTTTCTTTCTGCTAAAGATGAGCAGTTCAGCTCATCATGTGGCAGCCAATAAATCTGCTGATGGAGCGGTAAGCATGTAAACTTTCCTGCCTTTCATTCCGCCTTTCCTGGTTTACCGAAGAGTTCCGCACTCTCGAAGAATTGTGTTTATGCTACAATGAGTTCGTGTAGGGGATCTTATACTATCGGTTGTAATACGAAACTTCTTATCGTTAGCAGTATCAATAGTTTATTCTACCATCGATAGTTCAGTAGTCACTCAACAATATAGATAGTACCACTGATAGCACTGCATCACTACTTCATGTGTTTCGTGCGATAATGAACGTGTATTGTTGACGTAGTTTAGCCGGTTTTAGCACGTGTCCTAGCCATACTCAATTTCTCACCAAGCAATGTCACGTTTGGTAAAAGTAACAACTTTTACTTGAACCAGTTTTGATCCTTATTTGTGTTCTAAGCGATGAAAAAGCTTCTTTACTCTCTGCTCCTGACTGATACACAGCAACAAAACTTTACGGACCATAATACTAGCGAAAAAAAAAGTTGGGTTACTGATCAAAATACTGGGGAGGCGGAAATGTTGTAGGCCCGTGTGCTCAGATTTGGGTGCACGTTAAAGAACCCCGGGTGGTCGAAATTTCCGGAGCCCTCCACTACGGCGTCTCTCATAATCATAGGGTAATTTTGGGACGTTAAACACCACAAATCGATCAATCATGATCAAAATACTGATGGCCTCTATTGAATGTTTCAGGCTGTTGCACCTTTTGAGACGTACACTGTTGTTACAATAAATTTGAAGCACTATGCGTTAACTGAGAAGAGATTGTGTTGGTAGTGAGTCCCGTGTTCAGCGAGCATCTGGGTCACATTATCTATCTATCTATCTATCTATCTATCTATCTATCTATCTATCTATCTATCTATCTATCTATCTATCTATCTATCTATCTATCTATCTATCTATCTATCTATCTATCTATCTATCTATCTATCTATCTATCTATCTATCTATCTATCTATCTATCTATCTATCTATCTATCTATCTATCTATCTATCTATCTTATCTATCTATCTATCTGTCTGTCTAGTCTAGTCTAGTCTAGTCTAGTCTGTCGTATCTGTCTGTCTGTCTGTCTGTCTGTCTGTCTTGTCTGTCTGTCTGTCTGTCTGTCTGTCTGTCTGTCTGTCTGTCTGTCTGTCTGTCTGTCTGTCTGTCTGTCTGTCTGTCTGTCTGTCTGTCCTGTCTGTCTGTCTGTCTGTCTGTCTGTCTGTCTGTCTGTCTGTCTGTCTGTCTGTCTGTCTGTCTGTCTGTCTGTCTGTCTGTCTGTCTGTCTGTCTGTCTGTCTGTCTGTCTGTCTGTCTGTCTGTCCTGTCTGTCTGTCTGTCTGTCTGTCTGTCTGTCTGTCTGTCTGTACCCGGGCGCTTTCGTGGTACCCTCCTTAACATGGTATTGAGAAAACTGGCATAGGAGGTACGACAAACGTGACTGTTTGGTCATGACATGAATTTTGCGAAAATCCTGGCATGTACGTCATCAAAACCTTCCCTCTTGTCACGTGGGTCACACACACGTGTACCACGAGCCGTGGTATGCGCCACACGTAATTCACTGCTCATATATGCCCCGGAATGGTGACAGCAGACATTGTTAGTTTAAATAGGCGAGCGTCCAGAAAATGCGGCATCAGTGGTGCTAGCCCGACAAATGTAAGGAATAATAATCAGGATCCAAGCAGAAACCAAGCCCATCCATTCTGCGTGGAAATCAAGTCATCTACTACCAAGCCATGCCTGGTCTTGAAACGTTTTAGAAAAAAGGACTCTATGCATGTCATTGTAACGTCCATTGTGGTTGCCGTGCGAGTTACCTAACAATAAAACAATGTAATAGAGATTTCTGTATGCGATTCCATGATATAGACGTGATGTCAGATTAACATCAAATATGGTGCCAGTGTTGGCTCCGCTTTGATAAGAGTCACATGAATATTAAATTTGTACTCCGTTTCAGGCGTCGTACGACCCCAGATCAATTCAGAAACGTACGCTGCACATGATATTCAAAACATTGCATTTTAGCATGCCATAATGTGAATATCATACGTAGACTTCGTTAGTGTATTGCTCTGGAGCCGAGCAACACAAAAGGAAAATACACCGCGTCGTGTTATTCCTTTGAATAAGACAGACGTGTACGTCCTAACAGGAATGCTGATGTTAGACCATCATTGATCATTTGATAGCCTGCGTAGTCAGCGTTCATAGTAAGCGCACGATGTTCATGGAGCTATACCCTACTATAAAAATGAATAAATAAATAAAAACGTCAGTCCATCTCATAAAGCTTGACTCAAAGCCTAAATATACGGCACAGGCATCTACTCGCTGACTGATTAGCGTGAAACTTGTTCCCAAAATGCGTGGTATCTGCTGAATGTTTTTTTATATATTGCCGAATGACTCACAAGGACATATACGTATATCTGAAATATAGCTCCAGGTTGTTGGCTTCACAAGACACCAAGAAGACTCTCTACGACAGCAAGCATGTCAATATTCCCTTCTCGCCTGGTTCCCTATAGTTATCCTGTCATGCCCAGTTCATCGTTTTGGATTGCCAGAGAAGTTGTTATCTCGGTACAACGGACCTTACCGTATCGTACGAGGGGTAACGGACGTTACTTATGACGTTGTTACAGTTTTCAAGACTAACCCGCCTGCAAACGTCTCCCAGTGGAGTAGTCCACGTCAGTAGGTTTTTGAAACCATACCGCCCTCCTTTTGAGAACCAGTACACCAAGGCGGCGCTTTTACAG
Source organism: Rhipicephalus annulatus (assembly GCA_013436015.1). Taxonomy (NCBI): domain Eukaryota; kingdom Metazoa; phylum Arthropoda; class Arachnida; order Ixodida; family Ixodidae; genus Rhipicephalus; species Rhipicephalus annulatus. The sequence goes on from WOVY01000151.1 coordinate 249,705, forward strand.
CCTGGGGAAGGAGGGGGGGGGGGGGTGATGCTACGTAGCTAGCGCATCAAGAGTGAAACATTCTGCGTACAGAAGACGACGAAGAAGACTGGCTTGCCCACTGTGCTCCGTTTTGATCGATATCAGCACATTCTCAAATACTCACGTGTCGTCTCACTTTACGTAACAACATCTGCTTCACAGACGCTGTCGCACCGACAGATCGCTAAAATGCTATTTGAGTTGCTAAAATTGATCGGAGAAAAAGCACATTGACGTGAAATATATATATATATAAATATATATATATATATATATATATATATATATATATATATATATATATATATATATATATACATGACATCTAACAGACAGTAATGCCAAGGAATGTACAGGGGAAGTTATTAGAACCAATGGAATGTAAAATAAGAAGAAAGAAAAGTGGATGAAAAAATAACCAGCCGTGAGCAGGAATCGAACCTACGACCTTCGAATAACGCGTTCGATGCTCTAACCACTGAGCTACCAGAGCGGCCTTCTCTCCATACACTTTTTTGGGTTTATATGTGAATTTTTTTTTAGAACTAGGAGTGACAGTCAGCGCCATATATAAGCCAAACGACGAGTGGGAAAACACTCTTATGCGCATGTTTGGCGTCACGTAGCACGTGAACTTATTATGAGTGGGCAGCTGATTAACTGTCCCTTTTATACAACCTAAACACACCAAGTCTGCCAGTACGAGACCCTCGTTCAATGAAATATTGTGTAAAACACGGAAAACGAGCCCTTAGGTATACACTTCTTTCCCTTATATATATATATATATATATATATATATATATATATATATATATATATATATATATATATATATAATAAGGGATAGGTCATACTAGTTAAAGCGAAGTGTTCAGATGACTTGATTGATTCGGCTTTCTGTTTTCAGTTCTGCTTCCTCGCGGCCTCTGCAGTAACATATGCTCGGCGTCCTCAAGTAAGTGATCAACCAGAACATTTTTTTTTCCTTTCAGAAATAAAAAAAAGTTGAGCACCTGTTTGTCAAATTTGCTTGATTGTATGTTTTTATGAGTGACGCTACAGAATCCTCAAACCTCCACCTCATGAACTAAGTACAGTCAATCCTCGGTATACAAAATGCCATCGGGATAATCAATTAGCTCGTTATATTAGATATTTATTGTAACGGTGTCGATAATGAAACGGCTATGGTGTATTGGTAATCCGGCTTGCTCAAGGGTCCTTTAGACACATAATTGCATGCACTGCCTAGAATGAAGTTTTCGAGTTTCTACCCAACGAGAGGGCCCTTCCCAAAGCAGCTTCAATCATAACTTGTTTCAAGTAGGCTTTCTCTCTACTGGCAATGTTCGCGGCGCCCACACTGATACCACCAATCTGGCTGCAACCTTTTAAACGAAAACTTTGAAGTCACTGCCACATTTTAGCAAAATGTTATCCTGAATTTTCTTTCAATATAGTCACGCGTGGAGGAAGCAGAGAATGACGACGAGGTGCTCAGCGGAACTAACTTGGAATGCGCTAGTGGTGCACGTATTTGCTGCGAATTACACCCTGTGTTCATGGCTCCTTTCTCCTAAGGATTTTTTTTTATTATCATCCGATCTTTCGAGATTTGAACCTCTTTACACGAACCAAATATTTCTTCATTACAGCCAGTATGGCAGCAACTGTCGCATTTTTCGATTCGTTATAAAAATAATGAATGTTACTGAAATGAGGCATGCTCAAGCATTGTTCGTGTTAAGTTTGCTATAACCAACTATTCGATATATCAGTGTTCGTTAAAATGAGGCTCGACTATAATTCGCAGCAGAGCCTTTCTGAAACTTCAGTGCAGCATCAAGTTCATTGTCCTGACGGATACGCAAGCGGCGCCGTGTTTGCCAGGGACAGATTGAGATCTACGTGATTTCTGTATGGGGGAAGTGGACATCTTTTTGCTTTAGTGTGTCTACTTCGTTCTTTGTTTTGTCTTTGTGCCGGATAACTAGTTCTTTACGATAGTATTTTTGGCCCGACATTGTTGATCGTGGATCGCTATGTCATTCCCATTCATTCTTCATTATCATTTTGTGTGCTGTATGGGGCGCGTCACAGCGGCTCATCACAGCTTCATGAGATGTCACAAGCATCGCGGTGTACTGGTCGTAGCATCCAGATTCGTGGCTGATGGTAGCAAGGGGGGCTGCAAGAGAGGCCCTTGCCTGCTCCTCTTTCCCTCAGAACACCATAAATAACCCCCCCCCCCCCATGCAAGATGGTTTTGCACTTTCTAAAACAAAATCCTGACCTCCATGCCAGATTTTTTCCCCAGTATTCTAGCACTGACTACAAGTTAACGTCGAGTTCAACATGTCAGTTTTTCTTTTTAATATTTACTAAAGAGGAACTGTGGCTCGGTTATTGTTTAACGGCGGCATGTAAATGCATTCGCCTAGTCTTCATGCTGGAGGTTTGAAACCCACTTACGGTGCTGTTTAAGGCTGTGTTTTGGCTTTTTAATGTGAAAGTGTTAAATAACTCGTTTCGCAGAAATTTTGCCGTCGTCGTCGTCGGTTGTGAGCGAAAAATTATCACCTTATGCTTGACGGAAAGATCGAGAATGATGCAAAGGAATACAAATAATAAAAAAATTCGGGGTCCGAGTTGACATCGTACCCGCGTCATTAGCGTGTGGCAAGCGGATGCTCTACCACGCGGCCGCGCCTCTGCTTAGGAAAACAGGAAAAAAACTTCCTCTGCTTGGAAATTCAGTGAAAGTAACACATTCTTTACAAACACGGGCGTCCTGTATACATGCTTGACAATACAACATGAAATCTTGCCGTAATAACTCATCGAAATTCCAACTGAGCGGTTGCAGCTCGGTGGACACTTCTGAATTTTTTTTCAAGAAAGTAATATCTTTTGCGAAACCAGATGTGGTTTTGCGGTCCTGCGAACTCGGAAAAGAAAATATACAAATATATTTTTCCTGGCAAAATTTATGCGTGGTACAATTGCCCTCTGTCATCGAGCGTCGGAACATGTGATTGTCATAATGGGTTTGAGGTTTAAAGCCAGTAAGCCACTACAAAAGGCACACACGCCACTGCGCCTGTTCCCTAAAGGCGACGTAGTGGGTGCATAGCAAGTTCAAAATGGTTTCATGGATTAAGTGTTCGAAGTGCCCACTAGAAAGAGAATATCGCTACCGCATTCAACTCTTAAAGGTGGAGCTTCAGGGTCCCTCTAATTTTGTTTCGGGCAAAATAATTACTAGTTGCAGTCGTGAGCTCACTGCTTTAAAGCTGCCAAGGTGGTGAAGTTGGACTGTTCATCTTTATTAATTACCTGCTGTAAACACAAAATAGAACCGAAGGACGAAATTGCGGCAAATACATAGGCTACACAAATCATTCCCGTGCTTATTGAAGCGCCATGTTTTGCAATCGCAATAGGCACTTGCACCAGATTTCCCTCTAGTGTATCATTATGAAACTCAGTTGTTCAACAGGCACACGTGTTGTATTTCAGCGCACGCGCACTTACTTTTTTTTTCTTGTACCAAACTGACTTTCTACTTTGCTTACGCACAACGAAACTTCGCAGACTTTCCCTAAGCCCAGAGCCATTCTCGAAAAGCGACCACTATTTGTAACTGTATTCACCTCTTCTCCTTCTCTTTTTAAGCACTCAAACTAGAAGTTTCTTTTTAATGTAAACTTTCAGTGTAAGCAATTGGCTCCTCTTGAGCAAGACTTTTACTTCGGCGAGTATAGATGCATGCTAATAGCGGTAGAAGCACACCGTATACGAAAGGTTAGGACGAAGAAAAAATGATACACAGGACGACTACGCTACTTAAAACTTAAAGATCTTTTTTTTTTCGTTTTGCACCAACCGCTCTTTTCCAGCGCCTTCGTAATAAATACTGCCAAATCAAAGGCATCAAGCACGTAATTTGCCTTGTCTTTGGAAGTTGCACGTACACTTGATTAACACCATAGGCAAGCAACTTTCACAGTGAAGTGATAGGGAAACAAGTGAAAGCTCATACAACCGGACCTTAGCGAGTATCATGCGATTAACGAGCAACATGCGAAAATAAAAATCCTCTTGCGTGAGCGGGCTTTCGAACAACCTCTGAATATACAAAGAGCATGTGGGCTATCCTCTCCGGGCTTCTCTGCTCTTTTCCGCACAATTAGTGACGGCAGCTGTCATTTTCCGAGATGTCCTGAGAAAATGTGCTCCCAATTGCTCCATACACGGGAGATATCAGTTGTGAATTGTCTGTAACACTTTAACACAGCAATGGGTCCTTTGTCACTCATTTTATGCTTCTGAGAGACATGCGTGCCACACTCCCTTTAGGCGGGCATATTGACTCTATTTAGTCATTGACTCTATATTGACTCTATTTAGTCAATTGTTGACTCTCCTTAGGAGAGTCAATCGTTGACTCTCCTTTGGAGAATAGTGCTTCGAGTGACTCTCCTTTGGAGAATAGTGCTTCGAATGACTCACCTTAAAAGAGCCAAGATGCTTGTCTAAACAAAGTGTCACACTTGTGACTCACGTCTATGAGAGAAGGTTCAAATTTTTCTGCCGTGCGATAGTTATGCGAGGCATCGCTTTCCTTCGTTTAGGGCGTTTTCGAAAGTGCAGGCGCTGATAACAACCTACAGCCAAATAGCTCGAAATCCTGATATCCTCGACGCCGACAATGTCAGCGTGCTTTGTGAAGAGATGAATGGAAAGGTGGAGACGATGTCTGTAGACACACGGTAATGGATGCGACAAAGGAATCACTCTCATCTTTGCACTCTGAGTGGTTCAGAGGCCCTTTATAGGGTCGGACTTTTATATAACGAATTTCGCACTAGTGAGGTGTACCTCAGCTGAAGACGAAATAAAGTTATCATCAAGGTTATACTGAGTGTCATAACAAGCAAAAGTATTGGCGTGCAAATAATGTGTAAGCGTATCCGAATTCTCATTCGTCTCCAGCCTTTTCTTAAACTGGGTCGTTGAAGGTTCCGTACAACAATATCCCAGACTCAAAAAGAAAAAGCAGTTTCATGAGGCCGTTCGAGCGAAGAATAGCTCTAGAAAGAATGAATTTACGCGCGAACTGAAACCAGAAGGGAAAAAAAAATATGCCAATTAGTGCACCACACCATGAAGCGACCACCGCACTCCCCGCGGGAGCAGTGGGGCATACTGTGCCGGCCTCGAAAGCCGATTGGCTTGTAGAGGCCTCTCAATATGGTGAAGACGCTATCATTTCAGCGAAGGCTAAGGACGATGATTATTAAGAGACTGCATTATGTACCAGTGAGAAAGGAGATTAGTAAAAAAAAAGAATGAAAAGTCTTCAGCTCCGCGATATCTGCCAAAATAGCGACGCTCAAAAGTGGCAGGAAATGGAGGCTTCTGTAATCGACGCAAAGTCGAATAAAAAAACGAAAAAACAGCAGAAACGTTATACGTGAAAGAAAGGCGGGAACTAGAATATCGTCTGCGCGATAGAAAGTCGTTAGGAGAAAGCCGTTAATCTAAGACGCCTTTAATTAATAACGCCCCTACCCATCTATCGAAGTCAATGTCCTCTACATCCCCTTCTTTCTCTTTATCTTTTTCTCACTTTCTCTCTCTCTTTCCACAATCCAGTGGAGAACTTTCGTTTCTTCAGGCCACACTTGCTTTGTTCATTCACAACCACTGTTCACTGTGGTCGCGCGCCGTAACTCTTGAAAGCTAATTATGTGCATGCAGATTACAGCAAAGGTGCACGACATGCGTATGATTAAGTCTCATTGCCCTTGGGCTTCTAATTGAAGAGACTGTACTTGTTTAAGTTTTATAGTTCGAAATAGATTTGTGCATGGATAGCAAAGCGTCGTGAGGTGGTTAAGCAAGACGATTCTCCTTTGTAATACAAAAACTGAAGCCATGCGCTGACTAGGCAGATAAAACGAATTCGCTATTTGAATAAATTCTTGTAATCTTTAAAAAAGGGTACTTTTGTACCCAATCGTGTTATGTGGCTATAAGTGGCTGTTTGTGAAGAACTGCTTGTTTTTTTTTGTTTCTGTGTACTTGATTGAGGATTTGGTAACTGAATAACACTGAGATTTTCACGTTTCTTAAAGAGAAATTTGTATTTATAACTGACTTAACTATTCTGTCTCTATGTATGTAAAGTTATAAATTTATTTATTACAGTTCGGATCTTAAGCGTGAATGCCCTTTTGTAGTACGCTGTCTGTTTAATGTCAGCCTAACATTTTCTTTGTTTGTTTGTTTTTTTTTTGCTTATCGAAGCGGGTGGTGCACTTTTTTGTTTTTCGCAACTTTAGGTATAAACTAGAGCGACTAAGTCTAAAAGGTATTCGAGTTGCTTAAAATATTCTAGACTTTGTTTGTTTGTTTTACACATGTTTGAAGCAGTGCTATAGCGTTGTTTTACGCCCGTTTTTCCTGCTGTGTGGTCATGCTACACGAGACAATGTATAGAGGACAAGCCGAATACCCTAAGTGCATTAAAAGGAAGCTAAGTAGCTTGTTACACTCTATTACACTTGATGGCAAAAAGCCTGCTGCAGACTTGCTAAAGCTTTAAAGGAATCTGTACTGTACTTTATTGTTTTTTTCTGTTTTGTGCTGAAGATAGAATAGAAGACATACTATCTGAAGTATCCAACATACAGTGGAAAGTGAGCAGAAATTTTCAAAACAGATTTTTAAACAGATATATACGCTCTCCAGGCAGACAACTTTTTTCAGGATGAGGGGGAAGGGCCTACTGGGTCAGAAGTGGGGGCCGGGTTATATTGCTCTGTGTATGCAATGGCGAAATAAATTGAGGGGTGGGGGGCAAGGGCATGTTGTGCTTTCCCTGGCTACGCCTCTGCAATTCTTTCATCTTCGAATAATGTGGGTCTGCCGCCAATAAAAAAAAAGCTGGCGCCAAAAAAAGTGATTTGGGGACAACCTCGACACCGATTACTGAACGCGTTGACAATGGCTGTGTCGGCGGAAGCGGCAAACTAGAATCGTACGCAGTTCTTGCAGGTTTAATTAGGTTTTCTTCAACGGTGACTGGAATACCATATTGGTCTGTTTAGAGTTCGCAAACTGACGAATAAAGTATTATTAGCACATTATTTGAAGCTGTTCTTTTTCTTTGCCGCCATGAAGAACAACTGAAGTCGAGCCGGAAACTTGGTGTATTCCAGTAACAGTGACAAACCGGCGTTGTGAGACGAACTGTAGGGGTACCATTCATGCCAAACGAGCGTGAGACGTGCGTCGCAGAACGAGACGAGGTCCTTGCTGTTTGTCAACTCTGTTCAGGTGTTCCCAGTTGCGTATACGCGACATGACAGCTACCACGGGTGCCTTGCAGAAGCCGAACTTGGGGAGAAAGTCCTTAACGTAGACGGCCTGTATTTCAACGTTGTGGGAAGTGACTTCAGTGTAGGTGCATCCTAGCATGCGTTTTTTTTTTTTTTGCGAAGAGGAACTCGTGGTCATCTCGTAAATGCGGATCACTTGGGGGGCGAGGGTGTGGGGGTACAGGCTCTGGTATGCTGTCGTCGTCACTTGATGTAAGGCAGGTCAAACCACGTAAAGCACAGACATTTGTAGCACACACTCGCGCCTCAAAGAAGTCTTCTTCCCTAAGTGGACACGGCGCCTTGACGATGATGTTACATTCAAAGCACTTTAAATAAAACCACGTGCAAAAATTTTAAAACAAACACAAACAAACAATTAATTAATTAAAAGAGAGAGAAAGAAATAAAAAGTACGAAGTAAGTTAGAAATAAACAGAAAAAAATTGCCCGCAGCTTCCCTCGGGGGAACACTGAGGAGGATGCGGAGCATATAATTGGTTAACGGGGTAATAAAGTGCGACTTACTTGGGTTGATGGCTAAATTGGTTAACGTAGTTGTGAAATGGGGTGTTAAATTGCGACTTACTTGGGTCGATGGCTAAATTGGTTAACGTGGTTGTAGGAGGGGGTGTTAAATGAGTGAACACGTACACACGTATGCGAAAGGGCGGCGCTGGTCAAAGGGACGTCGATCATTGTGTTTGTGGATTCGTTGGAATTCATTTCACCGCGACCTTGGACGTCGACGCGCCGTACAAACCAACCGACGAGCGGCAACTGAGCGAGCGAGCGCCGACCTTGAGTATATATACAGCGCGACGGCGCATGCACTGTCAGCTGTCGAATGTTCGAGAAGGGGGAGAAGCGCAACGGCGCATGCGCGCGCGTCAGCTGCCGATGTTCTCGAAGCGCGACGGCGCATGCGCGCGCGTCAGCTGCCGATGTTCTCGAAGCGTGACGGCGCATGTGCGCGCGTCAGCTGCCGATGTTCTCGAAGCGTGACGGCGCATGCGCGCGCGTCAGCTGCCGATGTTCTCGAAGCGTGACGGCGCATGCGCGCTACATTATACAGCTAGCGAATGTTCGTGAAGAGGAGAAGCGCACACGGTGTGTAGAGGAGGAAGGGTGCACAGATGGTGGAGGAGCGAAGCGCGCGCGGTGTGTAGAGGAAGAAGGGATGCACAGATGGTGGAAGAAGGAGGAGGAAGCTTGCGGACGGCGCCGCACTACAAGCCTCGAGTATTAGATGCTCCGCATCTAAAAAGCTGAAGAACAATGAAAAAGAAAAAAACAAAGGGAGGAGAAAACAGATAAAACCGAAGAGAAACAACAAAGACTGCCCAGCTCCACTCTTTTCAGGCTTGGCACAACTAGCGCAAATCCAACTTGAATTGTTATTTTCTTTTTTTTTACTAAAGGCCTGACCCCACACATCAGTCGCAGCGCATCGGCACTTCTTATAACGGCACTCTTTCGTCCCTCGTAACCGTTGTAGTGTGTAACAACCATAACATTTTGACCTTCAAGGTGGTGCTGGTGAAAGATTTCTTCTGTGCGTTGTTGAACAATAAAACAATTGTGCTCAGTGTACATGCCAATGGCTGCTAATGGAGAATGAGAACCAGGAGCATTCGGCTTTTAGTTAACGCGCACGCTGCAATCCCCATTAGCAGCCATTGGCATGTGCATTGAGCACATTCTGACAAGAAAGGGTTGCTACGTTATACTCGCTGGGTGTAACCTCCTTAGTTTTAGAAAAGTTTAGCGAGCGTTGAGCCGCAGTGCCATGAATACAATGACCTAGTATATACCATGAATGAACTCGAGGTGGTTAAAGGTGGGAAGTAGATACGAAGCGCAAGCCGTAAGAAAGTAAAAGCCGAATTCTTTTGTCTCTCATTTCCCATTAGCAGCCATTGGCATGTACATTGAGCACTATCTGACAGGAAGAGGTTGCTACGTTATACTCGCTGGGCGTAACCTCCTTGGCTTTAGAAAGGTTTAGCGAGCGTTGGGACGCAGTGTCATGAATACGGTGAACTAGTATATACCATGAACTCGAGGTGGTTAAAGGTGGGAAGTAGACCCGAAGCGCAAGCCGTAAGAAAGTGTGCATGTGCCACCTCTCGTTAAGTCCTTGGAATGTCCGCTGGATGGCGGTGCTCTCTATAAGGGGAATATATGATGAAAAGAGGCGAGATGGTGGTACTTGGAGTGTTGAACAGATGGACAAATGGACACACGGACAGATGCATGGATGGACGCATGAACGTACGCAGGGGCGGATGCATGGACGAACGGGTGGATGGACGCATGGAAGGTCACACAGATGGACGCATGGGCGGACGGAAGCAAGAAAAAATGGACGGACGAATGCTTCGCCCCACTCTCCATCATTCACTCCGTGGATATGCTGCCAATTTTCTAAAGTGTACTACAGCTGACCTAGATAGGAGACGCGGCACGCGTGTAAATAGGAGGAACGAGCGCATCGCAGTTTGACTCCGGTTGTTTACAAAGCTGTGGCGCCATGTGGGGACGTTCTCATGTGTAGTTACAATGACGTCATAATGACGTCACTAATTTCAGTGATGTGGCACGTAACATGACGTCATGGGTTGCGTAAGTCACGCGGCTGCCCCCTCATTCGCCTAATGTCTTATACACCGGAGCGGCCGCTCAACACACTGACTCCCATATTCTAGAACGTCCATTCACTCAACACTTCACCTTCACTTGAGAAAGCCGATGGGAGCGCCGTCTCTAGGCACGGCAAGTCACTGCATATCAGCGATAATCTGCCGTGATTCTTGAGTAGCGCAGCATCATTTTCAGCCGAGCAGTGGCGCAGTGCTCAACTCTGTCAAGTGAAGTGTGAAAGTCGAGTCGAGGAGCGTTTCTTAATACGGGGGTAAGGCTTCCGGCTTAAAACGAGCGATTTGATGCACTGCATGCTGTATATAGTGAGAACGGCAAGTCGACCAGGTCACAGAATTCGTGTGGTGGTGCAAGATGGGTGTTAGAAAAGATGGGTGGTTTACTATACCACGGCTACCGACTGTATGGGTGTCCTTCATGGTGGTCAAGTGGCTTAGGCACTCAGCTGCTGACCCGCAGTGGCGCAGGTCACGGGATCGAATCCCGGCCGTGGCGGCCTCATTTTCGATGAATGCGAATTGCTTGAGGCTGTGTGCTTAGTCTCAGGTGCACGTTAAAGAGCCCCAAGTGGTCGGAATTTCTGGAGCCATTCACTGCGGCGTCTCTCGGAATCATATGGTGGCGTTGTCAAACCTCTACACTTACCCTTAATACTATACTGTATGGGAGACCTGAAAGCCGTCACGGATGTTTAAAAGAGTGATTGATGATTTATAGTACTTGGTACTGAACTGTGGTAGTGCATATAGCCGTCCCATGGGCCTTATCATTAATGAGGCCCTTTCGTGAAAAATTACAGGCGATTCCTTCCACGGAGTGTCAACGGTGTGATTAGAAAAAAACGGTTAACGATTCAGAGTATTCGATACTCTACTATGGGAGGGCTGAAAGCCGTCCCTCGTTCAAGCGGCATCAAAGAAAAGTTTATTGACTTCCAACCAAGGATAAAGTACATGACAAAAACATCGAGCTTCACGACTACAAACGGTGCATGTACAATCAGGAAAGCACCACTACCGAGGTACAATGTATGTGGGGGAATGTACCCCTCTATTTACTGTACAGCGCGTGGTGCTCCAGCAGGCTTAATCATGCGCGGCGGTAGGTCTTCTCAACACGCGGTGGGAACAAGTAGCGACTTAGCGCTGTACAACTCTAGGTATTATTTCTTTTTTTTTGTCGCCTGAAACAATGCTGCTTTCGTACACAGTAAGTGCATGCCCGGAGGTATAAAAGAGGCCTTGAGGCTGGGGGGCGCCGGGGGGGGGGGGGGTACAAGGGAGTGGGGGGGGCTCTTGTCTCCCCCCAAATAAGGCATCAGCAACAATCTGCGTGTAAAAAACTGACTGAAGGCGCCAATCAATGAAGAAGGCGCTATAGAAAATTTAACTCAAGTGTCGACAAGCACACTTTTGCCCGAATCGATTACAAATAACAACGACAATGGGGTGATGAAATGAAAAAGGTGATACAGGTATACAGATATATATATATATATATATATATATATATATATATATTCAGCAGGAAGTTCAAGGGGTCTGGTACGTATAAAGAACACAAACGAGTACACGTACGAAAGAGCAATACTTTTATGCCAACGTTTCAGCCGTGGCACGGCCTTCGTCAGGGAATAAAATAATTCCCTGACGAAGGCCGTGCCACGGCTGAAACGTTGGCATAAAAGTATTGCTCTTTCGTACGTGTACTCGTTTGTGTTCTTTATATATATATATATATATATATATATATATATATATATATATATATGTATACAAGTCCCCTTCTGCATGTGCTAGACAGCGGGAGGGGGGGTCACCAGGTAGTGATTGGGGCGGCTAGCTTGCCATTCCTCAGAAAAAAGAATTTGGTATGCCAGCGACGAAGGAAGTTTTCCTCGCCGCTGGCCTCGAGTTCGCCGGATAGGAGGGCCCATAGCAACCGCCGGATACGCGAGACTACCGGAAAAAGCGCTCCGGACAGGCTTTCTACGCGCCTCCGCTAGCGATCTCCTTTGCCAAATAGCTAGCATCGTGAAGATCAGCACAAGTTGGCCGAAGGCACCTTTGTTGCGTTTGTGGTAAGGTGGTGGGCGGATACCAAAGGAGCGGGCTACCATGGGACACAAAGTATTTCTAAACATTTAAAATACGCCGGTGTGGTTAGGCACATTACCTTTCTTTCTCTCTAGAGAAAGCCAGCTTTGTTTCCCAAGTCAAATGATCATAAATAACGCGTGCAACCACGGGAAAATGTACCTCTTAGGTAAGCTTCCAAAGATTTTCCAGCAGCGCACTGATTTCTAACAACGACTTTTAGTGCTCCTCAAATGTAGCGCTTTAGCATTACCAGGGATGCGGTCGTGAGGTCTTCTGAATTAAGGGTTTAGTAACATCCTACTTGATGAGACAAGGAAGCCAAAAAAAGTGCGGATCAACTTGTTCGTTTTGTTTGTTTGAGGCGAATATAAAGAAATGGCAGCACATAAATGGAGTAAATGATGGAGAGTGGGGTGAAGCATCCGTACGTCCATTCGTTCTTGCTTCCGTCCGTCCATGCGTCCGTCTATGTGACCATCCGTGCGTCCACCCGCCCGTCCGTGCGTGTGTCTTTTCGTGCGTCCACACGTCCATGTGTGCGTCCGTCCCTGCGTTCGTCCATGCGTCCATCCGTCCGTGCAGCCATCTGTGCGTCCGTCCATGCATCTGTCTGTGTGTCCCTTCGTCCATCTATTCAACACTCCTAGTACCACCATCTCGCATCTTTTCATCATATATTCCGGATATAGAAGCACCGTCAGCCAGAGGACACTCCTAGGACTGAACGAGAGCAGGCACACACACACTTTTTTACGGCTTGCGCTTCGTGTCTACTTCCTACCTTTAACCACCTCGAGTTCATGGCATATACTAGTTCACTGTATTCATGGCACTGCGACCCAACGCTCGCTAAGCCTTTCTAAAACTAAGCAGGTTACGCCCAGCGAGTACAACGTAGCAACCCTTTCTTGTCAGATAGTGCTCAATGTACATGCCAATGGCTGCTAAGAGGTAATGAGAGACAGGAGAATTCGGCTTTTAGATAACGCGCACGCTGTGATTTTTTTATGGTTCAACAACGCACAGAAGAAATCTCCCACCGGCACCACCTTCGAGGTCAAAATCTAAGACTGGTTACACACTACGACTACTACTACTACTACGAGGGACGAACAGGTGCCGCTTTTAGGAGCTTCACCCCTAAAAAAGCAGCTTTCACCAGAGTCCTTCCTTTGCGTACACTATCCTGAAATTTTTTGAGCGCTGCGATCACTCAGCGACGATGGGAAAATTGGGTAGTACGCGAATTTGCCTTGTCTTCGTATACTCGCGGGTGGCGAATCGCACTTATGGCTTCGTTTATTACTGAGATTCGGTTCTGTGTCGAAGGAAAGAATGAACCCTATTGAACTTCGTGACCTGATTTGAAATGGTAAGCCTAAGAGATTACGGTGTTGAAGCGCAACTGCTGAACATTTGACGATTTTTGTTTCGTGACAAAACAGCATCAAACTACGCGAAGCGAAACCGAGCCAGAAATACGAAGGATAAACGAATCCATGTAGTATACCTATTATTCCAATGCTCGCTGAAGCGCCATGCGTTGCAGCTCCCATAGACACAAGCCCCAGGGTTCTCTCTATAGTACTTATAGGAAACTCTATACTCCCTTGCACCATGTCGCGCAAGGCTTGGTCAAGGGTTTTAAGTGCGAAGCATTTCTTAGCAAACCTCGGCGACATTGAGCCTATCTTTCTATCTATATATATATATATATATATATATATATATATATATATATATATATATATATATATATATATATATATATATATATATATATATATATATATATATATATATAGCCACCAACGACTTCTAGCTCTGCTGGCCGTTTCGTTAATGGTATCGATACCAAAATTGATATGGCATACTATGACCTATGACGAGCAGAAGTCACTATTAATAACATCAAAATCGTGACAAATATGTCAGGAATGCCATGACTTACATTTTATGGTTTTGCTGTGGTTACCGTTGTTTCGTTCACGTGACATGTTGAAAACCGGTGTGGTATGACTTGACTGCATGGCGAACACAAGCGACCGAACATAACAAGAAAATTAGGACATGCGCGTCATGTAACAACATGACTACATGCCACACTCATGATGCGTTCGTGGAGCTATCGCTAGCTTCGCATATAGCAAATTTGGTATTACGGGACGTGAATGGATGACGAAGGTATGTGACTAATACAAACATGATAATCATGATATGCGTGTCATGTAACAACAAGACTACATGCCACGCTCATGGTGTGCTCGCGGCCGTTTCAATAGCTTCCCTTATGCCAAATTCGGTATTGCGGGACGTGAATAAATGACCAAGATAAATGACACTTCCAAACGTAATAATTATAATATGCGTGTTATGTAAAGCATAACTACATGCTAGGCTTATAGCGTGCTCACGGCTGTTTCACTAGCTCCACATATATCAAATTAGGTATTACGTGACGTGAATGGAGTATGAATGTAAATGACAGGTCGAAACAGGATAATCATAACATGTAAGTCACGTGCGGCATAATTTACATCCGCCTCGTAACGTTGGCTGATTTTAAAGTGGCATATTATTATTCCTCATTCCTTCTTCGCACATCATCGATTCGCACTGTAAATGCGATCTGCCAATTTTGTTTTAATTTTCATTGGGCTGGATTCGCAGCAGAATTGGTGGACAAAAGGAGGTGGTGAGGACATATGCAGCCTCTACTGTGGCGTTCCTGCCATATTTGGGGCCACAGCGTCGCACCAACGTTGGTCAATACCGCTGGTGGCTGCTTTGCGTCAAATCAGCTTTTTTTTTTACCCATTTGGCGACGAAAATTTTGTGTCGGCACCATGACCATTTCCTGGCTACTTCTGCAGTTCCGGTTTTACTTATCTAAAGTGGTTTAATTGATTCATCAATGGTAAACACTCTGTTCATAATAACGCTCCCGTTCTATCTGGCTACCAATTTGGTGATAATGTTAAATGACATTACTACATTTGGTTTGAGCTCTCGCGTCTTTTAAATTCGACCCGATGACGACCCCTATCGGCGTCTTACCGCTACACCACAGCTCCAAAGCGGCGCAGCGGCCTATAATCCCCTCCACGGAATGGCAACACCCTATTGGAGGGACGCATGCATCGACGGCACACTAGCTTAGGTCATCCTGACCTGTCTAGGCTTCTACCCTCTCGACTGTATCTTTCCCACCTCTTGCTCTAATATAGATGCTATACATAGCTATGCTTCTGTCTTTCTGGCCTTTTCCTTTGTTTTACTCTGTATATTTTTTCGCTTTGTCTCCGTCTCTGTGTCGGATAACGTGTCGACGAAAGGACTGATCCCAACGTTAACACGTAATAACTGTTTATTCAACTACAGCAGTGGCGTAGGAGGAGGAGGAAGAAAGTTTAAGCAGAAGGACAGGGAGGTTAGCCAGTTCTTAGACCAGCTGGCTACCCTGTGCTGGGGAAAGAGGTGAGGGGAATGAAAGATGTTAAAAAGAAATGTTGCGAAGAGAGAGAGAGAAATCGCGTAGGGTGAGCATTGTGACACTGGGCTCGTCTGAGAGTGGAGAAATAATCCTCTGCCAAGCTTGGCACCTTGGTTTTGTAGCCGCCGCAGGTGACGTATATACCTCCAGTATTTTCGGTGGAGGCGAAAATGCTGTAGGCCCGTGTGCTCAGATTTGAGGGCACGTTAAAGAACCTCAGCTAATATCGAATTTCCGGAGCTCTCCGTTACGGCTTCTTTCATAATTATAAAGTGGTTTTGAGACGTTAGATCCTACATATCTATCTAATATTAACAATATTAATAATAATAATAATTCATTCAGTTACCAACGGTCACTTTCTGCAGTCATATTTATATTCTTTCTCTGAATGGTGTGACAATAACTTTTGCCCCGCCGCGGTGTTCTAGTGGCTAAGGTACTCGGCTGCTGACCCGCAGGGCGCGGGTTCGAATCCCGGCGGCGGCGGCTGCATTTCCGATGGAGGCGGAAATGTTGTAGGCCCGTGTGCTCAGATTTGGGTGCACGTTAAAGAACCCCAGGTGGTCTAAATTTCCGGAGCCCTCCACTACGGCGTCTCTCATAATCATATAGTGGTTTTGGGACGTTAAAGCCCACATATCAATCAAACTTTTCCATAAATACTTCTAAGACGCAAGTTCATAACTATACCTGAGAAAACCTCCATCGTGTCACTTCCATACTCTGTCAACACCACGTCGCTATGTAAGGTTTATGAGTTCAGTGAGCTTAGTTTTTTTTTCGATAGCATGCTAAATTTTTTGCTAACACTAAATGTACTGCGACGCGAGGCCTCCCTTCTCGGCTGTGTCTGCAGAATCTCTCAAGAATTCAGTTCTTGTATACAGCCTTCCACAAATTGTACACCACAGTATGTTTTCCTCAACTTGAATATGCTTCCGAAATCTGGAATGGCATTGCTAATTCTGGCAGTGACGTCATTGAGCGAGTCCAGAAAAATATTCATAAGAATACACAACCATCTTTTTCACTAGAAATGAATCCGGATCTCGTTCTAACAATGCCAGATTATTATGGTTGCCATAACTTCACTGCCGACCAAATCACGCTGAGCTCCTTTCTTAACAAACAAGTTCATGGTATTAGGGGCGAAGCTCCTTAAAACGGCACCCGTTCGTCCCTCGTCGTAGTACGTAACATGTCTTACGCCTTGACCTGCAAAGTGGTGCCGGTGGGAAATTTCTCCTGTGCGTTGTTGAACAATAAAAATTCCCAGCGTGCGCGTTAACTAAAAGCCGAATTCTCCTGTCTCTCATTCCCCATTAGCAGCCATTGGCATGTACATTGAGCACTGTCTGACAAGAAAGGGTTGCAACGTTATACTCGCTGGACGTAAACCCCTTGGTTTTAGAAAGGTTTAGCGAGCGTTGGGCCACAGTGTCATGAATATAGTGAACTAGTATACACCTTGAACTAGACGTGGTTAAAGGTGGGAAGTAGACACGAAGCGCAAGCCGTAAGAAAGTGTGCGTGTGCCTCCTCTCGTTTAGTCCTTGGAATGTCCGTTGGATGGCGGTGCTTCTATATCTGAAAAGATTCGAGATGGTGATACTTGGAGTGTCGACTACATGGACAAACGAACACACAGACAGATGCATGAACGGACGCACGGATGGCTGCACGGACGGATGGACGCATGGACGGTCACAGGCGCACGCACAGACAGGCTGATGGACGCGCGGACTGTCACACAGACGGACGCATGGACGGACGGAAGCAAGAACGAATGGACGGACGGATGCTTCGTCCCACTCTCCATCATTCGCTCCGTGGATATGCTGCCATTTTTTTATATTCTGCCCTTTGCTTCACAGTTGTATAAATTTTTGCATTCCGCGTAAATTAACCATAGAGAATCGACAATTTCATGTAGGTGCCAACTTCTTTCAACACTCTACTGCTCACAGAATATACATTCTATATAATGTCAACTTTCATGATCTTAATGTTTTTCGCAGTCAACTTTCATTGTTTTAATCTCAGCTCGGCACTGTCTTAACATAGTTTTTTACGATAACATAGTCTTCCCTTTTCGTCATTCAGGAAGGTTTCTGTGCATAATTGCGTATATTCCCCTCGATTTTTTCATGTCCTTTTCATGATCTTCTTCTTGTCTTTTCATTCTTGCCATTTCGCGCTGATTTCTTTTTCTCTGTGCGTTTCCGTTCTTTTTATCTTAATTTGATTTTTTCTGAAGACTACCTATTGTATTGTTTATTTGTATTGTTTTATTTTTGCGTGCGCCTGCACTAGGACCTGATGGTTGTTCCCGGGCACGTTAAATAAATTATCGATCGACTACAAATAAGCCTAACACAATATTCCTGTCAGGAGGCGCAAGTAAAACGATGCAGGCTTTCTTAATGCGTGGGCCAGCCGGCTGAGAAATGTTTGCTCGATGCAGCATACGTGAGGACGTGTAAGGCCTCCGAAAAGACGACGTCAGAAGAAACAGAAAAACGACGCAGAGGAAGAACGTGGGCGCTGTTCCGGGAACGGGCTGCAGTGATTAGTAATCGATGCCGTATTCTCGTCGTCTCTTCTCGACCGAAGAAAAGGCGGTATAATAGCTGGCGAAAAAAAGAAAAAAAAAACTCGTAATAGCGAACGTCGAGAGAGACGTCTGCGCGTATATATATGACACTTGCGACTGCGACCGTGGACACATCTTTGGTGGAGGTGGGGAGAGGAGGAGCGTCGCAAATGGAAACTCTACGACAACATTAGCGGGACCCTCTTTCGGCCCTCGTTTTCGTACAGCTGGGCCCCTCTTTCACGGATATGTGTAATGCTCATTGCTTGTTTCTTGGAGTACGCCTGTCTTTCGATAGCGACATTACTTTCGTGGAGAGAGATTGTTTCGTCTCTCAGTACGAGTACAGTGTTTGTTATCTCGCGAACCAACCTGGCAGGCAATGGTGTGAGTTCTCCGAAATATTTGGTTGGTGGACGAATGCAAAAGTTTTACTGGTAATCCCGAGGTGCACAACTCCGCACGCTCCATTGGCATACCGTGGCTCAGCGTTGGAAAACACTGATAAGCATTAAGTATGTACTAAATAGATGGAATGCGTTATCTAATCGTTGTATATGACAGTGCGGGCATAACGTACGTCATTATTAAATTTACTGCTATAGAATAGGTAGAAACTAGTGTAAAGAGCAATTATTGCACACGCTCCGGCAAAACGGTACGAACTTTGTGGGTGTGGTTCAAGTAAACAGCCATAATTCAGAGTCAAGAGCCTTACGTGCTCCATAAAACGAGAACCTATCGGCATTGGCGTCAACAACAATGATTGAAGACAACAAGGTCACAGGGTACCACTTGATGACATCATCACCAATCATGACGTCAAATCAGTCACCACATTCATTATAGACATCTGTGAAGTCGTCAGTCAGGACGTCACATCTCACACACGCGGTAACGTGACGTGGCTAAGTCATCACTGGAAATCAAGCCGTGGCCTCTCCCCCTTCACGCTCTCGGCATGAGAGGGTGTGATGGGGAGGGGTCACAGCTGGCGCCGTTCCAGGGCACCGATGAAGGTATGGACGGACGCGAATATCTTAAGAGAAGATGGCTCGCAGTTAAGTGCGAGTTGACCAACAGCGTCAGTACGTGCGCCACTCTCAGACCCGACTTCGTGGCCCAAGGATCAATCTTATCTTAACACTTCGTGGATGCCGCATCTTTTTTCGAGCAACGCGTCACCCTCACGTAATCTTTGTTTTCTTTTTGTTAATTTTTTTGTGTCCCGTGTCTTTTATTTCGGGACTTGACCAGACGCTTCTTTAAAGGCTGGTCATTCGAACTTGCTAGTCAGGCAAGCACTTGGCCGAGAGGAACTTGTGAATATTCGGGGTAGAAGATAAGTCGAAGAAGACGCGTCTGGCAAATCTGTGTGATGATCCCGCACGTAGCTGAAAGACCATTTCGTCAGAGGTTTTATAAAGGAATGCTAAGAGAGTATCGCGAAGCTCCACGCAGTTCACTACCCGTTTTCTTCATTAGTGCTGTCGCATTTGTTTAGTTTGTCCCGCCTCATCGAGACAGGAATCCAGGGAAAAGTGGCAATGATTTTCAACCCAGATAAGCAGTTTGAGTTAATCCGGGTTACAAATCGAGTGAGTGAGTGAGTGAGTGAGTGAGTGAGAGTGAGTGAGTGAGTGAGTGTGCCTGAAACTTCTGAACCCCAAAGCCCCTAAAGCTTCGCGAAGTATCAGGAGCTTTGGTACTGACACAACAACATTGCGCTCGCGTTTTTCTGCTGAAATGTGTTGATGGCGGCCTGTTAGTCATGACACGACACATCGTTTGCTACGGCACGCGACAGATAATTAAATACAGGCCCATCATTATCGATCAGTTTCAGTTTCGGTTTGAGAGAGCACTAAACATTGGGTGCAACTGTCGCAACCTAGCATGTGCAACTCTTGACCACGTCAGCACACAGAACTGTCACACTTCCGGACGGCCCGCATCAAAAATCACTTTCGAATCGGAAACAAGACTGCAATGTGGCCAAACATAAAACTTTCCAAGCGTGCACCATGGCCACGCACTCGCAACCAGCCGCCGAGAAATAGAGACTGCGGGAACAAACGAGGCAAAAGAAACGTGGTGTCTATGACGTCATCATAACTTTTTTTGTTGACTGCAGCGTGGTGACGTGATGGAAGTAGGGGTCCCCAAAGGGTCCTTTTGGAGGGTGTCAATGGCACGATGGAGTCGAGGGCTCACGCAAATGCCGAAATTTTTTTAAAACACTTTCCCAGCTATATTCGCTGTTGATACTTTGCAGATAGTATACGAATGTTCTTGGGAATCGACCTTACGGGCTATCTCGGCTATTAATTTTTGTGCCAGTGCCCCTTTAATCCGTCCGATTGTGTGATGTACTCTTGATCGTGTTGAAATTATCTATCGCCATTGTACACGCCTTAATTTAAAATATCAATCATAAGCCCGGAATCGTTCTCGAAATACTTCTGTGTGAATCACGGACGCCGTATCCTTAGCAACGCATTGCAGCAGAAAAACGCGAGTACGCCTAGTTCATATAAAAAAGAAGGAATTTTTTAGGTATTGCTTCCTTCTTAATTGTAACCAAATGAATTCAACCTGCAATGAGGCCACGAAATGCATAGGGGAGAGCATTTCTTGTTTCAAACTGTACTATGGTAATCATGACAAAAACTGACATGAATCAAAACGAACACAGGAGCAGCCTCACTCAGTGGGATGTTTTTCACTCACCTTTTTTTTATCCTCTATACATCATAATTGGTCAACTAATAACGACGGATAATTTACGTTATGTTATCTAGGACTTAAATGCCTGATTCATTTTCACCTAAAAGCAGTTGCATCATCTGAAGAACTAGACAACTTTATTCATATGGGTAGTTTGGTATTTATTTTTTCATTTATTTGACATTTCCCAAGTGGGCATTGTTATAGCGGGGTAAGGTAAAAAAGAGCAGTATTACAGTCAAACAAAGCACACGTTCGCGCCGTAGAATATGGCATCGATTCGCGCAGCAGATCCTGCGCCTTCACAAAAAGCACAAATGCATTCCATTGTTCATAATTTATTAGCTGCTAATTTGAATGCTTTTTTGACCCTCCGGCATTATTTGTTGCTCTGTAGCGAAACGTTGCCCTGCGGCCACATGTGTGCTTCTTGTATACAGACTTTCAGACACCTGGCCTGAAACGGATACGTAAGACAACGGTCAGAACAGTGTTAACCAACACGTTCGAAGGGTGCGCTTCCTCTTACTTTTCCCGGTGTCGAAGTTCGTGCTTCTATACGCAGGCGACTTCAAGCCGTTCCGAAGGGGCGGGAATCGCCGAACTCGTTGAAGTGCCCACGGGTGAACCGAGGATGGTCCGGACGACGACGCTGATTCGGCAGACTCTGCGTCAACCGTTCGGAGCGGCTCCCAGGGGTGTCCTCGTGCTCGTCACCGACAGTACGTATAGCTGCTGTGACGCAAACCACAGCCTCCGAGATTGACTCTGGCAACGCACCTTTTCTAGTCCGGTCGTACCGTGATCTTCTTGTTGACTTTTTATCGTTCCGCGGGATGGCAACCTTAACCCAATCTCAGTGTCCAATCAGCAAAGCTCTTCTAGCTGTCTTACCGCTATCTGTTGTACGCTCTCCTAATGACATTGGGATGGCTTTATCAACTTCATCGGAACCGGCACCGCACGTTACCCGTGCCAATCTCGGAGGCCGTGCGCAAACTCTCTTGGCACGAGCCACCTTCAGCAGGCGCTGTGAGCTGCCCTTGATTTGAACTGGTATAGCGCATTACGGGGAAGAAGAAATGGTCGGTCTGCTCGGCCGTTTCTTCTTCCCCGTAATGCGCTATACCAGTTCAAGTACGACGAACCAACTCGCCCAATCTTCAACACTCGTGCCCTTGATTGTTTCATGGTGTCTGGGTAGCGGTGCATTAGCACGTAGCACTCATAATTTACTACAATACTCATTAGAGGTAACTGTGGTACTGTTATCGTTCAGCCACCGCCAGAATGATGGGTCGTACATGGACGTCCATAGTGTTCACAGTCGCGCCTTCGAACACACATGTAGCCTAGTTTATTGACGTGTTTTTGCTTTTCTTGGGGGTAAAAGAATGGCTCCCAATAAACCTTTGGGATGATTTGAATTCGTGAACATAAAAAAATCTGGGAGTGGGATTTCTCAAATTTTGCTGTAGTCCACACGGAGTTGAAACAACGAAGCTTGAACAAATGCGTGTGCTACACTCACGAATCCCATGCAGGCTTAAAAACGTACTGACACAAAAACTTTGGCCTCGCGTTTTTCTGCTGCAATGCGTTGCTGGGGGCCTGATAGTAAGGACACAACACATCGTTTGCTGCAGCACACGACAGATAATTAATTACAGGCCCCTCATTATCAATCAGTTTCAGTTTCAGTTGAGAGAGTTTCAAAAACTGGGTGCAACTGTCGCCACCTAGCGTGTGCGACTCTTGACCACGTCAGCACGCAGGACTGTGACGCACTTCGGCACGCATCAAGAATTGCCTTCGAATAGGAAACGGGACTGGAATGTCGCCAACAAAACTTTCTAAGCATGTGCCACTGCCACGCACTCACAACCAGCCGCCGAGAAATATAAACTTCGGGAACTAACGCGCCAAAAGAAAAATGGCGGCTATGACGTCATCACAACTTGTTTTGTTGACCGCAGCGTAGTGGCGTGGGGGAGTTAGGGGGCTATCTCGGGGTCACCTCCGAGGTTGTCTATAGCACTATGGAGTCGGTCACTCACGCAAACTTCAAAATAATTTAAAATACATTCCAAGCTATATTCGCTGTTTATGTCTTGCAGATGATATACGAATGTTTTCGAGAATCGACCCCGCAGGCTATCTCGGCCCCGAAATTTTGCGTCAATACACATTTAAGCGCCATGCATTGCATATCTCATAGAAACTAGCGCCATTTCTCTCTAGAGTACTATCATAAAGCTCTATGGCCTAGCGTAGGTTCATTGCTTGGAGTGAAACAACTACACGTTTTCTTTCTCTGATGTACAGTGAAGTCTCGCTGGTTCGTTCCACGGAGCTGCCACAGAGGGTGCCACATTCAATTCTGAAGGCAAAGAAAACAGAACATGTTTTTAATTGCATGTGAGGATAACCTCCAGGTTTCTCTTCGGGCATTACCTTTTGTGAATCATTGGGCTTTATATAGGAACAGCAATTCCCGTGGTAGAGGTCAGTATAGGAAGCGACTGGTGGATTTGTGAGAGAAAACTAGAAAAAAAAAACAAATACGAAATATTATGAAAACTAAGGCTGCAATAAAGTAGGCTGCACAAGGTTAAGCTTGAAGTAATAACAGTTTTTCTTGAGGAACAGGATTTTAGTTGAAGTGTACAAAACATTAGGCCAAATTAAATCATTCATTGAGATTGAAGGCGCAGATGATCACTGCCCTGTTATCAAGAAAACTCTAGCAACCATCCATTCCTCAAAACGTTGCATCGTTTCTGCTTTCTGTTACATTTATTTTTTCGTTCAGTGTCCGAATTAGGGGACACTGGTGTGAAAATGTCCTCTTTCTCCTAAGGGAAAACCACAGCTGCGAACAGCTATGCTTTGAAGGCATCAAGAAAAAAATATAGGTAGTACAAACTGGTCGTACAATCTAGACAGTGCCAAACATCTGCTTTTATGATAGTCAAATTGAAAACTTAAATGCGATCTTATATGCACAGGTCGACAATATAACCTGGAACTCACTCGGACTCGCCGAAGAATTTTATTTTCTGCTTTGGACTGACTGGGAGTCAGTCTCACCAAATATTACTCACCCAGACTAATTCGAACTCGGACTCACCGAAGAAATTTATTTTGCGCTTTGTTCTGACTCGGACCCCGTTTCACCAAATGTTACTCACCCAGACTAATTAGGACTCGGACTCACTGCTCAATCTGAGTCCGAGTGAGTCTACTCAAGAGCGAGTTCACCGACCTATGCTTATGTAAGTATTACAAGGGCCGCAGTCAGAACCTTTTCACCTCCTGCGAACCGGCCTTCGCTATAAAGTCATACAATCAGTTATGACTGCTGAGCGCACAATCCACAAAAACACTGTTTCACTTCATACGCAACACCGGCTTAACTGCGCACGCCTATTACACATCTACAAAAAAATCATTATGCCTTAGGGCGATGTATATGTCGCAATAAAAAATATGAAGTATGATCTATAGGGGACGCTGCCATAACGTTTATCATTTGTGAATAAATGGTAATCCTGCATGAAAAGACTGTACTCTAATAAAAAAGATAAAATTAAACTGAGATCATTGCCAAAGAAGGCTAGGGATCTATAGAAGTTATCAGCCTCTCCACTCCTGTAAGGAGCTTTAAAATTGAGTGATAACTGGTGAAATATTAAGATCCGCAGTGACATTTCGGAAAAATAACTTCGTTGAAGTTTAACAAGCGCAGTTTAGGAAGTCTGATTTCGATTTGCGAAGGGGTGACGAAAACCCCATCTTCGGCCGGCACCTCTAAACGATCTTCAGTTTAACTCGTTATGTTTTTCAAGAGTTAAGCCTTTACAAGCAAAGCATTTTGTGCTAGAACTGCTTCGTTTCAGGACTGGCTGCCTTAGTTTTCTTTAACACCTGATTTAGCCTACAGAACACTTTATAAACGCATACTACGAATCCTTTATCACACAATATTAGCGACTTGACGTTTCGTGATGACTTGTAATGTATGCCCGCTACTAAACATGGTTCCTGGACGGTGGGTTTGCATTATTGCCGTAATCCCCTTTTTTTTTATGACAACTTCAAGAGGAATGTTTCCAGCGCTCTCCTATTACCACCGGCTTGCGTCAGCTGTAATTAAACAGCGTGCCTGCTCGTTGTTTCATTTGATCCCACTGCCTAACTGTGCACCTCCACTACGCGCCTCTCATGATCATATCGTACATTTGGGACGTAAAACCTCGAATAGTTTTATTATTATAGTTTATTAGATACTCCCCTTTCCCTCCTGAATCGATACCCATTCATCCTCATAAATAATATAGGTAAGATTAGAGGCAACATAAATAATGGTCTGCACTGAGACATCACATAAATGAATATACAGTAACTAAATTGCTTTTGCCTGATGAGTAATGCGATTTATTACTTCAAGCAAGTAAACCGAAGGATCTTCTGATTTAGAGCTTACATCGCTCAGACTCTCACATGTTCCCAATTCCGCTTCTCTTGTAGCATAAAAATACCTATCAGGAAAAAAAGGAGCAACAAGAGACAATTCGATTAGAGTGCCAACATACAAGCGTTCTAAGATGAACAATTGTTTTTAAGATAAAATGTATATGTGCTGTAAGTGCACACGTGTTGTGCAGGAATTGTGGTAAAGCAATTTAAATCGAACGTAATTACTTTTTAAAAGTTAAGGCAATGTATAATGGTTAATTTCGTTAGTTGGTTGCACACCTCGTGGAGCATTCCTAGCCAAACGCACTGCCAAAGACGCAGGAAGGAAGCGCACTGACAAATACGCAATAGACCTCCGTACCATCAACTAGACTTCCTTGTCCAATGACGCGTCGTTTTTCTTTGTCTCCTTGTTTGTGCGTTTGGTTCGAAACACTCCCCACGAGTCCTTTCGACCAGCTGCAATATGTAAGGTAATTTATTACACCTACAAAAACTTCCCAAAAGTAGTTAGTAACGTATTTTACAAGCTTTTTATGAACACTTTTGCTATCTCCGATTATACCCTATCTTCTTTACGCAATTGGCTATGTTTCGTTTCTGAGCATGCCTACTCGCGTTTTCATGACGTCATGAAGCATAAGGCGCGAGTCACATGGCAGCAGAAGACAGCATGGTTTCTGCTGGACAAGACTCACGCTACTCCGCGCTGTATTGAGCCACCCACTGACCATATATGTTGAGAATAAGTGAGCAGAAATAGAGACGGCGACGCACTGCAGGTAACGATGAAAACAAGGCGACGTGAAATACTGCGACCGGGACGTACAAAATGTTGGGAAGTGGGTGCAAATGCCGCTTTAGTGGGCAGACACAATGCGAGCTTCTCACTGACTCAAAGAGCAAGATATACTAGAGGAGATCGTGTTACTAGAGACTGCTATGCATGCCTTCAGCGACGTCTATAGGGGTGTTACGCAAAGACGGGAACCTCTTTTTCAAGGCGAACGATCCTGAACACCTTGAGATTCGTTACAAAACGGTCGTACACCTAAAGTACAAAGTAAGTATAAGTGCATAGGTGGCAGGCTATTGAATGACACCTGTTCCTGGAATGATTCGGTGTCTCGCACCACCCGCCTCGTAAATAAAACTAAGAGACCTTAATTCGAGGTAGGTTAGGTCGAACTCCATTGCTAATTGGGCCATGATACCAAGTAACGTTTTTTTCTTAGTGAAGCTGCTATTGTCGCAGGAGGAGTCTTGAAAATAGAAACAAGAAAACTTAGCAAAAGACGTCGACCTGAAAACTCAAGTCGTAAAAGAGCGTGAACAAAGACGCCCAGCGACGTTGTCTCAAGGTTGCCTCTGACATCATCGTTCTCTGACGTCATCGATTTTTACAGGGTGCGCGCGCGTCATTGCACACCACTTGCCCTCAAAGCCACCAACCTGCAGGCAACTGCAGTAATTTTTGTTTCACTGGCTTAAATAGGTCACATGTCGTGAAGTAATTTTTAGATATTCCCGTCGCAATGATTTCGAACTAGAGAAAATCTCTTTGAAAGAGCTACGCTCGTGATGTTGATATAGGTAGTGTTAGCGGGGCAGACATGACCGGCAATTTATCCACATGAGCTTCGCTTTCAATATTACGTTTACCGATGTGTCACACGCCAGTACCCGGCGCATTAGTTAAAAAAGACGCTCCCTCGCGAACTATCCGTGCCTCTTCTGAAAGCAACAAAAAACTTTTCATTGTGCAAGTGAGAAAACTGTCTTTTTTTTTCAACCTAGCTGCACTTGGTCGAGGTTTTCGTGTCCACGGATTATCGTTGATAGTCGTAACATTAACTCGCAAAACGTGGGTAAATCCCGCTATCTGTCCCACTCCTCCAACCTCGTATTACTCCCACAGCTCAATATGCTAAACGGCGCCAAGAGCAACACTGACGTGAGATATTGGTGACGTGAGATATTGGTGTCGAATAGCTTTGACACCTTGGTCGAGAAAGCTAATTCTAGGCTAACAGACTAATAAGTAGATTCGCTCGGATTCACTGAGACTCGGACTCGAGCCCCGTGTTTCAGTCCGAGTGAGTCTGGTATTAATGAATGAATGAATGAATGAATGAATGAATGAATGAATGAATGAATGAATGGTCTTTATTTAAAGTCCGGCAGTTTTCTGGGGCGAGGTGAGGGAAGAGGGGATGAACTTCTGTCTCTTCCCCCTCTCCGTTGATTATGGTGGTGCCTCAGGTGACCACTCAAAATCCTTGCACCCGGGCGGCATCTTCAGCTTGCCGGACGTCCCAAAGCTGGTCGGCCAGCTCGTGGCTTGTGAGTGCCGCCTCCCAGCGGCAGCGCAGCTGACGCTGCCGATAGGCAACAGCGACCACAGCCATGGCGGAGGCCGGCCCCTGCCCTCGTGCGGTGGTGGCAGCAGCAATTGGCCTCGGATTTCGTACCTGCCTAACATGCGTCCCGAAAAAAGCGGTGGCAGTGACGTTAACATTTTCAGCACAATCCCAAAGCGGTGGTCAAAATTTCCGGAGCCCTCCACTACGGCGTCTCTCATAATCATATGGTGGTTTTGGGACGTTAAACCCCACAAATCTAATCTAACACTCCCAAAGCATGTGCTGCAGTGTAATAAATTGGACAAAAACAGGCCGTAACTTTGAGGTTATTACTAACAAATACGTACCCCCAGCCCGGTGATCCAACGCCTGTGTTATCCTCAACTATACCCGACGGAAGCGTGTAAAGCGTGCGGAGTCTGGTAGAGGAAAATTTTGGTGAGTCAGTGTCAGAGTGAGTCCAAAGCGCAAGATGTATTTCATGAGCCTTATTGAGCTCCTCGGGTTTTTCTGTCCTATTCTCACTGCTACCACAGCTCACCATTACTCCCACTATACTGCTTCCGCCACTCCCCACCCTTCGGTCACCCACTTCATAACACGTCATTCCAATTTCATTCCTACACCATTCCACTTACTTCAACTCCACTGCACGCCAGCATCAGTTTCATCAGTGTCCGCCAAACGGGACCAGCTGAATTTTCCTTCCGTGGTGTTCATAGGGTTGTTCCTCTAAGGGCAAACGCGCTAACAGGGCTATAGGTGGTTGCCTCACACGTAGTAGTTTGTATTGCCCACATCCATAGAAGTTCTCACGTGGGCCAGAGAGGTCGCCGTACTTCCTCCCTCAGTCTCCTAAGCGGGGCCCAATGTCTGCCTGTACGTTAGCTCAAGAGGTTTTCTCCCGTAATTGAAAAGATCACGCTTATAGCCACCCATAATGCTGAAGGTAATGGCGGTCAGTAGTGTTTGGTATTGCATTCCGAAAACTGTTGTAAGTCAGGAACCGAAGGCATAGCGTGTCACGAATGTATCATCGCTTCACTTTCGTTATTTTTTTATCCGTTGTTAGACACAATTTTATTGAGAACAAACAATATGGCATGGCACCTCTTAATAACATCACGTACTCGTGACGCCAAACAGGCAAAAAGGCGTTCCAGACTCGCCGTAAAAGCAACAGATGGCACTGACTGACACTCCCACGTTTAAGTGAACAGAGTATATGGGGTAGGACCCCCATCGTAGCTCAGTGGTAGAGCATTGGACGCGTCATTTGAAGGTCGCCGGTTCTTATCATACTGGTGGCAAGTTATCTTTTGGTCACTTCTCTTTCTTCGCATTTACATTACCATTACTTGTTACATCCCCTATGCTTCCCTGGGATTATTGCCTGCTAGTTCTCATTATTAATGTGTCTAACAAAGGAAACGAGTACCTAAGTTAATCCTTCACTATTTTTTTTTTCAATGTGAAGCTTGTCCTCTGGTGTCCAACACCGGGAAAGGGTCCCCCCCCCCTCCTAAATGGAAACCCAAGAGCACATCTATGCCCACTTCATTGCATTATTGCCCGACGGAGAAGCAGCAGACGATAGCTTGAAGTTTCATGCTGGAGTAGTGTATGCCAATGCTATTCTCACTCTGAAGAGTTAGACTTGACTCGGGGCGGTAGAGTCCTCTTATAACGCTGGGCTGGCGCGGCAGTTTCCATGAAGATGGAAAATTCGCAGGGTCCATGGCTCACCAGTACGAGAATTACTTCAAGAGTACCTACCGGTCGCTCCTGGTTGGTCGTGCTTTGGACTCGCTGAGCCGCCATTCGCTGTCCAGTAAGAACGTCACGCTGACCACTGGCGCTGCTCTGGCTCGCGCTCTGCAAAGCCGCTCGCTGGAGCTGAGCGAGCTGGCTCTGATCGTGGCCGACGACGCGGACATCCTCTTCACCGGCGCAGCAATGGATGCGGACGTCGTTGGGTTCGTACGCATGCCCTGCTCTGTGGGAACTGTTTGTGGTTGAAGTATAGTGGTTCGGAACACGCTGTGTGTTCTACGAACACATTAACCGCTGATAGACTAGATTATCTTTTCGCCCACGGATGGCTTGCATTGACGTCACCGAACCCTCCGTGTTGGTGCACCACATGGTACATCCCGTGTTAACGTTATCAGTACATGACTTGCAAGTTCGCTTGTTATCGACGCTCAGATGCCAACGAAATGCTGGCCGCATCGTTATGTAATTGAAGCAATTGACCACGACGTGATCATTCTACATTTACGTCATCAAGGCTGCCATGTTTATGAATCAGTGCATTATGAAGCTGCGACTGTCCTCATGTGTGAGCTACCCATACAGGAAAAATTCCAGATGACCGTTGTAACTGCTTGCACACATGCTACAAACATCCAGAAGTGTTGTAACGCCATCCAGCTACATTGGTAGGCTACATCACGTAGACTAGATTAAAGAGAAACCAGCAGATGTCATCAAAATTTGTGACGTCACGGTGGGCTGTTGCTAGAGCAAGGCAATGTTTTCGTCAACTGTCTTTTCTTCGAGCGCTTTCCGTGGCGAATCAAACCTTTCCTCGTTGTAAAATCCATGCAGTTGATGCTGTACCGGTGACAACTTTTCCGCTCTAATGCACTAGAATCTTCTGCCACTGAATGGAGGACCCCTTCGTTTCTCTTAATTGCTTCAAAATGTTTTCATACACTCTTGTTCTCGTGCTCTTCTTTAGACGACCTATAATCCCAAACTTGTGGCAGCTGCATTTTCGATGGAGGTGAAAATACTGTGGGTCCATGTGCTCAGATGTGGGTGCACATTAAAGAACCCCAGATGATTGAAATTTTCGAAACTCTCCACTACGCCGTCTCTCGTAATCATATGGTGGTTTTGAGACGTCAAACCTCACATATCAATCAAATAAAATCTCAGAATTATATACGCATAGATAGCTACGCAGTAGAAGCATGAAGCTTTACAAGAAACCGCCAAGGACCAGCACGATAATACAGTTATAGAAAAGAACAGATGAAAAACCCCAAAAAAGTTTCTCTTTCAAGTGCCCTAAACATTATACCACAGGATCAAAATGCCCTAAGCACTAAGGTTTCAAAATTTTATATCTCTCAGATGAACGTATTTCAAAGTCCGTGCAGGTGACCCTGTTTACGTGACTGATCTTAGAGACTCACTGTTTCTTTATTATTTGTAAAAAAATTCTGATGGCCATTACTTGTTAGAAATAGTATCATCCAGTTGGTTCTACTCCGCTAGTGTGAACGGGAATAAACAACACCTTAACGTATTGATTGATTGATTGATTGATTGATTGATTGATTGATTGATTCCCATCGCAGATCGTCGCTGTCATCCGCAACTCCGAGCTCATTAAAGATAGTAGCCTTCACAAAGCCTGGTTGGACAGTGCCACAGCGAAGACAAAGGGTAAGGTCATTCTATTATGTTCTGGCATGTCATATGCCATAAAGAACTAGAGTAATATGACGGTGGCTTAACGTCACGGGAAACTCATTGTATTTACGCCAATACAACGCACCCCCTGACACGCACTGAATTTGCGCACCCCAAAAGCAAAAACAGCTAAAAGCAAAATGCTAACGCGCACCCGTTTACCTTGCCAAAAAATAAATAAAAAGTAACAAACTGTGCACCCCGCTTCTAACCTACATGCGCTTTCTATAAATGAAAAAAAGAATATGTGCTAACATTTTGCTTATTTGTCCGCTCATCTTCAAGTAAGTGGTTCTTGAATGAGAGGGAACAGGAGCTAATTTGTGTCTACCTTGTAGGCGACACGCCTAAGCTTCTTGTAGGGGATGGCGTAAGGGGATAAAAAAGAATAGTAGAAAGATATATAGTACAAAGCACTTGCCACACCCCAGTGAAGAAAGAGGAGAGATAGGAAAGAGGGGGACAGGGGGACACTGTCGAAGGAGTCCGAGCACGGGGCACCAATCGGCGAGAGCTGCATGGCGTCACGAGATCGCGGATGGTGGGCCGATCGGTGAGAGCTGCGCTGGCCTCTGAGATCGTGGACAGCACAGCCGTTCGGCTTAAAATCAACCGAGAGACACAAGGTCCGTTCGATTCATCTGCACCAGTTGGAACTAGTTCACGGCTGTGCACGCGAAGTTCAGGAATTGTGCAGCGTGAGTTCAACGGTGCAGGTACAGCACTACACCCGAAACGAATGACGATGTGCCGACAAGGTGCAGGCCTTATTTCTTTTCGCTTAATTTACACCGTTCAGCTAACACTGAACGATGACGAACCGCACATGCGGACAATTTATGAGGCGCAAACATCTTGGCAAAACGCACAGCGTTGGTAGAGGCATATACGGCGCATACGCCCAAGTGCTGCGTCGTCTGCTCAGTTGCATGCACGGCTGCACCAAGCCGGCACCATCATAGTAGGTGGTGCACGAAAATCGTGAACCAGTGCTGCACTTCTTCTGCACCTTTTGAAACGAATGACAGAATTCAGAGGTCGTCGATGCTGCACCACTGAAACGAATGGCAAAGTGCAGCACCCCATAAACTGTTTCACGTGGTGCAGGCGAATCGAACGGACCTACAGTGGCGCGAGCCGGGTTATACGGCCGGCGCCTGCCTGGCGGCTGTTTGGGAGAGGCTGTAAAGAAGGTTTGGACACTTGAGAGAGGAAAGTTAGACTGTTTTGATAGGATGTGGGGGAGAGTGTCACTACTTTCTTGATATCAAGGGATTTTAATGGACCGTAAGTCGACTGTAGGGTACCTTGATGCGCGTTTCCTCCCCTTCAGGGTGACGACATCTGCAATGTCTACTGCGTCGCAGCTGCCATACTTTACCTCACGGTGTCTTGCTGGCTTCACCGTGCTCCCGGCACTGGAGTTACCCCTCCGCTTCTCTCTCCCGTTGATATGTGTCTTTACTCGCGACTGGTTGTTCTCTACCGCTGTGCTGGCTCTTACAAAGGAGGAAGAAAAATTAAAGTAGGGAGCATTACGTCGCGCCAGTGAAGCCCACCGTGTCAGCCCAACACGTGATCAAAACGCCAGAGCGTGTGGTATGTTTTAGTACTCTTGGTGTAGTTCCGTTTTGAACCTCTTCCGTGAGCCGGTCACTTTGCGCCGTACCGGCGCGTTTCGACAAGAGCTACAAGGTGCCATACCCAGAAGTCTCGGGAAGTACCGTTCCTTGCGTGATCCTGACGTGAACGGTGACGTGTTGGACCGACGCTGTTGGCTTCAAACCAGATTCGCTTGCTAAGACTAGCTGCATGACGTCATGAACCTTTTTTTTTCTTTCCTCCATGGCCCGCGCAGACAAAACAGCCCGTTGGCGCTGTCATTCATAGGCAACCAAGTGATGTCATTCCAAACGAGCACCCTGCTCGGCTTATCTGCATCAAACGTGAGCAACTACAAGGCCAGACATGAGACAACAGGGCGGTCCCTTAGAGGGACACAAAAGAAAAATGATGACTTGGTTTAGATTTACAAACTGCACTCTGAGAACTCTAATGCCAAAACTTTCACCATCATAAGAATAATATTAGCGTAGACAGTTAAAGGAGCCCTGACACACTTTTTTCAAGTAGCAATTTTTCTTCTTTTTTTTTTTCTTCGAATGCGCTGCTTTTTTCGGTGTGATGGCGCATGCATGCGTGGACAAGTCAGGGCCTTCCGCGGTAATATCTTTAACGACTGAGTGCACCATGTTCAAATCAGCCACTGGCTGATAGATGGGCTTACTACGAGTGATTTTTGGACTTATTCCGTGATTTGTCGAGAGAAGAGAAAGCCATTTTTAGCTGACTTTGATCATTTATTGCGAATGGCGGGCCCCGTGCTGCGCTATAATATTTGGCTCGCGTGTTATCGGGAGCCTCTACTGCCGATCGGCAGTGTTTTCTGACCATACTAAAAAAATTGTTGCAGGGCCCCTTTAAGGTTGAACTTTGAGTTCTTCATTTCGCGCTGAAATCCTCGTGCGTGACACAGTAAATTTCAAAATGGGTTTTTGGGAATCGTTGTCACATTGGCTGAATGAAACTTGCCAGGTCCATGACACCTACAGATGACAATTTACTCCCCTTTTATCAACTGTAAGCTACGTAGAACCCAGTAGACGCTATCGAAATCTATGACGTCGCGATGTCTGTCACGAGGTCTGTCACGGTGCAGGAATCTCATTTTTGCTCGTCTTCTCTCAAGAGTGGTGTTTTAAGTATTGTGAATGTGTACTTTACTAATAGGCGAGAACTCGTTTTGCGATCTAGTGTACCTTTAAAGTTCCCCGGAGTTAAAAGCACGCGAATTGCGTACTAACTTTGTGTTACCTTTGTTATCTCAGGGTCTGTGATCTATTACGAATGTGTTGCCTCTTTATAGCCTCTCTTCAGGGACATTCGCATGCAACGACACATTAACTGTGCATAAAATACAAGCGCCCGATTTAGGGAAATGCGGAGCACGTACGAAGTCTGTGCGAGACCACTGAAGCTATAGCTTCCGCGCGCGCAGCATGTCTTAATTTTGCGCTTGTGAACTTTGCAAGTAACCACAGATTATGGCAGAATGGAACGACCATATATCTCGTACATATAAGGCGCCCTGCTTCATCACATTAAGATAAGAACTTTTTTTGTCTTTTGTAGGAGGAAGAACCACCGTTTTCAGCGTCATCTGCGACTACTACACCTTTCGGTAAGCCCTGATGTTTCTTCCTCGTCATCTTTGACTGATTGATTGGTTGATTGATTGATTGATTGATTGATTGATCCTTCATCAGTCCATAGAATGATGTGGGTGCTGGAAGAGAAGCCGCACTGAATAACCTCGCATGCTTATTTATTAGCCCAGAATATTCTAGATGGCAAACAAATTTAGCCAACAAGTGATTCCGCATTTCGGCTTCATTCATTTTGGTCGCCACTGTCAAATATTTGCCCACAACTTCTTCTTCAGATCGTTCTTTTTCTCTTTTTTTTTCTTTTGTTTAGAAACTGAGAAATTGTTACCTCTTTTTGTATAAGGGTGTAGGAGCACGACTACAATTCATAAATGTCGTGAGTTTTGTATGCGGTGTTCACGTAGGTGCAAGTGTTCTTTTTTATCTCTTCTGAGTAAACAACTATACTTCATAAGGATGACGTATTCGAGGAATACGATATACTGAAAGTAAACTTATATATGCTTGCATTTTCACGCAAGACAAACGAAGTCGTTTTCGGAGAGGTTATGGCTACCGAAACCACAGAAAAATCCGTCTCAGTAGTGAAGGATAGTTATGGTGCCCTGCTACTGACCTGAAGCCCGAATATTGGTTCCCCGGCAGCGGCGATCACCTTTCGATGGAGATTAGGTGCTGGTGGCTCTGTACCAGGTACTGTGCGATGTCGATGCACGTTAAAAAACCGCAGATTGTCGAAATTTTCGAAGCCCTCGACTACGTCTCCTAATCATATCATGTATTTAGCCTGTAACCCCCCCCCCCTTATTACTATTGTATCAAACTAACAAAACCAACACCGAAGAGGTTTCACAATTTTACAAAGTATAGCATTCAGTGAATAAGTTAATGGGGCCGGGGACTGCTGTAGCTTGTGCGATTGCCTCATTTATGTTTACCTTCATCGAAAATACGGCGATGGGGTGTGAACGGGACAGGACAAAATAAACACAAATTTAACTTTATGTCGCAAGCGTTTCACAAGCTTGGGTCATTTTGAATGCTATTTTCTAAAAAAAAAGTAGGCTTATGTTATACATTTCTTCAAGCAGGTCATGCCCAATAACCTGAGCTTCAATTACTTTATGTTTAAGCTAATTGTTTTTCTCAATATTGTGCAATGTACATGCTGTGTACTTCTAGCGACACCTTTTTTTTCTTTAAAATAAGGATTTCCCGCACATGCACTGATGCCCGAGCAAGTCGGCCTATACTATACTCTCGTCGCTATTAAATAGACCATTTCCTTTCTTCCTTCCCTTTTTTTCATTTCTTTCTTTCTTTTTTTGTTCTAATGTTAAACACGTGCAGTACACTCATAAGAAAGGAATAGGTGTCGTGTCTGCATGCACTGTGGAGCCGCAGCTCCCTGTGCACATCACTGGCGCGTGCTCATTTGTGTGCATGTGTGTGCTCATTCGCAGTTACATTACGTCACAGGCGTGTGTGTTTTGGGTGTGACGTCATGATGTAAGCTAGGTCATTTGCTTATACGACAACCAGTCATGCTATATTATTCATTGCTTAGGTTTAATGTCCCAAAACAATGATACTGTATCGGATCAGTGAGCATGGCCGCTAGTTTACCGCTGATGACGTTGATGAATTATTTCGACTGTGCACTTCGCAGTTCCGTCACTCTACACCGCATCAACCATGGACAAATTGCCTTGTTGAACGTACAAACAGAACGCTGACCGACATGCTTGCCATGTACTTTTCCTCCAATTATAAGTAGCCCCGCCGTGGTGATCTAGTGGCTAAGGTACTCGGCTGCTGACCCGCAGGTCGCAGATTGAATCCCGACTTCGGCGGCTGCATTTCCAATGGAGGCGGAAATGTTGTAGGCCTGTGTGCTCAGATTCGGGTGCACGTTTCAGAACCCCAGGTGGTCAAAATTTCCGGAGCCCTCCACTACGGCGTCTCTCATAATCATATGGTGGTTTCGGGACGTTAAACCCCTCATATCTATCTATTCAATTATAAGAACTGGGATGTCGTGTTGCCGTTTATGAGTTACGTGGACAACATGGCTAAGCATGAAACAACGGACCTAAGCCCATTTTACCTCGTGAACGCAAGGTTGCCGTGGGATTCCGTATCGAAGACTTCGTGCCTCGTGTAAGAAGCCCGTCGAATAGCTCCTCTTCGGACTCTCGCTTCACAACGTCGTTCGAAGGAGAGAGGCGACGACCATCATGAACCAGTACCGTTCGAAAAAGACGATTTGGTATCGCTCTGGACATCACAATGCAAGCGTGGATTGTGTCAGAGGCTCCTGTCACAATATTCAGGCCCATTCGTTGTTGTGGACCGTCTCAGCCAACTTACTACGTATACGTAATAGTTCGTCTCTTGTGCAACAGTCGGCGATATGTCAGAACCCAGGGGACTCATGTTGCTCGCCTAAAACCTGTCTACCCTCCGCGGTAATCCTCACTCACCCTACCGACTTCGCCTGCTTCCGGCGAAACGTAACGCACATGCGAAAGGCAGAGCAGAAGAAGAGAAGAAGGAACATCATGCAAGGGCGCTATTTGCAACAACAACCATCGTCCATCACCTGTAAAAAAAAAAACAATCTCATCACATGTGCTGTAATAATATTATTACAAGGGACGCCTTAGTGGAGGGCTTCGGGAATTTCGACCACCTTGAGTTCATTAACGGGCACCTAAACCTATGTACAAGGGGCCTCAAGCATTTCTGCGCCCATCGAAAATGCAGCAGCCGCAGCCGGGATTCGATCCCGTGACCTGCGGGTCAGCAGCCGAGCACAATAACCACTGGACTACCATGGTGAGTACACAGTCGGGCTGGCTAAATAACGGGAGGAAAATAAACGCTATTTACATTCTAAAATAA
Organism: Rhipicephalus annulatus; assembly: GCA_013436015.1. Lineage (NCBI taxonomy): Eukaryota > Metazoa > Arthropoda > Arachnida > Ixodida > Ixodidae > Rhipicephalus > Rhipicephalus annulatus. The sequence goes on from WOVY01000151.1 coordinate 287,146, forward strand.
ATCTACCTAATTATAACCAATTGGGTCGCTCACAAATCCTGGTTGCACGCGAGTACACTAGGAGTGCTCCAGCAGTGCTCCAGGAATGCTCCAGAAGTGCACCAAAATTACAGCAGGCCGTACTGTGAGCACGTAAGTACGGCAGTAAAACCTGTTTACAGAATATTCTAATGCAAGTTCTCGATCAATGAATGCCTTGCCTGCGTGATTTGTCCAGGCTTGGATGCAGCTGCCAAGTCGTCCCTTCGCTTCCCCCAGCGTCTGGTGGACGAGAAGCTGTCGTCGTACTCGTTCCGTGATCGTGACCTCCTCCTGCGCGCCCTGCTTCACCCATCCAAGTCACGCCGCATCGGTTCCAGCGTCTCGTACCGGCCGCTGGACTACGTGGGACAGTTTGCACTCGAGTTTGTCGTATTACGGTAAGCACTCGCCTCAGAGTATGGGCAAAAAATTCGTCATCATTGTTTTTAATTGCGTTGTAACTGTGTTGTAACTGTGTTGTTACTGTGTTGTTACTGTGTTGTTACTGTGTTGTTACTGTGTTGTTACTGTGTGATTACTGTGTTGTTACTGTGTTGTTACTTTGTTGAAACTGTGTTGAAACTGTGCTGAAACTGTGTGGTAACCTTATTTTTCAAATGTGTTTTTAAATGTGCTGGACTCGTTACGGTATTTTCAGTGTGTGACCCACTAGTTGGTCCTTTGCTGTTCTAAAACGCTTTATTACTCATTAAAACGATTTCTTTCCCGGCATCAAGCCTGCCTAAGGCAAGTTTTCCATCGAAACCCAAGCACCGGCGTGGCTCAGTGGTAGCATACTGGGCTGTCATGCAGTGGATCTGAGTTCAAATTCTACTACGTAACCAGATTTCTTTGGTGTTTGATATTTGAGTTTCTATTTTCTTACTTCTAGCGATGGTTACGGACTACGGCGGCGGCAGCGGCGGACAACTATACGGCGCCACGCGTGACCCGTGTTGTGATCTCCTAACAGCTTTCGCTGTAAAATAGAAAGAGCGAGAAAAGGAAGAAATTGATAACCAGAGAGGAAGGAGTCATTAGAAATAAAGGAGTAGGGGGCGGCGGAAAAAGCGAGAACAGAGCAAAGGCAACAAAAATAGAAATAAAGAAAACAACCGAAGTGAAACAGAAAAGACTGCCTAACTCCGCCCCTCCGTCAGGCACTTTCAGCCCTAAGCGAAGATGCATTAATATTTGATGAATTCGCCTCCTCAGGCAAACCATTGTCGGCCGCACATTTGATTATTTTCAATCTTCCGATTACCCGGTCGTGTGTCCGGAAAAAAAGAAAAAGCTTCGGGGTCCTCGGAGCACACAACGCTACTGAACTTGTGAAAAATAAATGGTATGGCTAATCACGAGTAATTTTCTTACTACAGTTTTGGGGAGAACATTTAGTAAAACTTGGGGCTCGGCTTTTACGCGGGTGAGGATGTCACACGAGTATATACGGTGGCTGTACTGTGGAATTCTATATTAGGTCCCCCGCCTTTCATAGTTAATATTGATAAACATTGATAAAGATTCACCTTTGCGCTGACGACACGACCCTATCTAATTTTAACAATTTTGTAACAACGGTAGCGATTAAACCGGAAGATGTTTCAAAAATATCGGCGTGTTATGAAAATTACCTACACGATAGTCATAACAGGACCAAAGTTTGCCATCATCACTTGGCATCAGGAATCACCGGATCACGTCCACCCCACTTTCATCAACAATAACCATGTCACCGCAGTCGATCATCGTAGCTATTTAGATCTGCAATTAGGCCTCCACATGACTTTTCACCTTCAGCATTATCAGGAATACAAAATACACACTAGTGCAGTTTAGATGGACACAAAAACTATCTTATGAATCTATGATAACACTAAACAAAACCTAGCAGATCAATTGTTTAACAGAAAACCACACTAAGAAGCCGTTAGGTACCCTTAGAGAAAGTTGTCAGAGCCTGTGTAATGTAGCCTGGTTATGATAACTGTTAGCCTGATGGTACCTATGGCTATATAGATACTATTGGTTTAATATATTTTAATAATAATTGACGTAGCCTTGGAAATCGGGTTGGGAGTTGAACCCCCCCCCCCGCTTCACATTTCTCGAGAAATCTCGGAAAGTTATCTCTCTGTAGAGTTGCTTCGCGTTAAATTCATTAAAAATTTATATCACCTGGTGGCGTCAAACCCGTTTCATGCATACTCAAACAATGTTGTCCTAGTCAGAATACGTAATATAGACTAGACCGTCGTCCCCACATATGTTCTAAAAACTCCTTTTTTTATTTATATAGAAAAATATACAGGGCGGCATGCTAGGTCCCGTTATAGCAGGATGTCCTATAAACATGCTAATAAATGATAAAGAATAAAACAATAGGAAAATCAAGGAAAAACAGTCACAACTAATATGAGCATATAACATCTGTGGCATATGAAGAATTAATTGAATCAAAGTCCAACACACGAAAGGTCACGCGGGTTACCGCAGATAGAGCCCATAAAGATGTTTCTACATGCACTTACATGAAACATGACTATGACCAAGGGCGTTCGTAAAAAAAAAAAAGGCTTGTCTTGGATTAACTTTCGAGGCATATAAATCGTTGAACAGACATCTTGGGACAGCTTAGTGTTTTCCCATAGCAGAGTACCCTGTACTCTGAATCGTCGAATATTGTTTTCTAAACACAAACTTTTTCAGGTGGCTGCATCCGTATGGAGAGGGGGTGGGGGAGATGGGGGTGGGGGAGTCATCTAGAAACAAGCAGCATTTCTTTTGCTGAAGAAACCTTAAGGACACAACCCACGTGGATGAAAAAAAGAATGGACACAGGATTTTTGTCCGTGTGGGTAACGTCCTAACTATTTCTTCACAGTGAGTCAACTAGCCCAACAACACGTTCGAGTAAACTACATTTTATTTCATTCCAAGACGGTGACCAGCAAGATTAGTCAGTATAGTGTGTAAAGTGTGAAGTCAGCTGGCAATCTGAAGAATTCTACACGTTGATATGTGGGGCTTGAGTGCCCTAATCAAGCTGTGCAGCCTATTGCTATTGTAGGGAAAAATATCTAAAAATCCAAGCAGCCACCCCCTCTTACTTCACCCCCTACGGACGCCCTTGACTATGGCTTTCCGTAATCAGGTACGACAGCCACAATGACGATTTCTCACCACGACCTCGCATGCAAGCACGGGTTAACGCTAATTAATGTCGGTCAGATTGTCAGATTTCTGTATGCGGTTAGTGTCTGCTAATACTGGCTGAAGGATGCAACGGCTACCCACCTGTTGGCCTACTTCTACTTATGTCTGTTATACGCTTTTATAACAACCGCTTTGTCTGAATTTAATAGTGATCCAATCAATGAGTCATCTACACGAAAAAGCCGAAAACTGCGACCCGTGGGGCAGTTTTAAGCTGTCCTCATCGCGATATCAAGATACTACCCCCCCCCCCCCCATGCTCTCCTTCACATATTACTTCCTATGTGAAGGCCAGCATAGCAGTTTTGACCTCAAATGGGGTTTTAGCTTGCAAACCATGTTCGTAGTTTGCAACTCTGTGATTGTCGTCCTGGAAATGAACATGCTTTTTATTCCATTTTTGGTTAAAATAGTCATTCACCGATTTTTTTTTCTTTCGCGCCTGCCAAGCCCCTCCCCCACCCACCTTCTCACACCTTAATTTGCCATCCGGATCCCGCTGGGTCTGCTTCCCGTAAAACATGGACCTCCGCTACTGAATTGGAACTACGCAATTTGTCCTTTCTCAGACGCGCGCCACGGGTTTGATATCGCGTCGGCTCTGCTAGATGGCGCGACACGTCCACAGAGGAAAACTCCGCTCCATAACACATACAGAACGACGACAAAAGGACAAGAAGAAGACGAGTGCGAAAAACACACCCTTTTTTCTCGATCATTTTTTAAAGTGTAAATATGGCGCGGGGAAAATTGACTTTGTCAGGTCACGTCATGAGAACTAGAGACAAACAGATGGTCAAGGAGAACATCGGAATGGATGACATAATTGCATGGCGGACATGGGTGACAGACCCTAACGTAGGAATCATGACCAATTAATATGTGGGGTTTAACGTCCCAAACCACCATATGATTATGAGAGACGCCCTAGTGGAGGACTCCGGAAATTTCGATGGGTTCTTTAACGTGCACCGAAACCTGAGCACACGGGCCTACAGCATTTTCGCCTCCATCGAAAATGCAGCCGCCGCAGCCGGGATTCGATCCTGCGACCTGCGGGTCAGCAGCCGAGTACCTTTGCCACTAGACCACCACGGTGGGGCTTACAAATCATGACATGCATGTCATGTTAGTCATCACTATACACGCTGTGCTCATGGTGCACTCGCAGTCATTTAACTAGTTCCACATATTCCAAATTTGGTATCACGTTACGTGAATAGACGATGAAGGTAAATGACACGTTCAAACATGATAATCATGACATGGAAGTCATGCACGGCATAATTTTGGTCGGCTTCGTAACGTACTGATTTTAATGTAACACATATCAACCTTACTGATTAGTGCTTCGTATATCATCGATTCACACTGTACGTGGGATCTGCAATTTTTTTTTTAATCTTCGCCATATGACTGAACGAAGTTCCATAAAGGGTGAACACAAGTCCATGCTTCCAAAGCCTATTCCTAAAAAAACTTTTTTTTTTGCAACTTCGTTACATCACATGGCTCTGACGGGCAGGAGCATCGCCGCTGCACACGATAGGTAAATATTTTGGTGGCTGTACATTCAGCCAGTTCCTTTTGCAGGTTTCGTGTACACCACGAGGTGCGAACGACCTTACAGGGGTTGACAGTAGCCCCGTAAAACTTACATATTAGCGTCACCCTTTCTTTGCCGAGACAAAGTTTCGACGAGTTCTGAGGCCTGCCGTTTAAACATACCACGGCGGAAACATGGTGAACATATATAAACACTGCGCGGACGTCACTCGCAATTCGATGACGTCACTCACTAGCGCGTGTGTGATGACGTCTACGGCCGAGTACGTCACCAAACTGAAGTTTATTGCTGCAGCTGTGTAAATTCTATTGACATTCTATTGACAAATGTTACTTTTTGTGATGTAATGATGTCATGAACCATCGCGAAAGTGTGGATGCATTCCTGAACACTGATTCATCACGCATAATTTATGCTTTGTACATTGTGTGAATATTTTTAAGCAAGTTTTTAACATTGTAGTACTGACGGACGCCTAAATAATCTCGTCGTGAACTCATTCATAGCGTAATATTTTTTAACAGGGCCTCATCAAGTGTGAGGCCCTCAGGATGGCTTTACGCTCTTCCATAGCAGAGTACCAAGTAGTGCTCTAAATCGTTAACCACTTTTACCAAACACACAAAACCGCGTAGAACGGGTGCTTTGAACGATCGTATGAGCAGCATAAAAGTTGTTGGCAGCACTGCAGAAGATACGGGCGCCCCTAGCCAATGGTAACACAGTGGGCCACTACAAAAGTGTGTCCTTGCGCGCCTGTCACTTCCGTAAAGTGGACAGGTGGCACCATCTGTGTGGGAAAGGTGTAGTGTAATTCTGAACTTTTCATTTTTGTAGCAGGCCACACTTGGGCACCTTTCTTCATCTGTTTTGTTTAATTTCGATGAGCCGACATCTAGTCCGATGGAACTGGCGTGACATTGGTCGTTTTATATTTATCGTCACCTGTTCCTATGACTTGCAGCCACGACAGAGTTCTCCTGCTTTTATACAACGTGAGTTAAACATTTGTTTCAGTCATTGAATCAATCAATTCAGTTTAACCATTTCATCAATTAATTAACGAATAATCGAATCAATCAATTTGAAGGTTTATTTTCCCACATAACAGTACATGATTGTTTGTTTACATTGTGGATACTTTCACTGTGATAGTACGAATATTCCGGCCTGTACGTACCGTGTTATGCCTTCTGCAGTGAGAACAGGTGCTTACCCCCAAAATTCAATTTCAATAGTGACGTTAATACATACATACATACATACATACATACATACATACATGCATGCATGCACGCACGCACGCATGCATGCGTGCGTACGTACGTACGTACGTACGTACGTACATACATACATACATACATACATACATACATACATACATACATACATACATACATACATACATACATACATACATACATACATACATACATACATACATACATACATACATACATACATACATACATACATACATACATACATACATACATACATACATACATACATACATACATACATACTGTTGTGGGTCGGAAGGAAGGTCACGCGAACGTGGTGGTTGAACCGTTACATGGTTCAGAGCGACGTCCCGCACTCTGTGGCGTCGTTATAAGCCCTGTCGGGCTCCTCCTTCTTGAGTGGAACACCAATCACACACACACAACAGGTGAGGGGTACGAGCATGCACGGCCCACGTGAACATCCAATATTAAGTCGTGATCACTGCACTGCAACGTGGCGCCAGAGGGGCTCTTCCTCGTCGTGTGGGTGCCGCTGGTCGAGGTGTCCCACGCTCCTGACAGCAGACATCAAACGGTCCGCCGATTTGTCCGCTCAATTAGCAGGGCAATTTGTGGCCGCGGCCGCGGTTTCTTCCAAGGAAGACGCTGTCTTTGTTGTCCTCTCTGGAACGGCTTACGGTGTCGTGGCGACACGACGTCTCATCCTCCGGCAAGCAGGGACAATACCTGGCGGGCATAGGCAGCCGGCCAGTCGGCTACTTGTTTGAGGATCAAAATAGCGCCGCTCCCACGTCAGCTCTGGACGCTGGTTCCGAGAGAACTGGGATTCCAGGCGTGGGAACGCTGCCCGGCTACGCTTCTCAGCGACAGCATGGCGCCTACTGATGGCGGTCATAACAGCTTCCCCCTCGTCAGATGAGTCATGGAGGGCAGCAGTCAACACTGCTGCTCGCAGTGACGACGAAAGGGTCAGTAGTTGAATGCCAGGAACTGGCCTTCGCTTGTGGCATGGTCCGGGTGATTGCCGAATCTTCGACAGCATCTCTGATACTCGACCACATGTACAAGCAAGCACTCGGCCCCCTTCGAACAAACCAAGCCAAAAGAGGGATAGCAAACCAATTTTAATTACTAGCTTTAACAAAAGCTCACACTCAGAACTCTCAGGACTCATTTGCGCTGAGAAACCAGACGTGCTACCTTACACAATTCACATAATAAGATGCACGAAAAAACTAAAATATCAATTTTGATACATCAAGAGCACCCCAGAATGGCTTAGAAAGAGCGGCTGAGCGCGTCAGCGTTTCCATTCAATTTGCCCTTTTTTTACCTAATGTCAAAACGATATTTTTGAAGAATCAAGCTCCGCCTCACAAGGCGACTGTTCTTTGATGTCACGGTTTGCAGCCGAGTAAGGAGACACTGGTCTGTCTCTACTTTAAATTTAGCCCCTCTGAGATAACACTGCCACTGATGAATGCCCTACACAAGGCAAGGGCACTCCTTTCCTGAAGCACAGTATGTTATCTCACGAGAGCCCAATTTCCGGCTCAAGTAAAGTGCAGCTTTGCTTGTTACTATTGTCGTCCTGACATACGGCTGCCTCCTTCTTTTCATCGCCGACTACTTTCATCGGTTCTGTCCCGCTGAGAGCATCGGTCCGGAACTCGAATTCAGCGAGCGCTAAGATTGTTCTAACGTCAGTCTTTGTTTACGGCTGCCACTACTTGTCGACAACGGAGACATTAAGCTATCTAGCTTTTCTGAATCTTTGGCCTACACTGTGGCCAAAATACTCTTCGTTTGCTCAGCATTAGTAAAAGCTTACTGTTCCGCTCATATGATCCCTTGATCAATCACTCTTCAAAGTATAGCCAACAAAATATAGGAGACAAACACTGCTTTCTGGCAGGTTCATTTGGTTAATGTAAACTGTCTATGCTAATGCCTCTGAGTAAAACTCACTGGGCTCTCCTGAGCGTTCAATTACTCTCATTCCAACAGAGTTGCAAGGTACACGGTACTACTAACCAAAACGCTTAATCCCTCACACTTGGTCTTTCTTACGTTACGTTGTAACACACCGTGTACAACACAAAAATAACCATAGGTAAAAACACCTGAAAAGCACCTCACAACAATCGCGAAGGTTTTTGCTAAAACCGTGCGCCAATAGCTCTCAATTCTCACAGCGAGCAACGACAACTCCACTGTGTCGCGCCAAGCTTAATCATTTTACAAAATCGATTGGTTTATGCTAGCATCTTCCTCAAATGCTCATTTACGCCACATCCCCCTGGTAGTGAAGGCATACGTCATTACACTAAACCTTTGAAAAAAAACTAGAAAAATAACATATTTTCTCGGTTTTTACCTTTATGTAAATTTTCGCACTAATGATTAAATTACTTCGATGCTATCTTTCAGCCTTTGGTTCGGCGGTTTCCCTTTTTAAAAAAAATTAAGACCGCATCTTGTAACCTACAAGCTTAAAGTGGCTCAAATCTGCATCTCCAATGCAACACTGAGTAACAATATTTGACCCGCCTGTGCAAAAGTTACTCATACTGGCCGCTCCCTTTTCTCGTGGTTCTTTTTAATCGCACCCGATGGGGTCGTGGTCCCGACAGTTTTCGAGCACGCCAGAAGCTACAAAATGCACAAACTCTAAGCAGTGCACTGCCATCACACCTCATTTTCCACTTCGTCCTGTTCCCCTCAGGAATTTGAAAAGGACGCAGAAAAGGGGTTGAGACAGGGGACATTGTCTCTTTGTGCTCGCCCCGACACGGTTTTTAGCCACTCTGCGCTTTCGACTTTGATCCTTCGGGCAAGGCCACTTTCCCGAAGTCGTCAAACGCAACCGCGTTTTTCGTTGGGGTAACGCACCTCGTTCCCCCCCTCTACATCTGGCTCACCGCTTGTACCTCTCGAAACGCCACCATTGACGTTTCCTGGAACGGATTAACGGCCTACCCTCTCGTCTTTCTTGTGACTGAGTGGGGCCTGTCCTAGGCTTGCGCAGTGACGAATGCCTCCGCTTCTTCCTTTTTCTGCGATGTTTGCAAACCAGCTCGGTATTATCGCTGCACTGCTGAAGCGTGGCGTTCTTGCTCTCATCAGCCACTGCGCTAACCATGCCTACATTTGACGATGTCAAAACGTCCTCTTGAGGCACAAAGGAGGTTTCCAGCATCTTACTGGGCCCATTAGGGCTGCTGGTACCTTCCTGTTGCACGCAAGGAGCGTCTTTCGACATCGTCCCTACCTCCAGACCAGCCAAGGCCTCGTTCTCTACATGCTCTACATTGATGCATTCGAGAATACGCGGGCCCTTCTCTGGCGCAATCTGTTCCTGTCGCGCTTTATGAGGCGCCTCAACTTCCGGCGCTTTGCGACGCTCCTCGCTTTCAGACTCCGGTGCGAGTCTTTCTTTCTTTTTGCTAACATAATTTCCAAATCTTCTGATTTGCTCTGCTTTCACAACTTCGTAGTTGTTCGCGTGCTGCTCACTGAGTCTCGCAACAACATCCACTGCCTCGCAGGGCAGAACCGTGAGTATCTTCTGAGACCACGTGTCTCGCTCACACGACAGTTGCCTACACTTTCGTTCAAAGAGTCTAAGATACAGGCCCATATCCCATGATACTTCATATGGCTGCATGTACCTAGACATCTCGAACTCTGCCTCATTTTCGCGAAGTACTCCTTGCTGGGGTCCCAACCTCATACTCAACTCATAGTCTTGTTTGAAAAACTTTCTCTTGAGGCCTTCTCTTTCGTCTCCACTCTTTCCTTCCATCTGAGCTGCTCTTAGTTTTCTTTCGATGATGAGGTCCCATTCTTCACTTAGTTCCTCATCATGAGCCCCCAAATAATTAATCGCTTGAATGATTATGGGTTTCCGTGCCAAACCCTTTGTATCGATCCCCAATTCCTCACACAACAGCAACAAGTCTGACTTCTGCAGCTCCCGTAAGTCCATGATCGTACCGAGTGCTCGCTACTTCCAAAACAACTTTCCGAAACGGCGAAACTGAGTCTTTCGGCAAAGTTAACTACCAGTTCTAAAATTTACCCGTCTATTAGAACCTGGTTCACTTGAAGGAAAAGCCAAGCACTCACCCATACGTGATCCATGTCTCGAGCCAGCTGCTTCTCCTGGGCCGACTGTTGTTGTCACTTGTAGCTTCGTATCCCACCGTTGCCAACCAGTTGTTGTGGGTCGGAAGGAAGGTCGCACGAACGTGGTGGTTGAACCGTTACATGGTTCAGAGCGACGTCCCGCACTCTGCGGCGTCGTTATAAGCCCTGTCGGGCTCCTCCTTCTTGAGGGGAACACCAATCACACACACACAACAGGCGAGGGGTGCGAGCATGCACGGCCCACGTGAACATCCAATATTGTGTCGTGATCACTGCACTGAAAGGTGGCGCCAGAGGGGCTCTTCCTTGTCGTGTGGGTGCCGCTGGTCGAGGGGTCCCACGCTCCTGACAGCAGACATCAAACGGTCCGCCGATTTGTCCGCTCAATTAGCAGGGCAATTTGTGGCCGCGGCTGCGGTTTCTTCCAAGGAAGACGCTGTCTTTGTTGTCCTCTCTGGAACGGCTTACGGTGTCGTGGCGACACGACGTCTCATCCTCCGGCAAGTAGGGACAATACCTGGCGGGCATAGGCAGCCGGCCAGTCGGCTACTTGTTTGAGGATCAAAATAGCGCCGCTCCCACGTCAGCTCTGGACGTTGGTTCCGAGAGAACTGGGATTCGAGGCGTGGGAACGCTGCCCGGCTACGCTTCTCAGCGACAGCATGGCGCCTACTGATGGCGGTCATAACATACATACATACATACATACATACATACATACTAATACATACATACATACATACATACATACATACATACATACATACATACATACATACATACATACATACATACATACATACATACATACATACATATACATACATACATACATACATACATAATACATACATACATACATACATACATACCTACATACATACATACATACATACATACATACATACATACATACATACATACATACATACATACATACATGGGCAAGCAATACTAACTCAAGCAATGTCGCTGAATGCAACCTGACGTCTTTTTGCCTGTTTTCGGTATTTCTTTCCAAAGAGACTTGGTGAAGAATGGCACGATCAAGAGCAACCAGGAACTGCACGATGCCAAGACGCGGCTGCTCCGACACGAGACGCTGGCACGTGCGGCCGCTCTCAACGGCCTCGACCAGTACGTCTTCCTCGACGAAGGGCCCGAGAAAACGTCCATGGCTGAGTACGCGCACGATGCGAGATTACAGGTGAGACGGCGATATTCTCGACAGACTATCTTTGACAATGAGCAGAGTGCTTGGACCGTAGCCATACCCCGACAAGCAGCAATGTTTCCTTATCGACGTACCTCTCTCCATGGTGTTATCGCAAACGGTGTTACCATAGAAGATTTAGGACCTAATCTTCATATATATATATATATATATATATATATATATATATATATATATATATATATATATATATATATATATATATAATTTACAGAATATCATGGTGGCGCGCCGATGCCAGCAAAACATTCCTGCAAATGCCCATATAAACTTTATCGCAGTAAAGCTGGGCATATACGCTGTCACAGAGATATTTAACCCTTTCGGCCCTGGCGGTATCAACTGACAGCACCGCACACTTCTAGCATCTCGGAAATATAACCTGTACTGCTTATTTTTATGGAAATAGTTCTTCAAAGATCCCCACGGGGATTCACATCAATATTGCGGCACCGTTGGGGAGGTAGCAGCAACAAAGAAGAATCGCGAGCGAAGTCTTCGGTGAAGCCGACACGCGTAAGGTGAGGAGGGTATAAGCGCCATTTTTGGGACGTCGACGCTGTTTCAACGATTATTAAGTTGACGAGTAAGACATTGGTTTCCATTTTGTGTACAGTAATGATTGGGAGGAATAAATAAGCCATTTTTTTCTGACTTTACAATCACTGAGCCCTGATGACCTGATTGGACGCCACTTTAATTAATCCAAAAATGCATGCTCCGCTGGCTCAAATTTTCGTTTGTGGTTTTCTGAGGTCCTAACTATGAAAAAAAAACAGGCACAAGAAGTCTATCTGACTAAAACAAAACATCGAGCGCTGAAAGGATTAATTCATACACTTGCCGATCAGCGAAAGGCTTTCGCGCCAACGCGCCGTGCACCATTTTTTGGCCAGGCTTCGTCCACAACTGCGGGTATACCCCCGATTTTCAGCGTGCGTTGGGCTTCTACGCAGTTATCTTACTGTTATTGTTATTCATGCGTTGTCTGGTAACACAGTAGAAACAATACTTATATTGTACACATCACGTGCTTTAAATTTCGGCGAATTGGTCATTTCTTGCAGGTGTCTTTGCCCGCAGCGGCAGGTGAAAGAAAGAACAGCTTCCTGCACAACTTTCTCCAGTCTGTGGCTGGGGCAGTGTACATCGACAGCGGATATGACGTGGACACGATCGAGCGCATCTTCTTGAAGTTTTTCAAGCCCCACTTCTAGCGGATGCTCAAGCTCATTACGTCGATTGGTGCTCTTGCACATACTTTGATGCAGCTACATCACAACGAAAGTGCCGAACTTTGTTTTACTTCCAAAGCACGCTGTGGAGCCGCTTGTGATAATGTCGAATGATTTACTAATACTGCATTATCAGACAGAAAAGAGGCACAAGACAAGCGCTCAGTTCTGCTTCTCTCTAACACTAATAAATGAAAATGTTTGGCTCGAGAGGACTTATAGCTAACAGCATGAAAAAAAAGCAGAAAAAAAGGCAGACAGTGGGAATCGATAATAGGCGAAGCACGAACGAGGAAGGTTCATATGTCATTTTAAAATCAGCACAACGTTACGAGGTGGAGTTCAATTTTGCCGTACCTGACTTCCGGGTCATGATTATCATGTTGGAATGTGTCGTTTAACTTCGTCCTCTATTCACGTAACGTAACACCAAATTTGGTATATGTGGAGCTGGCGAAGCGGCCGTGAGCGCGTCAGGAAGGGCCCAATATACCCCAACGTAACGTTGACGCGCGCGCACGCCGAGCACAGAGACGCTACGTCAGCAAAACGTGAGCATTCTATAGTGTGACGGCAGGCGCGACCGGCGTACGTCGGCACGTCCTCACTACAGAGCCGCATGACGGCAGCCGGTGCGAAACGCAACATGCTGCATTTCGCGCCGATGTGTTACCCAGACAACACTGCGTCTCCCTTTTTTCTTAACGGAGGGACGCCGGACGCTCTGAAACGCGCATGCGTCAAAGCAACGCAGCGCGGCGTGCGCCTGCGAGTATATGGCAGGACCGGCGCCTGCCTTGGCAACACCGGTGTGACGCGACGAAACGAATGCCGGAGCACACGCGTGCCGGGTCACGTCGAAATGTATTAGCACCTTGACTGTGGCATGTAGTCATGTTCTTACATGACACGCATCTCATTATTTCCATGTTTGCACCAGTCACATACCTTCGTCATCCATTGACGTCACGTAAAAGCTCGCGAAACGGCCGCGAGTGCATCATGAGCGTGGCATGTAGCCATGTTGTTACATGACACGCATCTCATGGTTATCATATATGCACCTCTCGCATACCTTCGTCGTCCTTTCATGTACCGTAATACCAAATTTGGTATATGTGACGTTAGCGAAATGGCCGTTAGCGCATCATGAGCGTGGCATGTAGTCTTGTTGTTACATGACACGCATGTCATGATTTTTATGTTAGAGTGTGTCGCTTGTGTTCGCCATGCGATCCTCTCATACCATACCGGTTTGGCAACACGCCATGTGAACGAAACCATCGCAAAAGCAGCAGGACAATGAAATGTAAACCATAACATTCATGACATACATGTCATAATTTTCATGTTGGGACGTGTTAAATATTCTCGTCATACAGTCATGTTATGCCATACCAAGTTTGGTATCGATACCATTACCAAAACGGCCAGGAGAGCTAGAAGTTGTAGGCGGATAGATAGATAGATAGATAGATAGATAGATAGATAGATAGATAGATAGATAGATAGATAGATAGATAGATAGATAGATAGATAGATAGATAGATAGATAGATAGATAGATAGATAGATAGATAGATAGATAGATAGATAGATAGATAGATAGATAGATAGATAGATAGGATAGATAGATAGATAGATAGATAGATAGATAGATAGATAGATAGATAGATAGATAGATAGATAGATAGATAGATAGATACGCTCAAAGTCGCCAAAGTTCACTGAGAAATGATTCGAATTTTTAAAAAACTAGCAGCTTTGCCGCAAAGGTGAAGGGTATGAACGTGATAGCAACAAATTGGAAGGCCATGCGAATAATGGCAAGCACATCGAAGCGTGCCCCACGTTTCTCACGCACAATTGACGGACGAAACGTATCGCAGGTATAGATGGACGTGAATAAGCGTCTCAGTTGTTACTTCACTCTGTCTGAAAAGCGCGCCCTTTTCACTAACGGAAACCGTTGCAACGAGTGCATTGACCATTGTGCGCCTGGTAACTACCACAGAATCGTTTCGGTGAAAGCCCAAGGTTTACGATTATCCCCAACGCGAGATAAGCGAGCGCATGAGAGGGCATCCCTTCTCCGCGGGGCAAAGTGTACACGTGGGAGATGAAAGCGCGGGCCGCCACGTCGTGACGATCTGGCGATGCACGCTCATTGTGCCATCTCGCTGGTAATGATTAAAACCCTGTTGTAGTTCCCCAGAGATTCCCATCGCCAGCGGCAAGTGATTGATATAAATAGCTTGCCGTTTGAACGTTGGAGGTGCTCCTTCGTGGCTCAGTGGCTGACGCCTCACACTCAGAATTCAGAGGTCAGAGTTTGAATTTCGCGCACCGGAGTCTTTTTCTGGATTATTTTTCTTTATTGCGTTTTCATATATATAGCTACATATACATATACGGTGAGTAACGGCGACGCCGACGCTGGTGGCTAAATCCAGCCGAGAGTGTCCATATAATTGCTATCGCAATAAAAACTGCTTTGGTATGCAGCATTTTGATGCACACTTCCTCACACACACCTATCCGACGCAGTTGTACATCACCACTTGTAATGATACCCGAAGTTCACGGCAGCTACTTACGTTGACTCCCATCTAATCGGTTATGGCACTCGACCGCTGATCCAAAAGTGGCAGGTTCGAATCCCAGCCATGGTGGCCGCGTTTCGTTGGAAGCGAAATGCGAGATGTTCGTGTGCGTAGATCGAGGCGGCCGTTCCACCTTCGCTTGTCTAACTTTTTTGAGCCCTTCATTACGATGTGCCTCATAATAATGTCGAAGTTATGGATCGCAACAACTATTATCACACGCCCGCACGTACAATGCTCACGGATCGATACGCGATATGAAAGCTTCTTCTTCTAATGGCTGGTATATGCGCAATTGCTCAAAACAATCTCGTCGTGTCACTTCGAATCCGGCCACTAAATGCGATTGCTTTCTTTTGCGCGTTCGAGTAAAAACTGCGTTCATTTTATATCAACTGTGGATGATGTCAACGAAAGCATGCGCATTGCTTAACCCTAACTTGACGTGGTTCAATCCGTGAGCGCTGTACAACATATCTGCGCATATGGTACGGTGTAGGCCGTCAACTGCGAGCGTTTCGATTAAGGTGCTTATCACGTATACAGTGGCGTACAAAATTTAGGAGACCACAGGGGCGAGAAGCAGCCTGTCTTCTCGCTCGCTTCAATTTTGCGCACAACCAGAAAAAGTCCCCAAGTGTCAATTTTGCAGTCGCCGTGGTACGCCGCGGAAGCACTGAGCGATGATATCGCTACACAAATAGGCCACAGTATACCGTCACTACATAGGGACAGTTATCGTGGCGCGCTTCTTAGCCTTCGTTCCGGACGTTTTGCGGTAGTGAGCCCCGCCGCGGTGGTCTAGTGGCTAAGGTACTCGGCTGCTGACCCGCAGGGCGCGGGTTCGAATCCCGGCTGCGGCGGCTGCATTTCCGATGGAGGCGGAAATGTTGTAGGCCCGTGTGCTCAGATTTGGGTGCACGTTAAAGAACCCCAGGTGGTCTAAATTTCCGGAGCCCTCCACTACGGCGTCTCTCATAATCATATAGTGGTTTTCGGACGTTAAACCCCACATATCAATCAATCGTTTTGCGGTAGTGAAAGCACGTATATGGTGTGCTTTACCAATAGACAGCACTGCTCGGTAATCTCATCGCATGTGCCAATTAAAAAGAAAACTGAAGCAATGTGCATGTTTTCGCCGCCGAGTGGCGTTTAGGATCAATTGAGGCACAGACGCGGCACACACCGAGAACTGCCACTACAAGTTACGTTTGCTTTTTTTTCTTTAACGCGATAGCGTTAAGGAGCTCGTGTCGCAGAAAAACCCGCCGCCAGCGTCGGCCCCGTCGGTTGTGAGCGAAAAATCGCCTGTGTCTCTGTGACCGAAAAATTAAGTTACCGAGATAGCCGCGGGAGGCCGCAACTTGTCAACGCATGCGCGCACGATCAGACCGATCAGCCACGCATTCCAAAAAAAAAAGTGCTCAAGGTCACGAGGCACAGCACTTTCTTTACCCTGCCACCCCTCCATGCTTAGCTTCCAGTGGTTTCGTCGGGACGGGAGAAGAGCTAATGCAATTGAAGCATGCGACAAACTTTTGTAACTCCACTCGCATTGGACGGATTCTTAAAATTTTTGCGGCGCCGAATTCGTGAGACAATAAGCTCTTCTGGTGAATTAATTTCATGGTTACTTGAACAAGTGTTTTAGGGCCCCTTTAACTCATTTTGTTCGACAGGCGTCTATACATGAAGCCGAGCCCATTCGGCGATAATAGCGCTCGCTGGTCCGATTCGCTGTGTGCGTGTTTGTGGCGGGCGTGTGTATTTAACAGAACATATGAATAAGTATGCACTTAGTGGTTGAGGGGTTCATTAGGGACCGGATTTCGCTATCGCGTTCAACTCTGAAAAGGGAAACTAAAGGGCCTTCCCCCACTTTTTTTTCTGTCGTCGCAATATCATCATTCGGTGCTTCCACGGCCACTCCGATAGTGACATCCTGAGGTTTATCTGGCGTTCGGGTGCGCGCGCAGTTCAAGGAAGGGAAAGCACAGGCTGTCAGGCAGAAAGAGATAAGCCTGTGCACCGCGCGCTGTCGAGCTTCTTTGGTCGCGATGAGAAGGCGCCGTGGTGCTGTTCGCCACGCTCTCCTGTGGTCGCCAAAATTTTGATTGCCACTGTACGTCTATACAACGATTGATTGATTGATTGATTGATTGATTGATTGATTGATTGATTGAATAAAGGCCAATGACACCGTGTTCCGGCTGTTTATCACAGCGCCGTTTTGTCGTGTGACACTATACTGCGCGCGTCGACCGTATGCACGACAGGCGAACAGAAACTTGCACCGGCGGACGCTGTTCACATAGAGGAAGGAAAAGGTAAGAGCGGACACTCAGTGAAATCTGGCCTCAGGAAGTACGTCACGACTACGTTACAAACTATGATGCTTTCACAAAACGCCAGAGAACGCAAGTGCAAAAAACAAAAAAAAGTTATCATCCTTCCAACGGTTGCTTTTTTTACAAAACAATAATTATACGCCCATACTTGGCATTTTTATAGAAAAGAAAGCAATTTATTCAACACATCTTACGTGGTGACCGACGTACTACCACAAACAGCATCTACGATTCGCGTCGATTCGAGTACCCGCCACACCAGCATTCGACAAGCCCAGGCGTAACAGCGGGAATGTTTCGTCAACGTCGGCTGCTTTGATGTTTTCGTGTTTGAGACAGCAGGTCAGGCCCGTTTACCAGCGGAGCTTGTTGAATGACATGTTGTTAAGCTAGTTCGGTCATTGATCGAGAAAAAGGTTACAACTGCGTGAATAAGATGCATGTAAGAAACGCAAACACACCCACACGCGTCGCGCTTCACGTGGGGCGTGTTTCTATGTTTTTTACGTGGTGCCATATTCACTCAGTGTAACCTTTTTGGAAGCTTGTGACGAAGGCAGGTTCGCAAAAAAAAAACACAGTTTGGAGCTTTAAGTGGCGGCAAACCGTGAACATAATGCAACGTTTGTATATAGCAAAGCATTTCTGTGTGATAATCTTCTAATTTCGTGCTTTTTATATACTCAGCCTTTACCTTGCCTTGAAATAAAAACAATGCTTCACACATTACCTTGATCTTCTTATATAACTTAGTCGAAATAAAAATTACGTTATGACTTCAATTCGCTCGAACAATTTTCAGCTGTACAAAATATAGAATCGCTAAATCCAAGCGGCCTTGCCTTTTTCGCTGTCAAAAGTGATCTGAAATCATCAACTTTCGCCATAGCCAAACGTTGGTTGCGCACAGCGATCCGGAATTCGCGCCAGTGAAACCGAAACGGAAAGTGCAGGCCAGTTTCTCTCACCAACCACCAGGCGCGCTAGGATCGATTAGACCACCGAGGCCTATGTAAGTGTCCATTCTTAACTTGTTTTTTTTTTTCTTTATCTATGCTGTGCATACGGGTAGCAATGTTTCGTGAACATAGCAGTCGGCATGAAGCGCTGGCCTAGTACAGACGAGAATGTACAGTCATCAGCAAGCAAGCTTAACACGGACGCTTCGACGCATGAGCTGGACGATTCGATCATTCCAGCGACTATAGGCGGCGCAGCGGAAGGTCAAAATGGCGGACGAGACGGTGATGTCGCGAGCATTGACGTCCGCGCCACAGAGCGTGAAGATGCGTTTATTCGTTTATGACTATTGAGAGACCGAAATGCGTCGCAGTTTTATCACCGTGTGAAAGCTTCGGAGCCCGGCTACAGCGCCGCCTGCGTCGCTGGAATGACCGCTGGAATGACTGATGTGAGCCGCGAAGCGCTGGGCTCTGTTGCCGAGTTAATACCTCGTTATGCTTTGTTAGGTCGACGTGCATGGTTGAAATCTCGGCATCACAACCGAACTCTACGCGGCGCTAGCATCGTTTCTGGACACACTGTGGAGCGTTCGTGTTAAGATTACTAACGACTGTATACATGGCTTGCCGGGTTCATTCATCCTCTAAGGGGAGGCTACGGGCGAGATGGAACACACCACCCCGGTAGCATCCAACTTGTTCCTGCCGCATGCGTTCTCCTAGAGTTTGCTCTCTGTCGCTTGTGACGTAACCAAACAATCAGCCTTTACGCTGGCTGTGAAAGCGAGACCCCTCTCTCGTCTTTGAACCCGGTGTGGTTCTGGGGCCCTATAACAACAGCTCTGGCCTGCCAGCAAAGTTCGTTTGAGACGTGGGTTCAACCGAGTTCTGCCCATAACCACGTGCGTAGCGAAAAGCGCGTGATTTGTCATTTCTAGCACGCATCTGCCAGGACAGATAGGACGCTGGGTTTATGTTCCTGAAGATAGGCGTTGTTCTTAATAGATAAGTTACTGATAACCCTTCCCTCTACTCGCAAGTATGCGTTAAGGCGCCGCTGCCGGTGGATTCACTACAGGTTCGCCTTGCTTGTAAGCATTTCGAGGTGGCTGCTTCATTGATCCTTTATGTTTTGTGAATTCCCAGCGGTATTCGACATATCATTCTGCTTCTCGGCATAAACTGCACCTTCGAGTTACAGCCTGAACGGTTGCTGCTCTGCTTGTTGTACTCTCGGCGTGCAAGAGTGGCTCGAAAGGTCCTGCACAAACGGTATTCCGTAGAATGAAGTGGCGTATTACATGAGCAACGGAGGCTACAAGTGCTCGGTTGAGCAACGCAGCAACTAAAAGTGTCGGGGCCCCGAATGCTCCCTATTTCACCGGACCTCGCGTGTTCTGCTGAAGTGTTCGACGAAGCAAAGACATCTACGCCCGGCTGCGTTGCGACTTCACAGGGACGATAGTGGCGTGCAGGTGAGATCATGGTCGTTGAAAGAGGAAGCGTATAGGGACCACCCGCTAAAGATGGCACGCAGTAAATGGTGAATACACGACGTTTACGTTTGCAGTCATCTGCGATATTGCGTCTGAACGTGTACGTTTGATCTGCCGATGACTGGCCACTTGAAGGGCGGCGTAGGCTGTGGTGTAGCTTATCGCAAATGCGTAAGGCATCTTGGAAGAACACTTAGGCGCTGTTTCAATGGTCGACCCCCAGTTCTTCAAGCACAGATTTCGTGTCTGTATATCTGGGAAATTGTGTCCGAATTTGATTCATGTGTGAAACGGAGACATTTCGCCATTGTTGTAACTAGTCAACTTGTCTATATCCAGCTGCGACAGCTTGGATATGACATCATTAGCATTGTGAACGAGGATTGCTATGGCTGGGTGTGACATACTTGGCTATTAGCAGGTTCATGCCCCTTGCATTATGTACGTTTCCGTAGGGTAATTTGTCGTGCGGGTAACTCGCGTCCAGGAGGCGGA
The DNA here is from genome assembly GCA_013436015.1 of Rhipicephalus annulatus. NCBI lineage: Eukaryota > Metazoa > Arthropoda > Arachnida > Ixodida > Ixodidae > Rhipicephalus > Rhipicephalus annulatus. The sequence goes on from WOVY01000151.1 coordinate 307,721, forward strand.
TTCAGGACAGCCTCAAGGAAATACAGCCACCCAGATTTTAACGTGCATGAGCGGTATCTTTGCTGTGCGTCAGCGCCATAAGACGGAGCCCAGTTGTCAACAGGGAGACGTTTAGCAAATGGCCATGAAGCTCGCTTAGAAGGGCTATTCCTTCTTAAGTATCCGATTTCATATCAGCGCGTTTCAGAAGAACCGCATTATTTTTTTTGTTTTGCTGATCTTGTGAGTGGGTGCGTGTACCATACCTTCACATGTTAATTTTTCTTAGGGGCGATGCTCCTTAAGGCATGGGTCTGTCCATCCCATGTATTTATGTAGTTGTACGTAGCCACTGGTGGCACATACCCACTCATGAGTGGGCATGTGCCACATGGGATGCGAGATGGGAGATGGCGGTACTTCGATACTTGGAGTGCTAGATGGATGCACGGAAGGATGGACACACAGAGTAGCAGACGGATGGGTGGATGGATGGACGCGCGGATGAACGGACTCACGGACGGACGCATGGACAGACGAATGGGTGTGCGGATGGTCACGCGGTCGCACAGAAGCAAGAACGAACGGACGGACGGAAGCACGGACTGGCTGATGGACGCTTCGCCTCAATCATCATCATTCACTCCGTGGATATGCTGTGATTTTTTCTTTGAATTCTTGTTGCATGTTCTGGAAATAAAAAAACAAAAAAACATGACCAAAATCATTCGCGTATACTCACGCTTTCTGGTGTCCTGAAGAGCGCTAATTTTGCGCGTCGTCCTTCAAAGGCCCCAAAATTATTCAGAGTTCAAAGACGAGAGCGTGGTTTTCTTCTCCCCCTCTCTACCCTTCCCACAGGCACTGTTGCCTCCTCACCACTTATTTCGGCCCTGACGTTGGTATTGTCAGCAGCAAATGCTGAGTCTATCGTGATTTTGCGCTTGTTCGCTGCCAATGGCATGTATCTGATACGAAGCAGTTCAGACAGATGCGAACAAGAAGAGGCGCAGCCATCTTGTACTTCTTGTGTCGTCATCGTCCGCGTCGTCGTATGGTCTGATTCTTGTGTACCACACACTAGCGCTCCACAAGAGCATCACTAAAACAAAACAAAAATCTTTTTTCACACCTGGGCCTCTCCGCCGCCATGTTTCCTTGCAATCCAAACAAGATGCGATTCCTACGCTGCCGTCTTTAAGTATCTAGTTGGGGAACCGCGAAGAGTCACGCCCCGTTCGAAACTGTCAAAGAATAGACTCCGTCAACGACGTTCTAGCTTTCAACGTCGATTTAAGCCGCGGAGAAGCCTTTCGAATCGACCGCGGTTTCAATTTTCGCAACCAGAGTGCTCCACAACTCCGTCGGGCAGACAGCGCCAACCAGTTCCAAGAGAAATGCCTTCGCTCTGAAACTACATACCGCTTCTACTGTAAACGCTGTGAAACGTAAGAGGGTGTTTCGTTGTTTCTTCTCTCGTTTGCTATCGGGTTGCTCGTTTGTCCTCCGCGGGCCATAATTCGTCTCCTCTGTCGACTACGCCCAGTTCGCCGTGAGCGGTCAAAGCAAAGCGCTTCATCGCCGTACGTGGCACGGTCATTCCACTACGGCCTCGGGTGTGCTCGGGGACACTTCGCGCTGTGGGAAAGGGTCAGACGGACCGGCATGCAGCTTTCGGGAGGGGCGTACGTCGACTGAATTCGTGCGCTTCGGCGGCTAGGACTGCGGTGCACGTCCCGTAAAATATTGTTTTATAATGGGCGTATTTGAAGTCGAGTACCTTGTATGGCTCATCTGTCCGACAATTTGACATATGGCGGTGTTGTGAATATGATTACCACTAAAATTCTTCTTAGGTTGAATACAGATACGTAATGATGCCGCTTGGCAAGGACTACAACTTGTGCATTTCCGATGGAGGCAGAAATGTTGTAGGCTCGTGTGCTCGGATTTGGGTGCACATTAACGAACCCCAGGTGGTCGAAATTCTCGAATCCCTCCACTACGGCGTCTCTAATAATCAAATGGTGGTTTTGGGACGTTAAACCCCACATATCAATCAATCAAGGACTACAAGCTAAAAGGAATTTACCATGTGCATCAACGTTTGTTAAAGTTAACCGATACACTAAATCCGGCAAACTAATTGGGATTTTTTAATTAATAAAGTGACTTAAGCGTCAACAAACAAGGAATCAATTGCTGAATTGTGAATCAAAATGCATTAGGATAATTATAGCAAGTTGGCCTCGTGCATCAAGGCACACTTGCGTCAAGGCTTTTATTCTTCCAGACGGAACGGCCACTCCTGCAGCACAGTAGACGCCAGCTCAAGCAGGTGGGACTCTTGTTAATCCACCTTAACGTTGAATACGCATAAACAACGTTGGTCTAGCTGGCACAACCGTGCAGTTCCGGTGCAAAGTAGCAAACGATAACTTCGATCTGGTTAATCACTCTGTATCTTCTCTTTAATTTTGTCTCTATCTATCTATCTATTTATCTATCTATCTATCTATCTATCTATCTATCTATCTATCTATCTATCTATCTATCTATCTATCTATCTATCTATCTATCTATCTATCTATCTATCTATCTATCTATCTATCTGGTGCATCTGGTGATATCTGATGATGGTGCATTCTAGGCAACGGTGTTGCCTAGAATGCGTCATCAGCGCTGTGGGATGATCTTTAATACGCCTCCGTCGGGCATGCTTGCCCGGTGCAGTTAGAACATAAATTATCGTTCCATGGTACAAGCTTATAAGTGAAGTATATTCAGTGATATTTTACTTTAACGAACTTCATTTCAACAAACTTTTAGGTTATTAGGAGTCCTTTTGAACGCCCCCCCCCCCCCCCGAAGTAATGAACTAAGCCGAAAAACAAGAAAATGGAGGAAAAGAAAACAGCCGTCTGCGCAGTGTAACCTTTGTCTATATTCGCCTTGCAGCAGCAAACATTTCCCTAAGAGGACATAAAACTGGGGCAAGTTCATATTTGGTTCGCGATTAATAACGGCGCCTTGAATACGAAGCCGCCGGCACAGAACACACAAGTTTAGAATGCGTTATTATTAGCCACATTATGGTCGGCCGCGCCGCACCATTGAAGCAGAAAATAAAGCCAACCACTAGAAATTGTTCGTTCTAAGCTCGCCAGTACGCAATGACTGTATGCAGCCTTTGTGTTTTCTTGGAATATCCAATCACTTGTGGATATAGCCCCCAAAATACATGTTCTCCTCGCAATGCCTATGGCCTATACGTATAACGCTCTATGCGCAGCGAGCTTGATGTGCACTTAAGTCTAGTGTGCCATTTGTTACGACAAGCCCATTAGGGAATCGACATTGCCTTCGTCGAGCGGATGCTCTGCATTAAGGGGAACCACGCACTCATGTAGAGACGCACAGTGCAATATTTACAGCTTGAGCGTCGTTGTACGTTATCTTTCCGTTACACTTAACTCTTTCCGGGCATTGCAAGGTCAGTGCTATGCAACGTGCCGTTACCGGAGGCACTCGCACGTACGTTGCTGCTGGCTTGATGCAGTGGTACATAAAGTTGTTCTTCCTGATGCACTTCCGAAACAATTGTGTAAGCTGACCTCGGCTCATCAAAAGTGGCAATACGTGAAATTTGCTCTTGCCTAACTAACTGTAACTTATACTGACGCTCTCAAACTAACTCTCTAACTCAAACTCACTCAGGCTCACTCACAGACATGATTGTATCATTTCACAGGCACAATATGTGAAATGTGCCCGTGTGTGTGTGTGTGTGTGTGTGTGTGTGTGTGTGTGTGTGTGTCTGTCTGTCTGTCTGTCTGTCTGTCTGTCTGTCTGTCTGTCTGTCTGTCTGTCTGTCTGTCTGTCTGTCTGTCTGTCTGTCTGTCTGTCTGTCTGTCTGTCTGTCTGTCTGTCTGTCTGTCTGTCTGTCTGTCTGTCCCATCGGGTCGGATAAGGTTGGTTGGTAAGTTTATGCACGAAAGTTGCAGAGACATTATTTAAACAAATGGCTAATCTGACGCGCATTTACACGGCCACATTTTCCACCACGCTCTAAAATCATACACAGAAGTGTACCTAGGCACTGACCACAAATGCGAACCTTTCCGAAAGGTCATAACTCCATAACCTTTGCCGCATTCTCAATTACTTCTTCGATATTTCATTTCCTATATACTTTCATTCGAGAAGGAACTCACACGACGCTTATAGCCATTATTCGAGGGACGCATTTTCGTTACAGCCGACGACACACATTGGTCAATGGGTTCAATATGAATCGAATTCATGTTGCATGAAAACAAACGCCTTATTTTGTTGTTGTTGTTGTTGTTGTCGCTTGAGGGGGGGGGGGGGGTTCTGTTCAATATTTTGTGAACCGAAACGTATGAGCCATTTGTGGGACTACCCCTGACCCAGTAAACGCAGCGAATGAAACCACCGACAGCAAAAAAAAAGCAAAGAAGTTGAAAAACATACGAAAACAGCCGCACCACGACACCAAACGACTCTTCACGCAATATTCCAGGCTCACGCTATGCGTACATGGGTCCAGCGTTGTGTGTGTGTGTGTATAGTGTTCCACGCTTTCTTTCGATTGAGCCGCTCACGACAGCCACGGCTACATGCAATCCTCCACTAGCACGTCTTTCGCCTATGCACTTCGCCCATCGATTGCGCGTTCCTCGCGCTATTGACCCATTGTGCCCTCCGGTGCCGAAGGCCTGCATCGGAATATAACGGCATAGAAGCGTTATGTACGAGACTTCCCGCAAAACAACGTGCCCCGCGCGACTGCCTCTGCCTTTCCGGGGCTTCAAACGCCGAAGACGAAGCCCGGTTAAGCCTCGGCGGTTCGTCTATTGCATTTCGAGCGTTTTTGCATTCAGGCCGCGAGGGCGAAGCGGCGCGCGGTTGTCACGACTTTGATCGAGAAGTGGTCCGGACGCGCGGGGGAAAATTCTCGCGCCACGAGATGCGCGAACGAGACACGATTTCTTCTCTCTTCTCTTGCTTCCTCCTTTCCCTCTACTCACCTCGTTTTCTTCCTTCATTCGTTCAGTCACTTCATCTGCCCTTAGTTATTCGTTCTTTGCCCCCTTCTCTTCCTTTTCTTATGTCATGTTTGTGGCGAGGTGCGGATGACTCGCTTTTGTTGCGTGGCTGTGCCTCTTGTTTGCTTCTTTCCATCTACGCTCGTTTCCTTCCTTTCCTCGTTTAGTCACTTCATCTCTCTATATCTATTCGTTCTTAACCCCTTCTTCTTGTTTCCTTATTTCATGTCGTGTTTGTGGTGAGTAGCCAACTACTCGCTGCCTATCCGTCTTCTTTTCTTCCCTCCATCCACGCATCTGGTTTCCTTCCTTCATCCATTCATTCAAATCATTTCTCCTTAAGTATTCGTGCTTGCCCTTCTCTCTTTTCTTTTTTTTTTCTCTCATTTCATGTTAGTGGCAAGGTGCATACGACAAGCTTTCTTGTTGGAGTCTCGCGTATAGATTCACATCTGGTGTTTGCTATTTGTCTCTTTTCCTCGGCTCTCCGCATTTCCTTCATTCTTCTTTCACTTGTTCGTTCTCTTCATTCTTTCGCGCTCTTCGGAGATCGCTTTTGTTACGTGACCACCGCTGTTCTGTCTGCGGTCTTCAGTCGACGGCGATTGAATACACCCCGTGACTGCCGGCATGCGTCGGAAGGGACCAGTGCATATGGTAATCCGGAGTTCCTGAGCACCTGGCCTTCTTGTGTGTACGTCGGAGCTTGTACTGACGCGAGAAGGAGTGTAATACCCCACGCTCGTGTAACCCGCTCGCATGCACCTGGCGCTGGCGGTTTCAATTTCCGGGCTCGCCTTCCGGGGGCGGCGTTCCTTTTTGGCGGTAGCGCGAGCGCAACAATGGCGAATGATCTAGCACGCCGAGAGGTAATCCTAAAAGCGAAAGAGCGAGATCACAATAGATAAATGTCAGGGAAGTTTAAGAGATGCGTGCTAGTTTGCTGCTCTACAAACGTAAAACAAAAGATTAGAGATAAAAAAGGCGAAGCCGTTCTGGGCCTGATACAGCGAAACTGTACGATTCTGAAGACTAATCTGGTTGCTTCTAGGTGGTTCCTGGATTTCGCTACGTGATGCAGGTTGTTTCTAGGTGGCTTTAATGTTGTTGCTGGACTTTAGGTAGGTGGTATCAGACAGTTCATACGTTGATCCTCAGCGCAGACAGTCACCACAGGCAGTCACAGGCACGACATTGGACACGTCTTCTCCGGCGGGGGACTTCCATCGCTTCGGGGTTTCCTCGCAGCTGTCCTTGCCCCTACAGTTCCTTAGTATTAACTCGTTGTTCTTACACGGGGTTTTCGGCTCACGGCCGTCGCTTCGGAGACATTTGTTGTTGGGTTGTCTGTTGCCGTCTTCCTATTTAGTGGACCAGTGGCGAGTACAGGGAATTGATTTACTCAATTGTTGTGGGACAGCCCATTTACGATGACGATAGCGTTCTGGCAGGCCTCACAGTGAAGATTATGATAGTTCTTTTAAAAAAACGACTCACAAAGAACGATTCGCTGCACTGCTTTCCTGTTAAAAACACTTCCCTGAAGGTGCGTCACTAGAGGTAATGACTGGCACAGTCTCGAGTCAGAATTCTCCAATGAATAATTGTGTGTGTGTGTGGGGGGGGGGGGTTCTTTTTTATTTCACTTTCTAACTTCACTTTATAGAGGGTCCAAGAGGTTTCACTTTAATAATGTTACTGGAAGGGGGCTTCATACTTTACACTTTGAATCTACACTTTAATTCTTCAGTGTTAGTGACTTTGATGCCAGTGACCTTACGTTAGCAATAATAGCAGTAATTTTAATGCCTGTAATACTTCAAAGTACACCATCCCTCTCTGAGTGGAGCTACGTGCCTTTAGCTTACGCGTGAGGCGTTCCGTTGGAAAGTGGCGTATGCCAGCTCCCCTCTACAATGGAAAAGGTAAAAAAGAAAGCGAAGAGTAGCGTATCATCCAAGTACTACACCGGTGGTAAAGCGCGGCAGAGCGTTTTTCCTCTATATGGCGGTGAACATCGGATTCAAAACTCGACTAAAGTTAAACATTGGGCTTGTTGGTTATCCACAGTATCCGATTTTTAGCGCATCCAGGCCTGGACAGAGCAGAACGCGCGCGCGCGCACGCACGCACGCACACACACACACACAAACACACACACACACACACACACACACACGCACACACACCCACACACACGCACGCACACCACACACACACACACACACACGCACACCCACACACCACACACACACACACACACACACACACGCACACACACACACGCGCACACACACACACACACTAGACTAATTCTCGGAATAGGCTGCATTGTTGAAAGTTGGCGCTGTGTGCGTGTGTGGGTTGTTTGTCTTCTCTGTCTCTTCCCGGATGCGCTAAACATCGGATACTACTAAAGCTCGACCGCCAAAGCCATCGGGCACCCTCCGTTTTTTTTTTCTTCTTCGTGGGAGTGGGGTACTCTTACCAGCGCTCTGCTCGGTTATCTATGCGTACTCAACTTTTGAAGCTATAGCAATTCTTTTTCTATATCTTTCAGTCCATCTCCCTTTTTCTCCCCGACTACACGCGGAGCAGCTAAGATGTACGCAAACGCTCAATATAGTAAACACGCATAAATAAGGACTGAAAAAAAGAGACCGTTTATTGCCTGTCCTGAACCGCAGCATATACCTCTTTTTTATTGAACACTGTTTATTTATTCTGGAACAAGGCAAAGTATTCCTGCTGGAGGCAAACACTAAAAGGCTGAAAAGCCTGAAGAGTAGTATACAACTAACCATCGGAACTAAGTTAAGGCTTACATCTCGCTCTGAAGCGGGGCAGAGCCACTACTGATCAAGCCAAAAATGACTCAATTCATGTATTTTTTTTATTTACAGTTTCTCCAATCAGCTTTCTGGTGAATAGGTAGCGAAATAAAATGGCCTTACTCAATCTACGCTTCAATGAAGCGAACAAACCTCGGCACCGTGAAATGTGTACATCTACGTGGCGACCTAGCTCGCTGATTTACCTTCGGTGTTTATACAGCCAAGTTTGTCAAACAAGCAACTAAACTATATAATAAAAAAGTAACGATCAGCCCCCCCCCCCCCCCCCTGAACGCTCGACGTTCACTGCAGTGACCACTTCTGAAGTTGCTTCAAGCCTAAAGGCATTTGTGAGCGCGCGCAGACAAAACGGCTGGTCGCGTTTCACTTATCGCTCTGGAAAACGTTTTCTTTCTTTTTTTTTTTGCTGTGTGTGCTCATACATACGAGTGTGCGGTCATCCGTGAGTCCCACTCGATAGACGCGCCCTGCCGCATTGGGTGTTTAGCCTGTAGCTTTGTTCTTGCTCGCGCAGTTTTAACAAGCTTGAGTCTGTATTGATGGGAACGAGCGAGAGAGTCTGTGCCGACCTATATTTAGATATGTGGCGCGGTTTCCTTCGAGCACAATAGAGCGCCTCGCTTCGGTGTGTACTCAAACACCACGCCTGTCCAGTCACGAAACGTTCTTACTTTAAATCGAGTCTCTTTGAGAGCGTGCCCGTGAAGAGCCACTTGAGCTGGCTAGACTGACCAAGCGTAGCTCCATTTGTTTACAACCGGTGCTGCTGCGCGAATTCAGTATGGAAGTGGGGTGGTTTTGACGAGGCAATAAAATGTAAAGGTGGAATGACAGAACACGCAGGAACTAGGGATGAGAGATTTAAGGGGGAAAAGAAATCGTAGTAGGTGATATAAAAAGAGTTTACGTGTTTTTACGGAGGTCACGATGGTTTAACGGTGCACTTTTATTCGGGGTTACGAATAGACGATGTGAACTTGCTTGCTTACAGAACGGCTGACCGCTTTGTGGCGCCGAGACTGTTGGGTCACTGGTTTAACCCTTACAATGAGCACATGTAGGAAGCTCAGCAAATGTAGCATCTACAATGCAAGGCTCGAGGTCGTGAGTTTGATTTCCTACCACGTCGGCTGAATTTACGCGGGGGTAAAATGTGGAGCGTCACACGATTCCGTATGAAGCATTCGTCAGAGATGGCTCGAAGACAAAAGACATTTCTTGTGAAGTTCTGCCACAAGATCCGGCCGATGGTATTGATGCTCTCTCCCCGCTCAAAATCTATTCGTACCTTTACTAGACAGGGTATGCGAACTTGCGTCCGTGTTTGCACATCCTGTCTTTTAAAATGAATGCCTAGGTCGGCTCTCTTTAAGCTTTCTTTGGGCACCTCACGTAATTTTGTACGGCCTCCGAGCTTAGAGACGTTCCAGATTTTAGGCACCTCTCGTAGTTTTGAAGAACCTCCGAGACTTCCCCACCTTTGGTTAAGAGAATATTTTGTGCGACCTCATCTTGCGACGTCGCTCATAGCATCAAGCTAATGCCACTGATCAAGAGGGGGCGTACACACGCAGTAGAGACTATCTATCTACCTATCTATCTATCTATCTATCTATCTATCTATCTATCTATCTATCTATCTATCTATCTATCTATCTATCTATCTATCTATCTATCTATCTATCTATCTATCTATCTATCTATCTGTCCGTCTGTCCTTCTGTCTTTTTACCACTCCCTGTATTACGTACTAATAGCCTCGTTTAATAAAAACGCAAAAAATCAACGGAAGCGTTAGAGCAGACACTTAAAGTAATTCTTTCCATTTGTTTTCTTTGTTTCGCACAGGGCGTGCGAGCTGAAGTGCCTGCCTTTCCATCGCTGTCACTATTCATTTATTCCTCATTGACCGATTCGTCGCGGAACGTGTCTGTTTTCTCCGCACCTGCCTCCGCCATGTGTACCTTTCTTATCAGCGACGTCGGCACGGGCTGTTTACGGCGCCGGTCGCTTTACTTCATCCCCCGTGGGATTATTATGATTGCTACACAGTGATCTCAATGACGTAGAAGCGGAGCACATGCACCCTTACGCCCAACTACATGCTGCCATCTACATATACACACTGACGGAACGTCAATAGAGAAGGCAGGCTTGAAAGGACAAGCTCAATCTGAAAATGAAGTCGCATATACCGTGGAGGGTTCATGTACAAGCATTTAGTAAGTCATTCTAACGTGCACACTAACTTGCAAAACACTGCCTCACCACGGTGGTCTAGTGGCTAAGGTACTCGGCTGCTGACCCGCAGGTCGTGGGATCAAATCCCGGCTGTGGCGGCTGCATTTCCGATGGAGGCGGAAATGCTGTAGGCTCGTGTGCTCAGATTTGGGTGCACGTTAAAGAACCCCAGGTGGTCGAAATTTCCGGAGCCCTCCACTACGGCGTCTCTCATAATCGTATGATGGTTTTGGGACGTTAAACCCCACAAATCATCAACTTGCAAAACACCGTTCCTAACGCGGCTTTTCATCGAACGTTTAAATTGTAGCGTGGCCTGGTGAGCATATATACGATATATGTACAAATTTTCAAATGACGTCTTTATATCGTTTGTCACAGATCCGGCCCGAAGTATGATCTCATCACGCTTAGTTCACTGTACGCGATACAGCTTAAGGGGCAGGGACATTGTCAGGCATTACCGCTATCTATTAGCCGTCTTTGACGACGCAGAGGCTTTGTCTTCTTTATGGGTAATTACAGCCAGAACATTTTTGTCTTTTTTTCTACCACTTGCATTTCCCTTTTTTGGGGTGCACATAGTATTCTTTTTCTCCTTCAAAGGGGTCCTGAACGATTCTAAGTAGCTTTGCTGCCACTTCGCTCTACGAGGCGCTGTCACACTTTGCCACTTTTTATTCAAAGCGGTCACGTTGAGTCCACTTAGTCGTTGCCATTACTGATTCGTTACTCTCGCCGATTCAAATTTTTATAGGGACTTACGCAGAGTTATGAGACAAAAAGGTAGTTTCTTTCTCGCCTTCGCTGCCCTTTCTACGGGCGCCATATACTGCTCACAGCTTATATTTTCATAAAACACGTGGACAACACCAGCAATAAACGTTCAGCCTATCAGTCCGGATTCTATGCCTGTCGGCTAAGCGCTTTTTTTTGTCGAATATCATGTCTTATGTTTGAAAGTGCACATGTAAAGTGTTTTGTTTCTTTTGCTGTCTATCTGGCTATGCCACTCAAGCCACCAATTTGCTCCGACAGACCAAGCAACATGTTTTGTCTATTTTCATTTCCAACATTATCAACCTGTTTCTTTTTTCAACAAGTTGGAGGTTCAAGTGAAAAGTGGTTAGAAAAACCACTTTAAAATGCCTCAGGGCTGATATACAAGGAAGCAGTTTGGGAATGCAAACTCTTGTTAATTAAAGTGCATTTATAGCCTTAGAAATGAACAAAAGTTAGAAGAATATTATACAAATAGAGCAGTGGCACAAACAGACACAGGTCAACCTAAATAACTGTATATTCACTCATGAACGAAACTTATGAACGTGATACAAATTGTAATACTATGATACAAAGTGCAGATACGCCAGCTGAAAGATTTCATTCCAGTGACGTAATATACATACTAAAAACACACTACAAAGAACACCATGCAAGGGTGACGAAAAATTCACGCATTTCTCTTTTTGAAAACACAAGAAAGTTAGGGTCACTACACTCATACCTATTAAGCAAGGAGGGTAATCTGTCGCTAAGGGAGTGTAGGAAACAGTTTGTGCGAGAACGAAGAACGAGCTATTGGTCCGCACTTTGGGTCCGTGAATCCGTGGGTTATATATTTGTGTTTGACATATCTTTGAGTCTCTGAATATTTGAAATTTGATGAAATAAATAGCTATGTTATTATTAGTATTATTAAACACGGAGCATTTCTTTGCGCACTGCACGCACTTTTCGCGGCCGCTTACGTCTGGGTGCTTTCGTGATCACCTCCTTAATTTGGTGTGAACCAAAATTATGATATATAGTACGGGAGGGTAAGATTGTTTGACGAATAAGAGGCGTTGCGCAAGACACGAATTGTGTCACAATCCCGTTGCCTACATCGTCAAACACTTTCCTCCGGACTGTGGCACACACCCGCGAGCGGGTATGTGCCACTGGTATGCGGGTATGGGCCACAGGTGATTGACACGTGGTATCTCGCAAGGAATGGCGAGAACACACAGCGGTAATTACAACGCAATAGCGTTAAGAGATGGCTTACATCGGCAGCGTTTACCCGTTGAATGCAAAGAATAAATATCAAGGTTTTAGCAGAATTGAAACACTAGCTTTCTGTGTGGCAATCAAGTACTCTACCACAGAGGCACGTCGGGTCTCGGAACTACTTTTCAAATTGACCTTAATGTTCGCGAAGCGTCAACTGTGGTTGCAGTGCTGGCTATTCAATTTTATTAACACTACAGCCGTCACGTCGTGTTAACGTCAGTTGCAGTTAGAGGCCATCTGCTGAAGTTTATGTTGCAGCGTCCAGGGCTTCCATCTTCGCGAGCACTGCAGCGCTTCATATCTGATTGATACCCGTGTTCCTTCTGTAATCGTTGCGCAAGTGGAAACAACTGTTTTTATAAAAATGTGCAACTGTTCAACATACGTTTGTTCGTGCAACAATTGTACACACATCTAGCGTCATTTCATACCGCGCGCCTCAATAAAAAATTACAACACGGCCCCTTCGCTCCGCATGCTACGCATAACATTGATTGCCAAGGTACCAGGGATCTGCTGAATTAATAATAATAATAATAATAATAATAATAATAATAATAATAATAATAATAATAATAATAATAATATAATAATAATAATAATAATAATAATAATAATAATAATAATAATAATAATATAACAACTTGCTGTATTAGTATTATTATTATTATTATTATTATTATTATTATTATTATTATTATTATTATTATTATTATTATTATTATTATTATTATTATTATTATTATTATTATTATTATTTCTGTCTGAGCAACGTGCGACTGCCTGGTATATCAACTTATATTTCTTATCCATGGACCAATAATCGAGAACCTATTTACTCCTGACGTGATGTTGACAGACTTCTGGCGTCATGATTCATTTAACGAAAAGACAGGGAACGTCAGAAAAAAAAATAAAGCCCTAATTACACGTTACAACGCGTCAGTGCGCGACGCGCCCTTTCCTATACTCGCTTCCTTCCTGTGGGGGGAGAGGGCGGGCATAGATTGCGTTGCTGACGCCTTGTAACGCGTATGTGTGGTCAGGGCTTAACGCGCTCCTTCTTACTATTACTGCGAAGCTGCCAGCAGGAGGTGTTGTACAGATCAGTTGACCAGAAGGGGATTGTGAACGAAGAAATAAAGGAAAATGATGAAAATGAAGATGATGATGATGGTTATAATGATGGTGATGATGATGGAGATGATGATGGAAATGGTGATGGAGGTGGAGATGATGATGATGATGATGATGATCGAAAGGACGGTAATGCTAAACAAGGATGGCTAGAATTGTTATGGTGGTGCTAATAATGATGATGATAATGCGCGTGACCTCGCCAGCCAATCACTCCTCACTTGCGTGCTTCCGACTGGACTGTACTCATGGCGTTCTTCGAACACGTCGAACTTTGCAACAATGATCCTGTCGCGGGTGAAATGTACGTCATCAAGATCTTCGACGTTATCCGCAACATCCTCAAATACTGGCGGATTTCATCGTTGAAACATACCAACAATTGAGAAAGGCTTCAATACACCGTCGGTATTAGCTCACTGTTTAACACTGTAGGCTGCACGTGTGTAAGCTTTTCTGTTTAACCATCCGTGCAGAATTTTTGGGCCTTGAATTTATTAGGGGCAAAGCTCCTTAGGAAGTAGTTTTGTCTTCCTTGGTGGTCACGGTATAGAACCATTGCTATAGTCGAAACATAAAGCGTATGTCAGACACAACAACAGCAACGAAAAAGATTTCAACGTCGACGTAACCTCAATAACAAGGTAAGAGATTGCCGTTCCCGACGAAAATTACCTATCGAGAAGAGTACTGATGTGATACTACAATGGGCCTGTATGGTTATACTTCTCAAGTAAACCTGTAACACGAAGCTACACATCGTGCTCTGTGTGTGTCGACAAATTACCCGTATAATAACGGTACGGCTGGTAAGATGGCAGGTTCTTGGATTCAATCTCGAGGCATATCCTCTACTCCAGCAATTTTCTAAATCTTCCTTGAATTGCCTTAGACGACTGGAAGGTGAAATAGGTTGGAATTTCCTATACACTTTGTCACTAAATTTACAATATTTGGGGCAACGCTCGAATAACGTATATATATGGTTATTCACCTACACGATACCCCAGAGCTTCGTCTACTTGCCATGATTCACTCCGAACAAATGCGTAAATTTTTTTTTGTTTCGTTGAGATGCCATTTAGGTTGTGGCCCCAATAATGTTCATGTGTGCTTCGCACTGACATCGGCTGTGTTTGAGAAGGGGGCTGCCACTGTTTACAACGACCGTAGTAACAATAAAAAGTAAACACAACCCGCAGTATACTCTGGAGGCCTCCAACCGGTGGTCGATACGCACTGAGACCGCTTTACGTCACAGCCTAATTTAGCGTCGCAGGAGAAGTAAACAGTAGGCGTGTCCTCCCTCTCCGAGTCGATGCAGCAAATGTTTACAAGGAACGCGTCTACGTACGCATGACCAGTGTAGCGAATAGTTCATTACGTTGAGTCTATATTAAAACGAGAGCCCCATGGGCCTTATGTGCATAATGATTGGTTAGGCGCACACTAAAGCACGCCAGGCTTGAAACAGCAAAACATGGCGATTATATTTCTAGGGCTTAGTTAGGTGATGCACGTTGTTGCTAGGTGGCTTCTACGTCATTGATAGGCTTTAGATCGGTGACGTTAGGTTGTTTTCTGCGTGGATTCACAGCGCAGACAAGTTCGAGTTAAAGCCAGTGCTGTAGGCGTTGTCCAAAAAAAAAGTAACTAATATGCTACTCGTTACGTTAACAAAAAAAAAAGAAACGCGTTATAATCTTACGTTCTCTCTTGAAAAGGGTAGCACGTTACTGTTACGCTTACCAAAAAAAAGTAAAGGTCGTTACTTGTGCCGGTACTTCATGCATGGTCAGAAAGCTTAAGCACCGCGATTTCGCTGCAGCAATACAGTTTTCTAACGCTGTTATTTATAATTAACGTGAAACATCAAGTCCAAACTACAGTTTCACGCGAAGTATTATAATTTAACGAAAAAAGTTGCATACATTTGTCGCATCTTGGCCACAGACGGAATTTTTTTCAGGGGAGGAAGGGAAAGATTTAACCGTGCTGTATAGATCTCTTTGTGTCTGCTTTGTGTACGCCTGTATATATACACCGGCAAAATTGATACAGTTGACTGAGAATGTCGAAGTAACTTAACTGAGCATCTCGAGAAAGCATTAGTACTTGGTTGTGCCAGCGTTACCTAAATCACTGTCACTTTTGCGAGATTAGCTTAGCATAGCGACGCTTTCAACGTACACTCTTTAGAATTTAAAACTAGGCAAATTGGTATGATTGCGTACTTGATGAACGTGGCCATCAAAAAAAAACAACAAAGCACCTTTGTAAAAACTAAAAACCATTGCTGGCCTGTTCGGAGAATGGTACGCCCAAGCTGATATGGCCCACATTTTTAGGGGGCTGAACACGTAGGAAGAGGAAAGGAAGGATAGGGAGGTTAGGCTGAACACGTAGCATGTAGTTTTACAAAAAGGATATAATTAAACCAGATCTTTTTGATGAATGCTAGCCAACTGTCTTGACCTTTGAACTCGCCGACGCACTCTGCTTTTTATAGTAAACCAGAAATATCACCGAGAGGCTACCGGCCTCCCCTATTGAACTCCTTGTCATTTAGACCGGACAAGTAACCTTGCTGGATTCTTCGCTAAACTTTTACCCTGCAATATCATAACAAGATTACCTTCGAGTCCCGTGCTGTCTCTTTTTTGTTTTGTTTTCACGTTGTCCATTAAGCATCTTGCAGGTCTAGACAAGCGGGGGTGTTGTGAAGGTGCACAGACGGTCGACTATATACGGCTGCCCTAAGGTTAAACGATGCCTTCACGGATTTTAAACCGCAAGCTACAAGTGCGCGCACAGCTCAACACTAGAGCCGCTTCACCTCTCTATCGTGCTTTTCTTTCTTTCTTGTTGCGCACAACATTTGTGCGCGCTCTTCTTCCGGGAATGAGTGGGAAGATGTAGAACCGCTTTTCACGGTCCTTTTCCAGGTTTGTCGGCGCTGCTGATGCGAGCAAAACACAGCCTGAGTTGGACCACACGGCTGAAAAGAAAGAGTGCAGATAGAATAAGGGGCAAAAATATGGAAGGTACACATGCACAGAGGAGGAAACAGGGGATCCGTACAGAAGGGGAGTGGGACGCGGTGCGCCCGCGGTCATGCGCACAACGAGGCTTCGTTCGCACACGCATACTCCTCCGGCTAATCTGGTCCGTGAAGCAGTTAATACGAGGCTGCGCAGAGGCCAAGTAAACACGGAAGCAAGCAAGGGCGAAAGAGACGTTTACAAGGCGTCCTTGTTGTCGTCACATCGTTTCATTCTTTTTCTCTTTTTCTGGTTGCGGAATGACAGAGAACGTTTAGGGGGCTTTTGCGCACAAATGCGCCGCAAGGAGACAGCGCTGTGTGCATCGCATCATGCGAGAATCCCAGGATATTTTCGTTGCTTCCTGTATCATTATCTCAACTGCGGCAAGGAGCTCAATAGTGGAGATTGTAAGAACTCAAGGGAAGGTCGTAACGATAACTTTCAATGCCACAAGTAGTCTCTGCAAGTAGCTATTGTTCAAGACTGTAGACCGGCAACTCTTTCGTGCGAAATCCGTGACGTTTAGCAAATATCATTTAAATGGTTTATCGTAAAAATTTTTCCGTTGCAACGCGATGTATCGGCATGTGAAGCTCCGGTGGTTGAGTTGCTTCCCCTATGACTCGAGACACAACAGGCACTTGAAGTTGAGAAACGCATAGAGGGCATGTATCATTTAGTCGAACTATAGTTATCACGACATAAAAGCAAAAGGAATCAAAGTGTATGAAAAATCTACTTGCCGCAGTTATCAACCGAACCACCGAACCTTCAACCTTTGTGTAACGCGCCCTATGCTATATGTGTATGCGTTTAATGTACCCTCTGCCTGCCTGCCTGCCTGCCTGCCTGCCTGCCTGCCCTGCCTGCCTGCCTGCCTGCCTGCCTGCCTGCCTGCCTGCCTGCCTGCCTACCTGCCTGCCTGCCAGCCTGCCAGCCAGCCAGCCAGCCAGCCAGCCATCCTTCGAGTCTCTGCATCTTTCACTGTAGACTTACAGTAGCCGCATGCATTTTGCGTCTAGATGTAAGAAAAAATAACTTGTCTGAATGAATGTTAGTTACTCTCTAATAATTGATCCTCATAGTGTTCGTACGATAATCGACTGTGTACATTCTTTGTACCTTCGTAAATTACATTAAAATCTCGAAGGCAGAGAAGCAATTTGATCAAATATTTAGCTGGGTGAGAGCAGATATTAATCAGAACAGACAATCATGCCTGGGAAAGTACAGTTGATGTCCTTAGTGGTCGTTGTGAGTATGAAGAAAGGAAAGTGGAAGGACAGATAACTTCCTGTCGGCAGGGATCGAACCTGCGACCTTCAAATAGCACTTGCGATGCTCAAATAATGCGTCCGAGGGCATCGGACGTGTTATTCAAAACGTCGAAAGTTAAGCCCCTGCCAGCGACAAGTCATCTTTTCCTACCCTTCCCTTTCTTCGCCTTTACAATGCAGTTACTAAGAACGTCCCCCTATACTTTCTCGACATCATTATCTGATACTTCTCATTAGTATTGTGTCTAACAAAAAATAGCACTTGAATTACCAAGTATTTTCATCAAGAAGAGAGCAGTGTGCGTCAAGGAAGAAACGGGTGTTCACATCTTAGTCGTGATGAAGAGGAGGAAACGAGCATTGGCAAGGCAAGTAGCGAGAAGGCAAGACAACCGCGGGTCATTGAGTGTAACAGACTAGGTTCTGAAATGGGGTGGGGGGGGGACGTGTGAGGGTGAGGTAAAAAGTCAGGTGGAAAGGTGGAAATAAGTTATAGCTGTCTATTTACAAAAAAAACAAAAAATGGGAACGTTGTTTTTTTTCGCCCTTCCGTAGTGTTTTTTTTTCTCGTATAAACTATAATACACCCCCAGAATGAAATCATTACGCATTTTCTTGCGTTATATGTATTTATCACGTTAATTTTGTTGTTGTTCGTTGTAATCATGAGTACTGATACATAGTTATTGAGTTTGCGCTCTGTAACTGTTCTATTAGCACAATTTTCGTCAATTTTTTGTTCATTTTTCCTGCTCTCACTCTCCTGATACTTGTTAAGAGCTTGAATTCCAAAAACTGCTTTCAGGTATACATGATGGCCCTGAGGCACTTTCAAGTGTTATAACCGCCTTTCACCTGAGAAACCCCCACTTGATGAAAAAAACGTGTTGAAAAACATTGATTGATTGATCGGTTGACTAATTAATTAATTAATAATTAATTAATTATTCATTGAGTGATTGATTGATTGATTGATTGATTGATTGATTGATTGATTGATTGATTGATTGATTGATTGATTGATTGACGTTACATAGATAACTTGGCAGCAGTAAGCACAGAACAGGGTTTATTGAGAGAACATGGGCAAGGTCCATGTTTCATTCGAATTACTACTCCAGCTTCGTGAAAAATTACCTGTTCATCCCACGGTGCCACTTTCCTAAGTTTTCATTAGTAGCTCTTGGTTTGCCAGTGCATTTGAAATGGGAGTCACGTCGATTCATTCATTAAACACAACGAGTGTGACATTTTCACGTGAATTTATTTTCTCTTTTTGCCTTTATATGGAACCGTCATTTGAAGGAAGAACATATAGATTCGCTGGAGCGTTCTGTACAAGCCGTGGACGACAGTACACCTGTAGTCGCTAAAATGTTGAAAGTGAACGTTATGAATATTTTACAGACGCATCTCGTGGAAGCATACAATAGAACGACGAGTCTCGTTGAAATTAGGGTTCTTATTTTGAGCACTAGTTACCCGTCGAGCGACGTAGCAATATACAAACAAGAAAATCTGAAATCCTACTCCTATAAAGTAAAGCAGTTTTTGTTCGACCAGACCCAAACGTTCTCACCCATACTATTCATTTCCCTAAGCTCGAAAATCCGTTACCTCTAGCCTTGATGACCGAATGTACAGTTGGCAGAGATTTCTGAGACTTGTGCATGCCTTGACCACAAGTCATACTCTTCAAAGCGGAGCATGCCCATGGTTTCAGTGCACATGCTTCCTTCTATAGCAATCGCCGCCGATGTACCAATAAACATTTCTAATCATTCATACCTTTCAAAACGTCTTCATGCCAGACCACCCTGTGGGAAGTGCTGGTCATCCAATACACTTTCACCATTTAACCACATCTCACGATCTTTTACACCTTTAGCACCCTTATATACTGGACCATCCTGTCATCAGTGAACCAGTAATCATTCATTAGGATTTTGTACTAATAGACACTGCAACAAATATTGTCATACCTATAAGAAAGCTAATCACCGATGCACAAGATGCAGTACAGTGTTTACACAAGTTGTAAGGTTTCAAGTTATCAAAAACACCGGTTTACCTTGTCAAAAGTGCGTATGTAGAGTTTCATGCATACAGAAGCAAATATATCATCGCAAAAATTTACATAATTTGAGTGGTCAGTGATTCGTTCTGTTACATATGTACAGTTTCAAAGAGTTTGCTTTGCAATGTGTACTGTAACATGGTAGCCAGAAGAAAAGGTTTCACTAATTTTCCCTTTGCTCTTTTAAGGGATCCTTTTCACAAGGACACCATATGACAAATGTGCAGTTCATGACTTAACGTGCAGCAACTCTTTCGTGCGAAATCCGTGACGTTTAGCAAATGTCATTTACATGGTCTCTCGTAAAATTTTGCCGTTGCAACGCGATGTATCGTCATGCTGCTGTAAAGATCTTCAGACAAGAAAAAGCTGTAACGGCACATCTTCCCATTCGAAACAAACAAACAAAAACATAAGCTTGAGCTGCACACTTTTTCTAAGTGTTTGCTTGATAATTATGAGTTCAGGAATAAAAGATTTGATGGTCGATGGGAACATACTCTGGCTTGGGAGGCCGCTTGTTGCTTCTTCAGATTAAATGGTTTCAAAATCAGCTGAGGGCCGGCTGCACGGCTTGCGAACAGCATTGCAAATTGCTTGCTTATTGCTAGTTGGTCTTTCTATTTTTGCCACATCCGTTAACGTATAGCTGTTTTCCCATATTGCAGAAAATGCTTACTGCTTTGTGGTTGTTTAGGCATACGGGCCATTATAAAGCTTGACATGACTTCAAGCAAGTGGTTCAATAGCAGGAACACGTTTATCTCAATCAAGACGATAGACACTTGGCTGCGAGACACGTGCGCTCGCTATATCAGAGGCCATCTTTTCATTTTCCAAGATTACTGCCAGATGGCGCTCATGTCTCACGCCGTGCCTCCTGAATCCCATTCGCCCATTTTCTCGCACAGAAAATCAAATAAACGTTTAATGCACTCCCTCTAGACGCTGGACTATCGCCTTCCAACGACATGTGCAGTGAAACATGCAGGTATTGGGCCAATTTTTTTTCTCTCTCGGGCCATGCCGTCGTAGTCATCTTTGGTACATCTTTGGTGTTTATGCACAGTCCGTCACATGACACGCAACAGTACACTGAACATAATTAGCACATGCAATCGCGGCAAAATTTGAAAGTGCGTGAGCCTTTACTTTCACAGAAGCTTCGTCTGAGTATCTCTACGAAGACACTCTGCCACCTTCTGTGCGCTGGGCCGGGCCTGAGTGGCGTTTGCCATTCTGAATCGAAATGGTAACAGTGAAGTCAATCGACCTATGCTTGCGATATTAATGCACATTGGGGGTGGAAGGAAACGCGAACTTGCGGCGTCTTCATCCTCTGCTGTTTCGTCTTTATCTTTTAAGTGGCTGTAGCCTGCAACGAAATAATAAACCACTGGAGTCATTTACGATAAAATCAAGAATTTTCTCGCATCTCTTGTTGCCACCAGGGTCCGAAAATCAAGAAAACAGTGCACTACACTCTTTGCGTTTCCTTTCATTCCTTCAGTACTTGCAGAAATAGGCTCTTTCTTTAGTTGGTATGACCAAAGCTCTGGTTCCCTTATTGACCTCACAAGCTTGTTACTGTTGGCAACCTAGGTGAAAGCCTACTAGTTAGTTGGTAATACTCAAGTTAAATCGGGCCTGAATAAAGGTATGAGGGATCGTGCTGTTAACTCTATCCTCATTTCCTTAGAGTGTTCATCGGCATACTGCATCGGCTTTCTGCACTGAGTAGTTAAAACCATTGGCTTGCAAAAGCGCGACTGCTTGTAAGGGAATTTAAACAACGCGGTTTGATAAACTTACTTCAGGCGGGAAGCATCAAATATATAAAGAAAATACAGACAATATTGACTGAGAAGCGTTCCTATGTATCTTTTTCTTTTCCTTTCTCCATGTTTCAAGCATTACGCCAGGAATAGCACGTTTAACAAACTTAGGCATCAACTAGCCCAGGAATAAGTTCACTTAAACCAAGCAATGCGAAAATGTTCTAGTAATAGCTTTTTGGTCAGCGTTAGTACTGCTCCTATCCTGATCCAACTTGAAGGAAACCCCGCGCAGTGTTCTCCGTAACGTGCCTTTACCTGCGCACCAGGTTTAGGTTTAGGTTGCCCGCAATACAGGTTTAAGTTACCCGCCATACAGGTTTTCGGAAGATTCAGTAAGGATGAGTGTAAACACATTTTCTCTATGAAAACAAGTGTCTGGTTTTTGCAACAGAGGTCCCATGAAAGAGAATCTACAAGGACGGCACAAACGAATGTAGTCATCATAAAGGCCTGCCTTCGTGCCATTAAGCACCACTCATCATCATCATGATAATGGCGCATCAAGGAAGAGGCTACTTCACACGTTATCCTTTCCTCATTGACTCTCAGAATTTCACGTACAGTTGGAATCACACTTGCGGTCAGTCAGCAACCGTATTTTTGCACAAGTAGGCAGAAACAGATGCCAAAACAATAACAAACGTAAACGTCATACCACACGCAAGGTCCTTGTGCTATAATTAAAGCATGGATGGAAACTTGTAGCTGATGCGAGGAATCAGCAGCGCTACGCCAGGGTACACAGTCACGCACTCGACCCAAGTGTAATTCGCACAGCACGAAGTTTCCCACTTGAAAGACACACTCTCAGAACATCGCAACAATAAATTGGCCTTCATTTAAACGCCGCTTAATGTCTCTTCTAGCTGAAACCTTCGAGGTCAATCGAAGTAATCCACGTTCATTCGTGGGTTAGAGCACTCGCGTCGGCCGCCCGTGGTCAAATGACATAGCTTCCGGAGGCTTCAGTTCTTCAAACCGGGACCGGGAAAGTAATGGTTCCGAAAGATTCTCGGTCGGTCTCGGACAATTAGGCAGCGAACTGTGCAGCTGTCTATCTGTCGCTACCTAGCGATGGCCGACGCCATGATGTTGATTCCGCGAAAGTTCCTTTCCCCGGAAGAGGGAGCTCCGTTGGTTAGGGCAGTCCCGTTGTGCTTCTGCGTGCCGTCCCGCTGGCTGACCGAGGGCACCGCATCCGTGCACACGGCGTCGTGCAGCACCTCCATAAACTCGGTGGCCCGTGATGCCGTGCCTTGGCGCATCTTGGCCCAACCAGCCACTGCCGGACGCTGGATGCCGTCGATGGACAGCGTCTGGTGGCACAGAGCGCTCGTGAGCCGCCGTATCACGTTTCGCCTCTCTGCGAGTGTCGGCAGGTTCAGCCGCGCCACGAATCTCACCAGGTATTCTGTCGTGAAGCGAGTTGCCTGCATGCATTGACGATGGGACCCATTGTGTACATGATGCATCTTTAGGACAGTGAGACAATATCTCGCTGTTCATCTAAACTATTCCAAGGCTTATTCCCGCTGGGAGGAACTGCACGAAGAAGTGACCACAGAAGAAAACACACACAAGTTGAAATGCGTGTGCGAAGTTCTTGTCCCTTCCGGTGTTTTTTTTTGTCACTTCATCTAGTTACTCACAGCCAGACTAAACCATGCATTCATATACTAACTAGACCACATAGCAGGTTTATTTAGGAAGTATTATGAAAGAATACCAACTCGCCTAACTTGACGTTCTTCTCTCATTTGTAGAACCCCTGTAAAAAGTCTGTGGATCGCTGTACAACTTGTAGGGTGTAAACTAGAGCTTACCAGTTAGACATACTTCATTAACAGTGCATAAGCGGAGAAAATAAACGAGGTTGACTTGCAAAAAACACGTATGCTTGTCAATGTCTCATCCTTCTGTTCATTGATGGAGGCGAAATGCTACAGCCCTGCATAAAGTACACAGTTACTGCACGTCAAAAATCTCGGTTGGTTGCGGAAAATTACCCCTCATATAGCCTCTCACAGAATTCGTCGCATTGTAACTTTATATCCCATTGATCAACCTACCTTATCCTCGTCAACTTCGCGCTCGCCAAAATTAGACAGTACCCGTAGCGTGTGAGTAAACACAGTAACCACTTAAGGTAATCTTCGAGATGAGACAAGTGGTGGTTGATCAGGAACTATAGTTGACATTGTAGACATCATGATTTTTTTTGCAGAAAGTGGGTTTAGAAGGTCAAGGGGGAGCACGGTCTCCACAAACTAGCAGTACCTTGTTCAGCTTCTGAAGAACGGCCACGGGGTTTGTCGGCCGCACGACGACCACCGTCAGGTCGTGTTTGCTCAGCACGGGCTCCTTCAGCTCATCCAGCCAGTACCAGAGAAGTCCGGAAAGGATCACGGGGTCCTCTTCGATGTTCAGCTTGTCCCAAGCGGCACCCCTAGTGTTTAGCTCACGCTGGTACTTCCGAAGTCGAGCAAGGTACGCGACTCCCAGCAGCTTGTGCTCCAGGAGCAGTGCCGAGGCAATGTCCGAAGGAGACAGGGCCACTGACGAGCAGGCGGCCTCTTCCTATGCAGAATAAATTTAAAACAACTTAGTGTTATTCCACGGTGCTTTACTTCCAGAGACCATAATGTGGATTGGCGAGCGCAAGGTGGGACGCTGAGAAGAGCGGTAACTTACCCTCTTCCCCATCTGATCGTCTATTGGGGGAGCCAAGTACGTTTCAGTCAGGCCTGTGCCATCATTGCATACTTATGGTCACGCAGGTTTATGACGATAGTGACGGACAAGGAGTCCTTATGATGTATTTTAAGAACTGTTTACATCCCACCTTCAATCTCCGGAAGGCCGAAACTAAAGTCAGTAGCACGGCATCGTTTCATTCACATTGTCACGTTTATTGCGAACTTTCATTTCGAACCAAATACATCATTAGAGGTGGAGGGGGCACAAGTGCAGCCAAGATATTCACCCCCCCCCCTAATTACACAGACACAATTTTTAAGGTTTGCATGTTTGTACGTGCATGCGGACACACACAGACGGACGCGTACACAGTCCGATGCGTACACGGACATTAATAAAGTAGGATGGAATCTCTTTCCAGAAAAAAAAAAATACTGGCTATGCTGCTGGGAGTTAGGAGGACGCTGCCTTAAAACTTGGCCCTCCCCCTTATGAAAAAAGCCCACCCAAGCCTATGACCATGATTATGTTGCATGCTGTAATGTGCATTACGTTGGGCTACCTGCGGTTTTTCTGACGAGCACTTGAACTTGTCCACATTTATGGTTTTGGGACGTGGAACCCCAAATATGAATCATCAATGTGTCCACATTTCGTATGAATCGCATTTGAAACCCGTTAACATCTCCTATAGATTAGATCATTCAGAATACTCCATTGTCTCGTGGTCCACGTACCTCTCGACGTGCCCGAAGCTCCTTCTGCGACGACAACTCCTTGAAGCAGGCGTTCTCTAACAGGGTCTCGTCCTCCTGACTGCTGCAGCCGGCTTCGCTGGCCTCGAACTCTTCGTCCTCGTAGCTGCTGAACTCCGGGCTGTTGGGTGTCGATGAAAACAGGCCCGCAAGTCCGGCGATCAGGAGGGAGTCCAGGACCGCGTCCGTGTCCGACGGTTCTTCGTCCTCGTCGTCGGGCGATGGCGAGAGAATGTCCTCGACGCTCGTGGTGACGGAGGAGCTGCTGGTGGCCGCCGAGTCACCGCGCTCGCTCATCGCAATAGGCCGCCATCGATCGTGGCTCACGGAGGAAGAGAGGAAATAGTTCCAGAAGGGGTCCAGGTCGGTCAGCTCGAAGCTCGGACAGCGCATCGTGCTTGCGGTGCTCGATGTGGAACCAACCGTTGTGCTGGAACGAAGAATCGCAAGGAGTGCGATATTTAAAAAAGACGGAAGATCTGCGGAATGGGGAGGCTTAGGAATGATCGTTGAGTGAGTGCTGTTGCAGACGCAGACGTGGCCGACAAGCGGACTTGTCTTGGCTGGGGCATCAAGTCAATGCCATGAAAAAGACAAGCCCACTTGTTGGCAGGTTCGCTCCAGGGACATTCCTTGACCAACGAAGTTTTTTCATCACTTGAGTGAGAGCCTTTTCTGGCTTTCTATACTTCAAATGCACTTTCAAGAAACACATTTTGCGAACCATAAGTCGAATAGCTATTAGAAAGGACGCAAAAAAATTATAGAGCTTCTTTTTTTTATTGAGCGCCACAACATAGCCTCGTAAAGAGTTCGCAAAAAAAAAGGGTTGCAGAGTTATACCAGCCAACCAACCAATTATAGGAGCACGCTTCAATCATTTCGAAAATACCTTTTTTCTGGCGTTCTTCAGCGAACACGGAAACTTTTTCATGTAGAAGACGAGTTTATGAAACAAGCGCCATTATTGGCTCTGTAGCGGAAACTTGAGAGACAATTGTATAGGTGTCTACTGTCCTGTGGTCCGATGCAATAGTGCGGATAGCCTCTGTCCATGCATCACGTGGTCCTCGACACACGTCATAGCTTCCTCTCCTCGATTTCAAACTTTATCAAACCTGGTGTGTTCTTCAGTCGACCGCCAGATTATATATCAAACGGAGTAAGGTCACTCGACTAAAACTTCCTATGATGAGTGTTAATTCAAGTACACGTAGCTGAATACGTTAGGTTTTAGAAAAAAACGTTATGTTATGAATGTAAGAGTCAGTTGTAAGGCATTTCACCACCACGGTGAGCATGATTTTATTCAAACGTCTCGCATAATCATATAGATGTTTTAGGACGTTAAACACGACATAAAAATCACATTTTGTTCAAGCGTTACAGTTATCATTGGGAGTTGGGAGTGAATCAAGTTCGAGTACCTGCTCCGGCTGCTGATGCTGCTACTAGAGGAGCTCTTCATGCTGCTTGTGCCTAACGTCCCCTTGGACTGGCTAAGCCTGAGTAGCCTTTCGCATAATACGTACAGGATCTGCAAGTAGAGCGGCAGGTTCACTGTATAGGTGCATCGCTTTCAAAACACTTCTTTTTCAACAAAACAAAACTACCATGTAGGAAAGATGACAAATAGGTACATGTTTTTTGTTCGTATTTATTGATGTGCCAACATTGGAAGGTATGCTACGTAACGCCCAACTATTGGGATGCATAATCGCGCGAAAGAAATAGACTTGCATAGCGCGAAGACCGATCAATCACTGGTGTATTCTGCGCGTTCTAAGGCAACCCGACATCACTTGAAAGGGTACATCATAAAAATGCCCTCCTCCTGCTTTCTAATCCAAGTGGTTTTTCAAGTACTTCCCAATGGACGCCGCGCACAACCACTACTGCAGAAAACCTCAATTTCACCCGTGCGAGAGGGAACAAAGAAAACTTATAGTTGAGCTAAAAACTACAGTTATCCGCACCCAGTGGAACTGTGTCAACGAGCTAACAGCGAATAATAATCTCTCAGTTATTCCTGCAAAGAGGAATAATTGTGGTGATGCGACTTACCTTTGGAATGTATCTCAAATGTCTAGCTTCGGTGCCGTGCATGACTTTTCGCTGTTTGGCCATGTACTGAATGAGGGTGAAGTCTGTAGCTTTGGTAGGCCTGTAGTGGTCAAAAAGACAATACATTACTCGAATCTTACGCAACATATTCGCTACTATTTCAGCATACCAGTCAATTGTACCGAATGAGTTTACTTGTACTGAATGAGTGTACTGAATGAGTATAATTTCAAATTATGTTGCGTGAATCAGTAGCTGTCGTAACTGTGGTGCAGGTTATTTTTGCTTGACAGCGTGACCACAAACAAGTGAATTAAATATACAAACTCAAATGGGTGGTTAGCTTTTATATCTAAATCAAGTGCATGTAAAGGGGAACTCTATTTTCGCAGAAACTGTAGTTGAACAACCAGCTTACCTGTATTTGTCTACTTTGGTTGCTTTTCTACTTGTGTACCTGCGGGAGATAACGCGCGAATATGTTACTTGCGTTACGTCATTGAAATGCAACACTAAAAAAGCTAATCACCATGGAGGACCAGGTAGGACCCTCAATCAGACTTGTGTTCGTTCCGCTGTTCTACGCATGAAATATGGCTTAAGAATAAACACACGACAGTGTGGAGAATGGTTCAACTAGCCCGAACGTTCGTGGTCGCGAAGAGCGCTAACAAACGATCACCGAGGTCCATCAGTTTCAAAATTTGTTGCAACAATGACGTGACTTAAATTGTCTGGGACGCATAAGACTATGGTCCTGCGAGTATTTGCTCTGAAAGTGGTCCCTAATTTCGTTCATTCATTCTTTAAAGTCATCGTCTCAAGCTGTGTTTCCGTCTGCGTTGAAAGGGTGTAAAACCTGCAGCTCCGTCCTCTTTCTTTTCTCTTTTTTTAACTATTGCTTCAGAAAGCCTTTTGCCAGCTCCACATATTCTCACGTGCTTGTCAAAAAGAAAGACAATGGCAGTTGTGCATGTGCCATGAAGTGCAATGAAATGGATGAAAAAAAAAGAACTCTCTTGCGCGTTCTATTGAAAGAACCGACCTGCTTCTGAGCCAAGATCTCCTAGGAGACAAGACAAGACCTGCTTCTGGTGTCTCAATATCTGAAGCATGACCTCTGTTTTGACGTCATGACAATATGACCAATTAACGCCCACTTGACAATGATCTCCGGAACTTCTAGTCTAAGTTGTATGTTTCCGAGAGTTTTTGAGGGGTGTACAGACACCCGGGTATAGCAAGGTCTTCCATAGGCATGTATGTCGCTTGATCGTATGCGTATACGAAGCTTCTTTCAATATAAGTAGTACAGCTTCGCCTCCTGGTGGCCGCCTTCCTACTCACACGATGGGATAGACGACGAGCAGTGGCAGCACGAACTGGGCGAACTTCTGGACGCAGTCGATCTGGCTCTGGGTCTGCACCGAACCGCGACGCTTGAGCCGAACGAAGCGCACGGCGTCGTTGGGCCGGCACCGCAGCGCGAACACCAGGTAGCTGGCTACAAGCACGCCAGTCCGACCTAGCCCGGCGTGGCAGTGGACAGCTACTTTGCCCTCGGTAAGGGCGAACGACATCACCTTCACCATGTCCAGCAGTGCGAGACTGCTTGGTGTGCCATAGTCGCGCCTGTAAGAGAGAGAAGGTGATGTAAAGGCAATAAAAATTAGTGCAAAGAGGTTCACTGTAGTAGCACCTGGCGCTCTTTGGCTCTCACATTACCCTTGCACCATAAGACACCGTACATCATCATCACCATTCATCGCAGCAGCTTTACGATTGGAGGCGCTCGGTGGATTTAGTGGCTGTTGGTTGTGTCGTCCGTGATGTCCTCTCTTCGACGACCGCTTGCAGGTCGGGGCTCCGTTCACAGAATTCTCCGACCGTCTCCCAATACCTTACTTTTCTCTCAATCTTTACTTCTCCCTTTACCTGATTTATTCCGTCCTTACCTCTTCCCTTGTTAGCTACTGCATATAGGTATCACACCCTGATGTACACAATTACGGGGCTCACTTTTCTTTGTGGATGAAGTACGACTCTCTTTGCTTCCAGCAACAAAGGGAGTCATACTTCATCCACAAATTTCAAACACTGGCATCAATGAAAGCATCGGCAGTC
Source organism: Rhipicephalus annulatus (assembly GCA_013436015.1). Classification (NCBI taxonomy): domain Eukaryota; kingdom Metazoa; phylum Arthropoda; class Arachnida; order Ixodida; family Ixodidae; genus Rhipicephalus; species Rhipicephalus annulatus. The sequence continues at coordinate 336,933 of WOVY01000151.1, forward strand.
TGTCGCTCCTTAAGACGTGCAGAGGTGAGATGGGACACGATTCGAGTCTGGCATATTCAAAATATTATTCCTCGACATGCTCAAAGGAAGTGCCCAATAGTTATCGGGGGGAATGGACCAACCGTACATTTTTTTCATATTCTGTTCGCATATGTATTCTTGTTTTCTGACTGTTTTCATTTTGACTTTTTATTCAATCTTGGTTTAAAGTTTTTTGCATTATTATTATTGTAAAAAGGTTTATTGGGTGAACCTAACGGGCAGGTGGAAGATTCGAGATAGCCACAGGACGAGGAAGATGGTGGTGCTTGAGCGCTGATCTCGAGCTTTTCTCTGCGATGATGCTTGTTGTTCCCTGGTGTTGCCATCATTCCTTCAGTATCTTATTATTATTTTCTTTTTGTATTACTGTTTTGTCGGTTTGCATTTCTCTGAGTTTCCAGAGTTCTGCGCATATCTTTCGTATAATATCGCCGGCTTCATTATATCTTGTTAATATTTGCTCCGATTTCACATTTCACATTTCTTTCTATTTTCGGCCATTTCATTTACTTATGTCTGCTCTATTATATGTAAATGGGAGAACCCAAACCATGCCAGCCAGTTTCAATAACAAGCGCTTCGGAGAGTGGTACAAATGTCTGGATACATACATGCCGTCATATTAACGTGTGCCCTCTGGCCCAAAATTTAGCCTGCACTTTTCAAACGGCCTTGTGTGTTTTCACCATCTTTGTCCCAAATCCTCCGCCCCCCCCCCCCCAACACACACATATGGAACGTGTCAGTGTGGTCTCAGCGAAACACCTGTTTCCCCTTTTCCTAAATTACCACAGAAGGGGCCGCTTCGGGAGTTTTCTCTGTCGGAGTCACACATTTTGCGACAAGTAATTGCCTGCCACCCAATTAAGCTCACCAACAATGTCCCTCCACGACCTTCAATGGTGCGTCACGTAAGCCACCCTGTCCACCTCTTCTCTCTTTCTCTCTCCTTCCGTCCTTCTTTTTTCTTATTTTTTGCTTTCCTTTGAATTTTAGTTGGTTTATTTGGCTTCTGCTATCTCTATTACTTATGTTTTGCCCAAACGTTCGACACGTGCACCACTCTAAATGCGACCTCTCTCACCCTTCTCTCTTTTGCTAGCTCCAGCTAATGAGACGAGAACTGTTTAGCACGACCATTGGAAAACTTCTTCAGTATATATATATATATATATATATATATATATATATATATATATATATATATATATATATAATGTGCGTGTTATGACGTTATGATGGCTCGGAGACGTGGCCCGGCTCATACGCTGTTTATTCCATTGCACTTCTTCCTTCTCAATTTCTACTAGCCATCCCTGCATATCTTCTTGCGTCACAGGATTTCCCCCTCCCCCGAAAGAATGAGAGAGCTACAAACTACGAAATATGATCAAGTGGAGTCTCACAACAAGAGAAAAAAAATGCCGAAAAAATGGAGCAGTTCCATATACTTGCACAAAAACATTCACAGAAAAGGCAGTCCAGTGATATTCCTTGAGTGGGCAGGAGCCATTGGAGGCATCATCATCATTATCATCATCAATAAACACTGCGTTTGATCCGGCCCATGTCTACGACATCTAGCGTCACACAAGTTGGCAAGAAGAAGACCTGGCAGTCACTTCATCAACCGGCCGTCCTTATCGTAGACCTCAGCAAGACGCAGTCACCGGACGTGGACCACAGAAGCGCATTCCCCCTCTGCACCGTGACCAGCATCATCACAGCACCACCGGCGGACATTGGCACCCACAAGTAGACCGGATCAGCGCACGATGGAGCCTTACAGAACTGGTTCGACCTATTCCAGCTCCACAGTACCACTGCATCGTGGTCGGAACGGGAGAAGGCCATCAGCTTTACCGACTACGTCTCCGGAGAGGCTTTCAAGTTCTAGCTCACTCACACTTTTCAAAACAACAAATCATGGATAAATATGAAAGAAGAGATGGTTGCCTGTTTTAAGGACAATGACAAGGTCTTCTTTATTACCTACAATCTGGAGGCAATCGCTCTCAGCCGGCACAGTCCTCGCACTTTTGTTGAGAGACATAGCTTTCCATCAGGTTCCTCTTCGGCACGAAAGTCAGTAGAGTTCTAAAGTCATCACTCACACATATAACACGAGACGTTGCTCACTCTTCATTCCTCATCTCGCATACATTGTCCACCACCCAGTTTTCCATCACGTGGCTCCTCAAGTGCTCTTAACGCTCACCGTTTGCCTCGTAAGCTCATAAGGCCACCGTGTTTCCGATAGACGAACAGACACATCGGGAAAATATCCAACCACGCCATGACGACTCGAAAAGGTGTTTTAAATGCGAAGCATTTCTTGAACTTCAGCGACTTTGAGCGTATCTATCTATCTATCTATCTATCTATCTATCTATCTATCTATCTATCTATCTAGCCCCCTACGACTTTTAGCTCTCCTGGTCGTTTCGATAATGGTATCAATGCCAAACTTGATATGGCATAAGATGACTATATGAAGAACATATTTGACTAACATAGCATGAAAATCATGATATATATGATACATAAATGTCATTATTTACATTTCATGGTCCTGCAGCTCTTGCGGTGGTTTCGTTCACATGGCATGTTGCAAAACTGGTATGGTATGACATAATTTCATGGCGAACACAAGTGACAGCCCCTAACATGAAAATCATGACATGCGTGTCATGTAACATGACTACATGCCCCACTCATGAAGCGCTGGCGGCCGTTTCGCTAGCTTAACTTACACCAAATGGGGCATTCGGGACGTGAATGGATGACGAAGGTATGATACTGGTGCAAACATGATAAACATGAGATTCGTGTCACGTAACAACATGACTACACGCTACGCTCATGATGCGCTCGCGGCCATATCGATAGGTTCACATGTACCAAATTTGGTATTACGTGAAGTCAATGGATGACGAAGGTATGTGACTGGTACACGCATCTCATTAAAATCATGAGATGCGTGTCATGGGAGAACATGACTACATGCCACAGTCAAGACGTCAATACATTTCGACGTGATGCAGTGCGCCTGCTTACCGGCGTTCATTTCGTCGGGTCACGCCGGCGTTGCCACGCCAGGCACCGGTCTTACCATATACTCGCAGGCGTGCGCAGCACTGCGTTGCTTTGACGCATGCGCGTTTCACCACCTCCGGCGTCCCTCCGTCACCAAAAGAGGGAGACGCAGTGTCGTTTGGATAGCGTATCGGCGCGAAATGAAGCATGTCGCATTTCGCACCGGTTGCCATCGGACTGCGCCGACGAACGCTGGTCGCGCCGGTCGTGCCTGGCGTCAGACTATGAGCGCTCGCGTTTTGCTTACGTAGTGTCGCTGTGCCCAGCGATCGCTCGCGTCAACGCTGCATTAGAGTATATTGGGCCCTTGATGATGCGCTCGCAGCCGTTTGGCTAGCTCCACATATACCAAATTTGGTGTTACGTGACGTCAATGGATGACGAAGGTGTATGACTGGTGCTAAAATGATAATCCTGACACACGTGTCATGTAAGAACATGACAACATACCACGCACATAGCGTGCTCACGGGCGTTTCGCTAGCACCACATATACTATATTTGGTATCTAGTGACGTGAATACATGACGAATGTAAATGACAGGTCTAAACATGATAATCCTGACACGGATGTAATGTACGGCATCATTTACTTCCACCTTGTAACGTTGTGCTGATTTTAAAGTGATATATCAACCTTTCTCATTCGTGCTTCGCATATCATTGATTCCCACTGTACGTCGGATCTGCCAATTTTTTTTTCGTCACAGGATTTTATTTCTATGGCTCCGCAGACTGTGCAGCCTGAACCTGAGTAACGTTACGTGACCTATTGCATCCTCATCCAGTGCCCACCAATTCAAAAATCGAAACAATTCAGTAGTAATACATACATCAAACCTCGCACACAGCTGTCTACTAAACCAACTCACCTAAACCAACTCACCGAGCTAAACCAACTCACTTCATACTAAACCAACTCACCGAGCTCTCTGAAGAGCATGCTAGCAATGATGGCGCAATACCAGCTATCCCGGACAAGCAAGACACCAGCTCACCATGCATCAGCTGTCTACAGGACGCGTCAACTTGCGAAAGAAAGGAATTCCCAATGCTCTGGAAGGGACTCCACTGCAGCCATCTTCTGAGCAACATCAGAAAAGCAAAGCCAAGTCTACGAACTCATGCATGCGACGAGAGAAACTGTAACGAAGGCATTGACGAACGCGAACTTCATCGGAAGCGCACTCGCAAATTGTACAACATCAAAAAATAAAATCTACAATTGAAAGACAATTTCAGGATGTCACACTTTCGCACAAAGGAAAGTCGCCAGGGGCACTCCCTGCGCCTGCTATTAGACCGACTGCAACAGCCCCGAAAACGCCGAGAAAGACGCGGAAACACTGGTTGCACACCGCAAGCACACAGGCACTCCGTCACAGTCTGTCAAGAAGCACACCATTCACGACGAAAAATGCAACCCCGACGACATCGGAGCTGCCGATGCAACAAGGCGTTCCAACCTCGCTCAGTCTAGTATACTGCGCAGTAGAAAACACGGATGGGAAAAGGAAAAATACAAGCGCAGAACAACGCTGCGCTTGTCCTTGTCTTTTTCCTATCCGTGTTTTCTACCGCGTAGTATACTTACATCACACAGCACCAACTGGCCCAATCGTCCACTTTGACTTGCTCAGTTCCCACACGAGTTCAAACAGTATTGCCAGTATTTGCACATTCTCAACTCCTATGTATAAGCATAGGAGTCGAGGGTATGCACGAGGATTCCACGAGCGTAGCTCCGGCTCTGTGCAGCGATGTCTCCGCTGCTGCACCGGATTAAACTAATCACGTGACTATTCGGTCCGCGGAGCAGCGGGATTTTGCCCTCGCGTGTGAATCTAGCCCGAAGAACCCCAGGGGGTCGAAATTTCCGAAGCCCTCGACTATGGCGTTTCCCATAACCATAAGTGGTTTTCGGACGTCAAATGCCACAGATTAGATCGATCCAGTGTGACTGCAGTGCCAGAACGCAAAGCCTTCAGCATAAAAAATCACGGCATATCGACGGACTGAATGATGATGAGTGGGGCGAATCTTCTGTCAGTCCGTCTGTGCGTCCATCCATCCGTCCGTGTGTTCGTGCATCCGCCCCGTCCGTCCATCCGTCTGTCTGCTTGTTGTTTGTCCATCCGTGCGTCCATACATCTAGTGAACACTCCAAGTACCGCCATCTCGCATCTTTTCGTCATATATTCGTCATATAGAAGTACCGCCATCCAGCGGGCATTCAAAAGGACTAAACGAGGTGGCTTCCTACATACATACATACGTACATACGTACATACATACGTACGTACATACATACATACATACATACATACATACATACATACATACATACATACATACATACCATACATACATACATACATACATACATACATACATACATACATACATACATACATACATACATACATACATACATACATACATACATACATACATACATACATACATACATACATACATACATACATACATCGCGGACGCGCGACCCATGACATAAGGATCGAGCTTCGCCCCTTAAAGAGCAATAATGGGACGGGGTCGGTCGAGATGGAGCGTCTTCCTCCCGGCATGAGTGGGCGGATTATCCTGGCTAAACGGCCGACCAGGGCGCGCGTCTAAGTGCGTCTATTTTCTGCGTGCCCCACATGGCTAATATCAGCGAACTTAGGATGGGCCAACGCAGCTCTCTCTGTTCAGTGGATGGTGTCCAACGTATCGTAGCGTACGCATCTCTGCGTCAGGTTACCACCTAAACAGCCGTGAATCCCGTGCGACCCGAGCAAAAACCATCTATAAAAAATGAGCTTCACAGTCTTTATTTAAAAGGTGTCATTTGCAAGAAGAATGTACTACGTCTGTTTTAAGTATTTACGCTTCGCTACAGTTTTCAAGTGAATATTTTGAAAACAAAAAGATTGTTTCCTTGTGACAGAATGAATGTTCAAGTTATTGGGTTGTTTGCAACCTGCAAGCACACTTAACGGCGCTTACATGTATTTCCAAGGCTGGTTTTTTTTGGGAGCGCGTCGCTGCGGTGACGTCTTTAACAGTTGAGTACCTCGTACTCTAAATCGTTACCGAGGAAACACTCCGCTAATAGTCTTATTTAGGGACGGCTTACTGCTCTCCCATGATTGAGTACTAAGCACTCAAAATCGATAGACATTTTTTGTTTCCAAACGCATTGCCGACAGGGCTTCATCAAGTGTGTGTGCTCAGGGGACGGCTTTATGCTCTCCCATAGGAGAGTACCCAGTACTCCAAATTGTTACCCACTTTTATATACGCACACAGGACAGTTGTAGGCTCTCCCGTTGCATCGTGCTCTAAAGCGTGCACAATTTAATAAACGCAAAAACAGTTTCAGAATAGACAGACCTCGGCAGATAATCTGCACATGTGTGGGTTTACGACAGTGGCGCTGCCATCATCTTAGTTCCAAAGTCCCTAGATGAAACAAGTTTCCAAAGTAGTCACACATTTCCCTTTCCTCCTGGCCTATGTTCCTGAAGCGCCCCCTACAATGTTCAAAACTTTCATCAAAAAGCGAATGTTGGGGTTCATTTGCTACGGTGAATAGACGTAAATGAAACAAATTAGAACGAAATGAGTCGTAGAATAAACGGTTACCTCTATGAACATACACGGTACAACACAAGAGCAAGCGGGATGTGCGTTACTACACTGGCAACGTTGTGCAGTTCTATATCTTACACCACTAGCCATGGCGTCCCACGTCGTACATCGTATACTTATATATAGTTCGTCCAGTTATAACTAGTCCAGTTCTCCGAATGTGTTTTATTCGTGCTGTGACACAGTAAACGCGCTTCCTGGTGGATCCTGTCAGTGACCGCAGGGCGTGACGTTGTGACGAGTGATTACAGCCGGCTTAAGCACACGCAAGGAAAAACCACGGACATACTGGTACGAACGCTTGACTAGCAGCCCTGCGATGACGTTTTAGGGGCGAAGCTCCTTAAAGCGGCACCCTTTCATCCCTCGTAGTAGTCGTAGTCGTACTCGTAGTGTGTAACAAGTCTTACGCTTTGACCTGCAAGGTGGTGCCGGTGGGAGATTTCGCCTGTGCGTTGTTGAACAATGAAAAATTCGCAGCGTGCGCGTTAACTAAAAGCCGAATTTTCCTGTCTCTCATTCCTGTTAGCATCCATTGGCATGTACATTGAGCAGTATCTGACAAGATAGGGTTGCTACGTTATACTCGCTGGTCGTAACCTCCTTGGTTTTAGAAAGGTTTAGCGAGCGTTGGGCCACAGTGCCATGAATGCGGTGAACTAGTATATACCACAAACTCGAGGTGGTTGAAGATGGGAAGTAGACACGGAGCGCAAGCCGTAAGAAAGTGTGCGTGTACCACCTCTCGTTTAGTCCTTGGAATGCCCGCTGGATGGCGGTTCTTCTATGTGCGGAATATATGATGAAAAGGTGCGAGATTGTGGCACTTGGAGTGTTGAATGGGTGGACGAACGAACATACAGACAGATGCATGGGCGGACGCACGGATGGCTGCACGGACGGATGGATGCATAGACGGACGCAGGGGTGGATGCATGGACGAACGCAGGGACGGACGCGCGGATGGACGTGTGGACGCACTAACAGACGCACGCACGGATGGTCACACAGACGGACGCATAGACAGACAGAAGCAAGAACGAATGGACGGACGGATGCTTCGCCCCACTCTCCATCATTCACCCCGTGGATATGCTGCCATTTTTTTAAATGCGAAGTATTTCTTAGCGAACTTCGGCGAATTTGAGCGTGCCTGTCTATTTATCTAGCCACCTATGACTTTTAGCTCTCCTAGCCGTTTCGATAATTATATCGATACCAAACTTGGTATATCATAACATGATTATATGAAGAACATAATCGACTAGTCATAACATGAAAATAATGACATTTATGTCATGAATGTCATGAGATACATTTGATGGCCCTGCAGCTCTTGCAGTGGTTTCGTTCACAAGGCATGTTGCAAAACTGGTATTGTATGTCATTATTGCATGGCGAACACAAGCGAAAGACCCTAACATCAAGATCATGACATCCGTGTCATGTAACTGCATGACACGCTCATGATGCGCTCGCGGCCATTTCGCTAGTGTCGCATATACCAAATTTGGCATTACGGTATACGTCAATGGATGACGAAGGTATGTGACTGGTGCAAACATGATAATCATGAGATGCGTGTGATGCGACAACATGACTACATGCCACGCTCATGGTGCGCTGGCGGCCGTTTCACTAGCTTCAATGTACCAAACTCGGTATTACGCGGCGCGAATGGACGACATAGGTAAATGGCACATCCAAACATGATAATCACGACATGCGTGTCATTTAACAACATGACTACATGCCACACACACGATGCGCTCGCAGCCGTTTCGCTAGCTTCACACCTGCCAAATTTGGTATTACGTGACGTCAATGGATGACGAAGCTATGTGACTGGTGCAAACATGATAATCATGAGATGTGTGTCATGTGAGAACATGACCACATGCCGCAGTCAAGGAACCAATACACTTCGGCGGGACGCGGTGCGCGTGCTCACCGGCATTGCCACGGCTGGCACCGGTCCCGCCATATACTCGCAGACGCGCGCCACGCTGCGTTTCTTTGACGCATGCGCGTTTCAGCACATCCGGCGTCCCTCTGTGACGAAAACAGGGAGACGCATTGTTGCCTGGGTAACGCATCGGCCCGAAATGCAGCATGTTGCATTTCGCGCCAGCTGCCGTTGGGCCGCGCCAAAAGACGCTGGTCACCCCGGTCGCGCCTGGCGTCAGACTATAGCATGCTCACGTTTCGCTAACGTAGCGTCGTTGTGCCCTGCGTGCGTGCGCGTCAACGCTACATTGGAGTTTATTGGGCCGTTCATGATGTGCTCGCGGCCGTTTAGCTAGCTCTACGTATACCAAATTTGGTGTTACGTGACGTCAATAGATGATGAAATATATGACTGGTGCAAACATGATAATCCTGACACGCGTGTCATGTAAGAACATGGCAACATACTACACTAATGGCGTGCTCGCGGCCGTTTCGCTAGCTCCACATATACTAAATTTGGTATCGCGTGACGTGTATAGATGACGAAGGTAAACGACACATTCAAACATAATAATCATGACACGGAAGTCATGTACGGCATCATTTACCTCCACCTCGTAACGTTATGCTGATTTTTAGGTGACATATCCATATTTCTTATTCGTGCTTCGCACATCATCGGTTCCATATGTACGTGGGGTCTGCCAATATTTTTTTTATGTACCGATTTTCACAATCGTGATGTCAGGTGATTCTGGTGTGGTGCGTGGACCTTCCTGAAAAGTGAGAGCTCTACTGGTGAGGTGTCCCGAAGCAGCGCGTTTCGGCCCCATTATGCCGCGTTCTGGTCAATTGAGCAGGCCTGAAATATTTCTGAAGGTGCGTTGATTGCACCCTCTAGCTGCTCTGTTCATGTGCATACGCACAAGTTTTTAAACAAATGACATGCACTATAACGCATATTAGACGCGCTCTTGGCGTTTCAATAAAAACTGACAAATAAACTCGCTTCCCAGAACCGCGTCGACGTACGTCGACGGAGTTGCACGAAAGCGTGCGCGTGAAATGTTTCGTAGCTACACTTTACGTCGTGCTTCATTTCGTATAGCACAAGGCAAGTAGAAGAGAGCGAAATTCTTTTCTGTTGTTTTACGGCAACATAGCATTGTTGAAAAACTCGTATATTGCATTTAACGAGCACCACAAAACAATCTTGACCGACTTAGCACTAACTGAAGCGCTCCTCCTCTTCAGTTTATGTCCTGGCTACAATTTCGTCTTTGGACAGGGCGAGAATCCAGTTACAGCCACATGCGCATGCGTACTCGCTTTGAACCTTTTGCAAAATAATAAATAACACCACCAGCCACTTGCAAGATCACGTGCGAGAAATGCACCAATTACAGATGCGGATTTAAAAGAAACGGAAGGGTAAGCGAGAGAGTGAGGAGGAAGGTTGGGAAACAATGAGTCATGCTACCTTGGAAACTTGTATCATCTAGGGACCTTACTTAATTGGAATACTCAGAGCGCAGCTGGAACGGCTGCTTGCTACATGCATATGACTCAAGTATTTTGGCATTTGGCACAAACACTTGTCGCATAAGACAATTCAACGCGGTAAAAACCTAAGTCCAGGCCTCCAGTTCATGTTACTGTATTACAGGTTACAATGCATATCTTTGTGTTTAAAAACGCAGTCGGCAATGATTACACGTGGCCAGGTCATCTCGGCGAGTTGATGCGCTTGCGTCGCTTCGCTGAATTCATATTAGTTATTAAAGAAAACGAGAATTCAGTTCCTGTCGTCATGCCAGCGAAATTATCTTTAGTGAACATCGGCACGCGAGCGATATAAGTTGCAGAATGCGGAAAGAAACTTCCAAACTCCGCGACCCAAAGAAGGGGAACGAGCCAACCCATGAGACGAAAAAAAAAAGCTTTTTGCACATCTTTCTCGTCATCGCAACACATTTAATGTACACTGTGTTGTCAACGCAAGTCTTCTATTACAGTGATACGTTAAATGCAAATCATAATGAAGTGGTCCCCTAGTCATAAGCGGGCTACGGAATTCTGTCCATAGGAAGGTGACTGGCCACATGACATTTTAAAAATTTAGGGTCACAGAAATCTTGTGAACATAAAAATACACTCTAAAACTGCGCAGGGTATCGCAAGAGTATAAAGGCCAAGTCACTCTTCAGAGTGTTCTACTACTCTCCCAAAACATCAGATAGAGTTAAATTCATTTTCACTCTGTATGAAACGAGAGAGTGAAACACCTTTCTACTCTTCCTTTTTTTGAGAGAGAGTGAAGGCCCATATACTCTTCCGGCATGAGAGAGTAAAACGTGGTTATATACTCTTGCTGTTGATTACTTTTAGATGCGTAGGCACACAGTGAGTCATTATCACTGCCTAATAACCACACATATGCAGTAAAACGTTCTGCATTCGTTTGTTGAGACGTCAGAGATGCTTAAGAGTAAGAACAGTTTCCAGTGCGCGCCAGTGGGTTTCATGGCACTGGAAGGCACTTAGAACTCTTAACAACCACGTTTTTAGTCTTGGATCTGCGTAGTGAAATAAGCGAATACTGCCTCATTCAATCGGTCACGATCGCAACTCAACGCCAACGGCTAAGGCATTCTTCTTATATTAATATTCATGCTTTTCACAATGACCATCGCATACGGGCGATGGTGCCGTAAGCCTACAGTACAGTACGGCTGTATACAGTGAAGTATTGTGGCTTTATTCGTAAAACGTGAACAAGAATGACCGAAAATATGTTCAAGGGGGTAAAATAAAAAAATCATTGTACACTTCAGATGCGCGACGTTTTGTGGGAAGAAATTACTAGCCACTTAGCTACTGAGTGCAAATGACGTTCATGCAACAGGTTGCGCTAATCATTCTTTTTCAACTGCAAAAAAGGTGTCGGATAGACGTTCTGATCTCGCGAAGAACAAAACAAACACAGTAAAGACGTTAGCTACAGTCCGGCTGGTTTTGAGAAGCACGGAGACACTCAAATCTACGCGTCTAAACCAAAAAATGCAACATATTTTCAACATTATACCTATGAGATAAAAAAAGAAACACCCGTTCCTCGTTTTTCAGTTTGTTGTAGTGCATGGTTAGTGGGTCGGATTCGTAATCTGCAGTCTGTGTAAAAGCCAATGGTTGGAGTCTCACTCAGCCGTGTTTTTTTTTTTCACGTTGATTTTTTTGTCCTAGCGCATGTATTTAGCCATTCTTACTATCTGCGCATGAGGAAATGCGTCAAAAACAATTAAAGATCCCTATTTCGGCCCAAGTTCTGCTATTTTTTTCTTGAGGTGTACGTTACTCTCGTCGGTGGGGTCACGCTGCTCCACTTCGGGCAGGGTAATGTTACTCTGTTGAGGGTGAGTACTTTGACCCGTTATGGGGGAATTACTGAACTCTTCCCCAACAAGAGGCGATGTATTTTGAAAAAAAAAGTGAAATATTGGACAAGAAAGTACTCTCCCAAAGAGAGTGTCCAGCGCTCTCTTAGTGTTTATTGTGTATTTTCTACTGCACAAGGGATGGATCAGTCAGTAAGAGGCTATGGAGTGACAGACATATCGCGGCGTATGAGTATAGTAGTCCCCTCCGCGACTACCAGTGACGCTCGGCGCCGATACTGTCGATAGGCCTACCACTTCGAAACTGCATTGCGCCCACGCTCCTTCCTATGAGAAGCTAAGCTTTGCTACCGCTGCTGCCACCTTAAGTAACGTTCATGATATCACATTTTCAAAGGAATGTGGTCATTACTACGAGCGTTCTACCCTCGCCGTAATGGCTACTGGTGGTGCTCACTGACGCTCCTACGTTTAAATGCACACATATATCCCATAAATTAGACGGAGAGACGACCACCGCCGTAGCTCCGTGGCAGGGCATCGGACGTGTTATTCGAAGGCCGCTGATTCGGCTCCCGCCCACGACAAGGTATCTTTTCGTCCACTTTTTTTTTCTTTCTTCAAGTTTACATTGCAATTACTTTTAATAACATGTTGTATACTTTCACTGGCATCATTGTCTGCCAGTTTTTGTCTAAATTCCGTGATTAGACACTCTGGCCAGTGAGCTCCCCGTTGCACTGAAGAAAATGGGTTACATATAAATTGGTTGCCAGTTCCTCAAAAATGAGCTAGAATAATAAATACAGTTGGTCAGTATAGCATTTTCGTCATTTTGGCAGATTCTTGGACACATTTCTTGAGGTTTTCTCGTGCAGCTGCTGATAAGCGCTGTGCAAGAGCTCAAACATAGTGTTCATAATATGAAGCCATTTCAACTGCAAACATTGCTTCAGTAACCTATAGATTCGTTATAATTGCAGATATGGCCAAGTACCTCGTGGTGAAAAAAACATTATCGCGTCTGTATGTGGGCCTTGATTAACGCACACACCCGCCACATCATAACCACGGCTGACACGCTCAAGCGATCGAGACAGATGTGAAGAGACCATCGATCACCGCCTCCGCCAATGCTCCTGTTTCCACAATCTACCTCACAATGGGAGTGTTGGGGAAACAGCGATTCATGTGTCGCGCAAACAAATATCTTGGTATCGTGGCCTTAAAACTAATCAGCATAGAAAGCGCTAGATAAAGTCATACTGCGCCTGTAGGCGAGGAATGGGAACGTCTGACATAAAGTGCGAAAGTTTGAAAAAAATTAAGTTTACAATATATACCTACAAAAATACTAGAGATAGAGAGAGAGGGAGATTCTTTATTGGGAAAAAAGGAGATTTTTGCCGGCTTCTATATATTGCTGACTATGTATGGGTATGGCGAAGGAGACTGAAAGATTACAGTGCACTTGCACTCCCTGGTGCATCGCAAGGTGGTAAGAGTATAGTCATCGCCTCTTTTGCTATCTTTCAATGATTACAACCCGCGTTCGCTCGTATACTGGCCCCTCAATCCCGTTAAGAGCTTACCGCCGATGACAAATCAACATTATTTATAATGTGATGGGAATTCCTTCGATAACAATAACTACTAAACACAACACGAATGGCCCCCTCTCTCTTTCCTGTCTTACTTTAAGCGACCCTTCCCCCCCCCTTAATTGAGCGAGGCTGCATACCCCCTGTTTGCACTCACTGCAACAAGACGTGGCCTTACGATAAATTACTGTTGGTATATAGATGCGCACTGCGTGTGGGTTGGTGAGTGCTACTCACTTGTCTCGCCCGGTGGATTTCAAGCTCAAAGGTTGTGTCGTCCACGCCAATCGGTGCCCCGTCCTTGGACTCCATTGACCATGTCCCCCATCTTTTCTGTTTCCTCTCTCGTCTTTCCTCACTCGTGTACGGCGAGTGAGTAGTATCCTTTTTCTTTCTTTTTATACTATATTTTATATTCTCTTTCCTACCCCTACAAAGCACTGCGCCGTTCTCCCTATAGGGCAGCCGAAATTAGGTGCATTTTTCTTTTCCTTCAAGAAATCACTCACACCACTGAATAAATACTGCATTTTCTCTCTCTCTCTCTCTCTTCATTCCTTTCCCGTTCTCTATCGCTCTGTTTTTCGCACCCTTAATTTTTTTTTGTTTTCTTTATGAATAGGCTTTCTAGAAAACATAACTAAAAGCGCGAGCACAGTTTGAGAATATAGAAAAGCCAAGTGGACCGTTCGAAACGCTTGCAGAGTTCAACAAATACTTACACCTAATAACATACGGAAGTCATGTGCCCTACTACTAGATATATATACCAACAGACAATAAAGCCGAGCTAAGTACAAGGTAAGTTGTCTTTAAGTACAATGTAAAGGTGAAGTAGTGTAGAGTGGACAAAAAGGCTACTTGCCGCGGGCAGGGGACGAACCTGCAACATTCCAATAACGCGTCCGATGCTATACCAACTGAGCTATAGCTGTGGTCCCCAGCCCATCCCTCTTATCAAGTAGGTATATCTGCGCATTTAAACCCGGGAGTTTAAGTGAGCCCAGGCTCATGGACATGAATGACGGCGAGTGGGCACCATTATAGCGGCCATCAGCCTGGACCACCATAAGACCATCTTATCGAGGCTCTCTGCCCTCAGTTAATAAAGGCGAAGAATTTTTAGCGAACTTCGGCGACTTCGAGCGTGTCTGTCTGTCTGTCTATCTGTCTATCTATCTATCTCTCTGTCTGTCTGTCTGTCTGTCTATCTATCTATCTATCCATCTATCTATCTATCTATCTATCTATCTATCTATCTATCTATCTATCTATCTATCTATCTATCTATCTATCTATCTGTCTGTCTGTCTGTCTGTCTGTCTGTCTGTCTGTCTGTCTGTCTGTCTGTCTGTCTGTCTGTCTGTCTGTCTGTCTGTCTGTCTGTCTGTCTGTCTGTCTGTCTGTCTGTCTGTCTGTCTGTCTGTCTGTCTGTGGATATTCTGGGCTGGCTACGCCACCAGATGGACTCGCTCGCTGGATTCCGTGCCGACCGGTTGTGCCCTCGCGATCTCCGACGACAGCGTTGCTCTGGCTGACTGGGTTGGTCCTATGCCACCTCTTGCCGCCGGTGCCCTACGACGACGACAGCGTAGCTCTGGCCGACTGGATTAGCCCTATGCCATCTCCTGTCGCCGACAAGAGCTCTCGCCAGTGGCGCCCCATCCTCGGACTTCGGCAACCGTGTCATTCTTTCCTGTCTTCTCCTTACTTCCATCGCTCCCTCTCTCACCCTTTCTCTATCTCTCTACATTTTAATCCTATCCTTTTATTCCCTTCTCTACCCCCATTCTCGTGAGCTACTGTTGAGGTGTCCTCCCCCTGAGAGACAGTTACGGGGCTCACTTTTCTCTTCTTTTCTTTTAAAATCACTCTTCCACCCCCCGCTCCCCCCGGGATCACTCTAGACCATAAGGAGGGTTCGCCCCCTAACAAGAGTGTTCTACAGTCGACGTCATAGTTGCGTTTTAACACTCATCGGTTCAAATGGACATATACACGTACTCGGTAAAATGGACAGGGGGGTCGACCACCGCCGTAACTCAATTGGTACAGCATCGGATGCGTCATTCGAAGGTTGCAGGTTTGAGTCATACCGGCTGCAATTTCATTTGAATTTATTCACGTTTACATCGTAGTTGCTACAAATTATGCCCCCTATACTTGGATCGATTGTTGGTTGGTTCTCATCAAGGTCGCGTTCATTTACGGAGAAAAAATGAGAACTTAATTTCTTTTTTCTTCGTTTACTGATGAAATATATATTTTGCAAAGGTGTCTGCAAACACAATCGCATAGTTCCAGCAAACGGGTGCATAACAAAGTACACATATCTCCCTGATGCCTGTGCTAGCTAGATTCCTTTTCTTCCTTTCTTCCAGCTGACCTAACGTGTTGGTGGAGTTTGGGTCTTGGGTCTTGGGTGCGAAGACCCAAGACCAGAGGCCTGGTGAAGGGGCGCTCCGGTAGAGCCACTGTCCCGGCCTCTGCTTCCATTGACCACAGCAAAGACGAAATTATTGCGTTTTTTTTTCTCTCTTCCTCTCTCGTGAAGATCAGAATGGCTGGAAACGCAGCTCTTAGATGTTTGCTAATTTCCAGTTGACGTCCACTACCCTCGAAAACAATGCAAGGAGACGGTATCAAAGTGACCCTCAAAAAACCGCTCTGCACATGCGGTAGTGTCACCAGGTGACAAAACATTGTTCAAGAGAGACACTGTCATTGAAACGAAAACCTTATGCGCCGTAACATCATGGCAGTCGACTGAGCGTGATTAGCTGGCACATATGTAAAACTTTCTAATTGATTTAAACAACTTCGTAATAGCCACTTCAACTTCAACTTGGCACAATGTACAAAAAATAACTTGCAGAAATAGTAATGCCTCTATACGTAAAGTAAGGTAACTAAATCCACGCGGCGCAATGTTCACGCTTCTTAGCTGAAGTAATATTCGGTACAATACGAAGCATTTTGTTAGCCTATTTACCGTATATTTTTATTGAATTTTCCTACTCTCAGTGGCGGTCATACAATGAAATTGCGTACGTCAGTACTCCATTCTACAACCGGTTCTCTAGTAATGGGCTCAAACTGGATAATTGGTTTTAGCACGAAAAAGCACACTGCAGCAAATGGGCATGTCAATGTTATCACCATTGCTGGATATTTATAGCGGACGTTTCCTATGTAAGTCATAATAGTAATAGTAAGTCTGAATAGAGTAAGGTTTTACTGGGGGGGGGGGGGGCTTGAATGAATTAAACTCCGTTTATTCAGCATTGTAATGCGCCGCGGACCCGCAGTAGAAAGGGTGGCTTTTGCACAATGCTGGGTTTGCTCATTTTAGCTGCGATACCGCTTCTTTGAATTAGTCCGTGTCATGACACATTCTACCCCTATAACAAAAAGTCCTCCTACAACGAGTGCGATATTCTGTAAGTGTCCGCTAAGTAGACTGTTTGTTTCAGTGTGCACTGATTCGATTCGAATTAGGAGTTCCCTATTGGTGACAGCCCGCTCACTGTCAAGTTTTAGCCAATCATGGCGTGCGGAAATGGGCAGGCCACTTAGCGGACATGTACACTTGCAGAACGCCAATATTGATGAAACAATTTCGCCGCTTCGTCGATGTCATTGATACGCGGAGTGTAGGGCGCAATCTCCGTGAAAAGCATCCCATGTTAAACAGCGGTAACTACGTGATTGTTGAAAAAACATGCTGTAGAATAAGAGGCTTACCATCCGAAGTTGTAGAAGAAGACTGCACAGTCCATAGCGTTGTCGATGTGGGTGAGCGAAGAAAAAAGAAAAAAAATTGAACGGAACGAAGTGATTATTCAGCAAATACAGACATGAATCTGACTAGCATTTTCTCCATTGTGACAAAGAACAGTGATCGATCGAAAAAATGTTCGGCACATTAAGCACCGTTCTTGATAAGCATATAAAATGATAAATGGTCGATAACGGTGAAGACCGAAAACGCAACAAGGCAATTCTAAATTTATTTTGTTATTGCTGGTATACATTGAGCGACGTTATCACCCAAAGTCAACAAGGAAGCACGGTGGTACGGCGAGAATTTCATTACGAAACTATGGCGCTATAGCACCCGGACTTTTAAGTGCTTTTCGTTTACCGACATCACATTGATTGATCGATTGATTGATTGATTGATTGATTTGATTGATATGTGGGGTTTAACGTCCCAAAACCACTATATGATTATGAGAGACGCAATTGATTGATTGATTGATTGATTGATTGATATGTGGTGTTTAACGTCCCAAAACCACCATATGATTATGAGAGACGTCGTAGTGGAGGGCTCCGGAAATTTCGACCACCTGGGGTTGTTTAACGTGCACCCGAATTTCAGCACACGGGCCTACAGCATTTCCGCCTTCATCAAAAATGCAGCCGCCGCAGCCGAGATTCGATCTCGCGACCTGCGGGTGAGCAGCCGAGTACCTTAGCCACTAGACAACCGCGGAGCAGCTCTGTTCACCGCTATCAGTGCCTAGTGTGTATAGTTGTAGTCTGAGCTTCAGTTTCTCGGCCACAAGTTTGGCCTAATAAAGATTTTTTTTTCTTTCGCGCGCCGACTGTTCCCTTCGTCCACGTCACACCTATATGTGACAATATCAATACTGGAACACGAAGACTGTCAATGCAATCAAAAGGATCAAATAATAATTGTAAAGTAGGAACAGCGCGAAAACGGTAGGAGGAAACGAAATGTACTGGTCTCTTCCTACTGTTGTCACGCTGTTACTTTAATACCAGATGAACTAACTCGCCAAAATTAAGCTCTTGGAACAAATAAGCACCACGTATTAGAGTGTAGACAAAAATGTGGGATTACTCATACGCAGCAGCTAATTTCGTTAGCATATACTATTGCTCAGGGCGCGTCTCTAGTTGTCACTCGGTCCAGAGACCAGGGAACCTCCATTCAGCAATGTCGGAAACGTCCCACAAGTGAACACGCAGCTGACCATAGTGAGGGTGTGACGCTTTTATGACTCCGTGGAAATGCCTTCAGCCCCGAGCCCCGTCCAAACACATTTCGTGTTCTTCTAGCATCCTTTCTACAACATCGGCACACAGCTCCACCTTTCAGCATCCTTTCGAGCAATGGCCGCATTCGCGAAAATTAATCATCATCCGGAAGTCTCATACTGCACAACTCAGATGCATTCTTAACCTACATTACCACGCTTCATTCTTTCGTTTATTCGTGGAAGCTATTCTTCTAAAACCACACTCGCTCCTTACGCTTGACCCGCAAGGAACGAGCCAGTATGGTCGGTGCACGCGTTGTGCACAACGGCAGCCAGCACTGTACATCTCGCCCCACTCGGACTCTATAGGATATGCGGAGTCCATTAGGGTCGCCGTATCCATTCTGGGCTTATGTATAAGGACCCTTTCGTAGATCTTCTCTTATCTCCCTTCCCCCTTTCCACCCGCTCATCTCTCCTCGCTGTGGTGGGAACCCGAGCACGACTCGAAAGGCGGACTCTATGCCCCAACGGAGGAGATGAATTGAGTTCGTGCCGCAGAAGCAGCTGCCTTTGTTGCCGATCGTACGCCGACACTGATTGCTTGTTCACTCGCTCGGGAGCTCAGTATCGTGTCCCCACCGGAACGGCAGTCCCACTGTTTTCACCACAGCGTAGACGGTTCGTTTTCGGCAGCTTGAATTCAATCATGCATTCACCCATTTGTCAAGTACTGGAAAAACTATTACAGGTGCTTTAGCGGGATAAGAGACAAGGTTGTAAAAAGTATATCTCAATAGCAAACATGCGTTACTTACAAAATTAACATTATACAGGTACATAAATACGAATCCAGTGGTAGATATTCTGAAAAACGTGCGACGCTGCAAATACAACGAACAGTGTTTAACTTCCCAAAATAGGATGAAAACAGAGATAAGCGACCTCATTGGACAAGACTGCTTCTAGAAAAGAATAAATGTTTAGAACAGCCATTATGGCGACGGAAAGGCCGTCTTGCTAGGTGGTGCCTCTGATGGGTCGCTTACGTGAAAGAAAAACAAAACGCTTTCACTAATGTAAATGCGAATTGAAGCCCTATACTTTAAACCTAGGATTGTCGGTACACACATGCCCAAATTGTTTCCCGTGCTTTGCCGTTCTTGATGGCGCGGCGCTTTGATGTTGTCGGGTCCTCCGAGTAATAAGGCTGCGGTTAGGGTTGTAGCGATGTTTGTCAAGGCGGTGTTTGGCCTCGCAGTCAGCACCAGTGATCGATCCGCCTAAGCAGGCGCTGTTCTCGCCATGGTCCGAACTGTTTCAGATTTCGTTTCGCGTTTTCTTTCTTCTCACGGCTGACAGAGCGCGTACTTTGCTCGCTCTTCAGGTCTCAATCACATTTGACAGTAACGCTCTAACAGAGAACGCCTTCCCGAAAACGCATTCTCTTAACAAGTCGCTTTGCTGTGTTTCTAATACATGCCCTTTTCCAATCAAGCTTTCCTGGGGACGCCGTTAATTTTATCCCGTGAGATGCAAACTAAATATACAAGGCCGCCAGAAAATGTCGCTGTCTCTGCTGTGCGTTGGTCTTTGTACTCACGCGCAGCAGCTCTGAAAAGAGCTCCTCCCTCTCCTGGCTGAAGAGTTCTATAGACCTTTTCATACAAATATGTTCGACGGAAAGCGTGAGCAGTAATTTTTGGGTTAAGCGACGTGGGAGTACAAAAGTCGACGCACACTGACGGTGCTGCCTCGATAGGACAATTTCGAAGGGTCGCGCGTAATTACCAAAGACCAGAGTGGATGCTAGCGGCACCCGTGAGGACCCTTAGTCGCTAACATTATATATATATATATATATATATATATATATATATATATATATATATATATATATATATATAGAGAGAGAGAGAGAGAGAGAGCTTTATTTATGCGCTTCATCTTCTTATCTCCACGTACTCATCACCACCACTACGGCCTGGGTAGCGGTGATTAGGCTCCGGAAATGAAAAAAGAGTCTTGCGTCCTCAACGTTGCTTTACAATATCTTTTCACGGGAGAAAAAAAACGACGCCATACTGGGCTGCACGTGAGTGTACAAAGGCTGGCGTCACCTCGGCCGTGCAACTTTGGAAGGTCACGCTTATTTAGAACAGCCCAGAAAGGATTACAGAGCGTCCTCCTATTCCACAAACACACGCGCACACGCAAAGACACACACGCGCACACACAAACACACAAACACATGCGCACACGCACACACACACACACACACACACACACACACACACTGCAATGCTACATTATGTGCGTTGTCCAATGTGCAGTATGAGGCTTCTAACCGGAAGCAGGCCGTTCCCTATAGCTCTGAACCCTTAAAAATCTTCCCGCTAGATCACGTGATTAACGACTATCGTTTTTACTTGGACATCACCAGCACTCCTTAACACTGGCTAGTGTCGGCTAATAGATGGTTCGAGTCGGCTAGTTTGGGATCATTTCAGCCAGAATATGGGAAACAGTGACTATTGCTAATATTTTTAAAAAAATGCTAAATGGTGGTTCATGTTGGCTAGAGTTACTCCATATGCAACCTTTAGGTAGCAGAGTTGCGGTTAGAGGACAGAGCAATGCAGCTGAGCCACACACTGTTTTTACCGGTGATATGCTTCATAATGACGCCAATCGATGGTATAAGCGTGTCACTGTCTGACAATAAACTTTAATACAGGTGACTATAGATATTTTTACTGGAAGGAAAAAAAAACGCTATCTTTCTGTACTGCACCACGAGTGTACAAAGGCTGACCTCACAACCTCGGTAGTGCCTGTTTGGAGACACCCCAATTTAGCCCAGCCAGAACTATGGCAGTGCCCAGGGAACATTCTGTGATGAGCTTGATATGTTAATCCAGTTCGCTGCAGTCCAGTTTTATAAGACAAGTTCACTTCAGGTCTGAGCATCAGCTCCTCCGATATGCGCTGTTGCTAGTGGCGTTTGAAAACTGGAGCGTAAATTTCCTGCTCAAATTAGTCTACAGTAACACTAGTATTGACTATCCCCTCTTATTACTCCAGCTTAGTGTGTGTAAGTATTTATGTAGGGCAAAATTGACTACCGTTTTTTCTTCGCTGACTTCCCAGCTTAGCGTTCACTTCACAGAACTAGGAATAACACAAGAGATGCCTATGAAGTTCACTTGTTTATTTAGCCCTATTATTCAGACCTACACCAGAGAATTCTCGTGCGTATTATCCTAATATATTTAGGATCTCAGAAAGCCACAAAACATTGAGCTAGCTTGAGCCAGTAGCGCAAGTGTTCATGGGTTTACAAACTTGGTGTCATAATTAGGTCACCAGGTCTCAGTGCATGTGAAATTAAAAAAAATAACTTTTTTAATACTCCTAAGTTTATTTTATGCATTTGCCGGAAGGCCTACGTATACGCATTATCCGATAAGCTCAGCGCGGCAAATTGCAATCCATGCAATCCACACAGAAAAATGTTTACGAAAATACAGCGTTTGTACCCGCCTTAGCGTCTCCCGTGACTTGAATCAAGCTTATTTGTTTTTGTTGCCTTCCAGCTCTGCAACGATGTCCCAATCGCGGTGTTAATCGCAGTGAGTATTCCTGAAGAAATATTCTACCTAGAACTAGCAATTGCGGTTTCGTTCCCCGGGTCTTGGAGGAAATTTCGTGAAGTGTCCTCAATCGAGGACACCAAGACCGAAAGGCTTAACTCGAATGAGCGACGAATGAGACTCACGTTCACCTGCCGAGCACTTCCGGTCGAGTGTTTACTTCTGGTTAAAATTTATGGTTCTGGTTCAAGTTAGTAGTTATACTGGATACAAATGATATCGCGGTAGGACTTCTCCTAAGATAAAGGCCAATCAACCATCAGTATAATTAATGAAAAATTATTCATTGAGCTTAGTGAAAGATTTAGATGGATGGATGGATGGATGGGTGGATTGATATGGCTTTACCCTTTAGATCAGGCGGTGGCTAACGCCACCAAGCCGTATTACTTAGTGAACCAAAAACTAGATTTATCTTTTTTTTTCTTCAAATAGTGAGCTTGAGGACTGGTACTTTGCAGTGAAGGGTTTAATTTTCACTCGTGCCTTGACTTTAGCCACCAATCAGATAACCTTCTTCTAGTTAATTCTACACGCTTAAATTCCTTTTGCCCTCCCTGCCCCTAAACCCCAGTGCTTTGAAAAACTCTGCGCCATCATCCTGAACTACAGGGTGAAGCCCTTTACAGAACATTATCAAGTGCTTGGCAGTTTCCTCCTCCTCTCCACACGCACTGCATACCCCTTCTTATTTGGCCTGATATAATTTGGTTCGCAATACTCCCGTCCTGGCCTCAAACAGTAGAGAACTACCCCGAGTATTATTATAGATCTTTTCCTTGGCAATTTCCTGCTTAAAAATTCGATAGATATCCAGTGCGGACTTCTTAATCATGCCAATCCTCCACATGTCGGTCTCCGTTTCCTTCACTTTTTTCTTAACCGATAGTTCTTTTTGGTTTGGCCACCTGCTGTTTTCTAAGTATTTACCAGTCAATTTCCTGATTCGCTTCGTCCATTTTGTATCGACATTCTTCATGTGCAAGTAGCTGAAAACCTTCCTAGCCCAACGCTCCTCCCCCATTTCTCTCAATCGCTTCTCAAATTTTATCTTGCTGCTAGCTTCCCTGTGTACTCTCTGATTTAGTGTATTCCCGTGAGCTCCTAAGGCAAGCCTACCTATTCCACGTTGCCTAATTTCTAATCTTGCTTGAACTTCTGTTCTCATGCACAAGACCGCATTCCCGAACGTCAGACCAGGAACCATGACCCCTTTCCATATTCCTCGCAACATCATACCTATTGTAATTCCACAGTGCTCTATTTTTCAGCACTGCCGCATTACTGTTACATTTAGTCGTCTCGTATATTTCTTGTTCTCTTAGGTACTCGGTCCCATTGCTTGTCCATACGCCCAGATATTTGTATTTATCTGTTATTTCTAGCGTGACCTCCTGTATTCTAAACTCACAACCTTCATTATCATTAAGAATCATGACTGCTGATTTTTCCTTACTGAATCTGAAATATAACCTATCTCCCTCGCTATCATGTACTATCATGTACTACCGCAGATGTCCATTATTCGCTACAAATCTTCCTTGTTGTCGGCCATTAGCACTATATCATCTGCGTACATGAATGCTGGTAGTTCCTGTTCAATGAGTTTTCCTTGTTTGACGAAAGAGAGGTTGAAGCCAAGTCCACTTCCCTCTAATTTGGCCTCTAATTCTTGTAGGTACATCATGAAGAACAAGGGTGACAGAAACACCCCTGCCTAAGCCCCAGTTTTACCTCTGTGGGCTTGGATACCTGTTTTCCCACTTTATAAATACCTTGTTACCTTTATAGGTAATCTTTAAAAAATTGCGACTCCATCTTTCACACCTAGTGTGTACAGTATTCCCCACAAGTCCTCTTGAACAACGCTATCGTACGCTCCCTTGATATCTAAAAATGCTAGCCACGGGTGTTTGTGTTCCTTTTCTGCTATTTCGATGCACTGCGTCAGTGAGAACAGATTGTCTTCCAACCTCCTGTGTTTCCGAAATCTATTTTGCAGTTCTCCCAGCACCCTCTCATCCTCTATCCATGCCTGCAGTTTTTCATTTATAATTTGCATCGCCAGCCTGTTGACCACTGATGTCACTGTTATAGGACGGTAGTTGTTTATGTCAGCTTTGTCCCCCTTTCCGTTTATAGATCATGCTCATCCTGCTAAGTTTCCATCCATCGGAGACTTCACCATCGATTATTATTTTGCTCACTGCCTCTCTCAAAGTCTGTTTAGACTCCGGACCCAATGTCTTTATCATCATAATTGGAATGTCATCTGTGCCTGTTGATGTACTACTAGGAACCCTCTTCTCAGCCCTTTCCCACTCTCGTTGTGAAAATGGAGCCATTGCGCCACATGATTCATCCTTGTCTATTGTGGCGCATAAGGCACTTGTTTGTTGAAATGTTTCTGTTACCTTTGTTCCTATGTATTCAATAGCTTCGTCCCCTTCTAGCCTAGTATTTTGAGCTGTAGTTATAAACCTGTGCTCTAGGCTCGTCACATTTCTTAGGGAGTTTGGATGGTTCTGAAATTTTGTAGCTGCCTTTATATCCTTTTTATGTACTTCTGCCAGCCACTGAGCCCCCTTTCTTCTAATCTTCTCGTTAATCAGAAGGGATATTTCCATTCTACAGCTTAGAAAGATGTCCCATTTTCTTTCAACATAATCTGTTGGTTCACCCCACTGCTTAGCATGTCTGTGTTCCCTAGAGGTTTCCTGGTGTCTTGCTATGGCTTTTTTAACTTCCTCATCCCATCAACTCTTCGGTTTGTGTCTTGTTTTCCGGGGTGACTTGTCACGTGCCTTAGCAAGCTCTAGCTCAAACAGTCTAATTAGATTCGTGTGTGTCCACACTTTTTTATTATCCTCGGTGATTACTTTCTCAATTGGTTTAGTACCTATTACGATTTGTCTTTCTGAATAAAAATTTTCCTGTAGTTGCTCATCTTGTCTTCTTCCCACTTTCACTGCTCTTCCAGGTATGGTACGTTAGCTTTATACGTTTGTGATCACTGCCCAAACGTCTGGAGCCACATTCATCTATGTGCATTCCCCTGAGCCCATCATACATCCTATGTGACATCAGTGCGTAATCTATCGTCGACTGCAGCCTTCCTACCTCCCATGTTATTTGCCCCTCACACTTCTCAGTACTGTTGCAAATGATCAAATCATTCCTTTCACACATATCCATGATCATTTTGCCTGTTGGGTTGGTATAGTCATCTATATCTTCTATGTGCGCATTCATATCTCCTTGTATAATTATCTCGCACTCTCCTCCTAATTCCTCAATGTCATTTGATATTCATTCCACCATTGCCTCGTTTTCCTCTCTGGCCTTTGCTCCCGTCTACAAGTACAGCAAACCAAGGACTGTCATTTGCCCTGCCACTTTCCCTTTTAGCCATAAATATTCCTTGCACTCCTGCTTTACCCTTTGCCAGTCTGTACTTTTATTAATGAATGCCCCAATACAACCCCCCTTTCAGCTGTCTTCTGTTCTATTACAATATTTCCACGAGAGCTGCTCCGTTTATTCCCACGAGAGCTTCTGGGACCATTGCACCATCTGCCTGCGCATATTCCAACCACGTGCTTCTTTCTACGTGGACTGTGTGATCCGCTTCGAAAGCTCATTAAAACACAAAGATAACGGAAGGAATGCACCAGTGAATAATGCCGACGTGAGTGTGTTTAGGAGTGATATCTACCAGAATGGGTACGTAGTTTCAACCTTTAGTTGTCTTGGTCAGCTGAGAAAATTAGCTTTTTTGTGCATTCCTCGGCTTCACCAGACGCGTAGCGCATACAATTTATTCTAGTGTCTGCTAAGGAGCTCTGCCTACTGTACAAACTTTCCTTTTCGCTATGTCATTTTCGAAACATGAGCGCACTGTTTACTTAAGATTTCAGTGACTGACACCTACGCTGATAATACATGAAGACATACAGATTTTCAATACCGCAAGCTTTTGATATGATAGTTGATGAAGTAAGGATCAAGTGCCACTGGTTTATATATATGGGTTGCACGTGACGTCATTTCGGGCTCGCAAAGTGAGCGAGCGCCATGGTTGTCATCATTGAGTCTGCCTGCACGTGCAGCTAACCGCCGCGTCGGAAGTTGTCGGCGTCATTAAGAGCAATATGGCGAAAGAAAACTTGCGCGTGTTTTGCCCGTCATACTTTGAAGAGCTTGTGGGGCCGACTTGTGTACGTTACCGAGCAAAATTTGAAATGTGCGATCGCATCGACCTGTACGTACGAACTGCGCATCGGTAAGAATGCTGCACCGTACTTTGATATGCTGCTTTCGGTACACACGGTGACATCGTGAACTACTTCGTGCGCTTTCGACAAGGCATGTCACGCTGCGAAAAAAAAAATGAAGGCTTACGAGTCACTGGACGCCCACCACTATACTTCACCATCGGATGGTTGAAGAGCATAGCAGCAAAGCAGCTGCCATCACAGCGTGTCGTCGTTCTGAGCGGGGTTAGTTACGACGCTATTCTACGTTACGGTCGAAGTAAAACTTCGTCTTTCTCTAGACGCACGGACTTCCACAGGATCTACTGCTGGTGGTTTATCACACTTTGGTTCTGTGTCTATGGCAGGCAGTTTGAGCGATGTTCCTGACCCCGTGGACGGCGTGCTTCCTGCGACTGCATCCAGCGTGTTCGTCTGTCGCTTTTTAGAGCGCTGAAAACGCACTGATGCTACGGCAGCAGTCTGGTCATAACTGCCGTGGTCCAGTGGTAGGCTCGGTGCCCAGTCTAAGTTCGCGTCGTCCGTTAAATTTGCGGCTTGTCTTATGTAAGATTGCACGTTTACGTATGTTGCATGTTAGAACTCGTATAATAACACGGGACCCGTAAAAGGGCCATATGTATATCTCTGGCAATCTAGGTAACTTTCAGGAGAAGCGACGTGGTCACGTCAGTAAGTGTGGTAAACCTGGATATAACTCGAAAATGCCCTAACCTGTGATGAAGTGATGACTGCAGACATGGATGCATTTCTCTTTCTTCAGGTTTCCTCGGTTAATGCGCGCCGGTAAAGCGATCCTTGTTCGCGCGCACTGATTTGTAATATTCGCGAGCAAAATAAACATTCTAACAAGTGGCTGTGCCTTGCCTTTCAGAGCAGAAGGTACGCTTGCTCTGCGTTCAAAAATGGCACGAATAGAGAGTTATAGGATACCGGGCTTACCGGGATACCGGGTGTACCGTGATACCAGAATCGAAGTGCGCATGCGCAGATACGTACGTCACTCGTACCGCTTCCCGTACGCGCGGTATTTTTCAGATTTCACGTTACCGTGGTAGCGTAGGTGTACGTAGTGTACGTAAACATGGCGGCGCTCTCGGACGCCCACTTCGAAGTGATTTTGACGTAGTTGTGTAAAGATTCACCTTGTTCGCAGCAAACGACTGTTCAAAGTGGCTTCGCTTGCCTTCAGTTAGCTTCGATGACCGAGTATTACGAGTAAGTTGGCGTAGTTTTTGAGATAGCTTCCCATTTCGAACGCGTCTAGGCCTAACTACAAGATGGATGTAAACAAACGGGCAACATAAATGTTTTCCTGTGTGGTGCGTGGTTCATATTTATTTTCGTTATTAATACTAAAATAAACTTCTAAGAATGCTTCGCGGGGTGGCATAGGCAAACGTTCTCGTTTTCTTTTCATATTTACTGTTCTTTAACTTGTTAACTATCTAATAGGCGGCGCCATCATCCCAGCTGGGGCATGTAAATTCCATCCCCTAAACTATAAGACGCTGCCCACAACAAACGTTTGCTGCACGGTAACGTCATTCCCTTAACCTACGCTATCGCGCTAACGCTAAACTATAACTGTCTAATAATCATGATGAAGCCGGCAGCGTGACCGAAGACCAGATCTCGCCATTGCAAAACTCCCGACTACGCTTCCAGTCCGGTGCATATGTTGACAAACATGGCGGTTCTTGGCCCTCTAGTTCCCGGATGTGACGTATACGTGCAACGCATGTATATTACCCTATTGGCTCCTGCAGCTATACCTAAATTGACACAGTGATCTCACTACGCCATTCGAAATTCACCAACGTGTACGGTATACTACCTAAATCGAATTCGGAGCGCAGCTCCACGTTGGGACAACGCCAACTATGTTTCAAGTTCTGGCCATCTGCAGTTGTAGCATTGTAATATGCGTTACATGTTGCCACAGATATCGCCACAGCTCGAGTGTTACGCACACCCGCTCAGTCAAATACGGTATGTATGGCCGACATTGCAGTTCTCAATGTGAATTGGCTACATGAATAATATACGTCAGCGGATTCGTTGCTGCCGGATATACTATAATGAGCGCACAATAAAACCCTATGCAACCCGTAACAACTGCTTTAAATATTCATTCTTTCCACGAACTAAAAACAACTGGAACAAACTAACCAACACCGAAGTTTTACAGCCATCTTTAACTTTGTTTTCTTCTAGCCTCTAGCCTCAATAACAGTGTTTAAAATAGCATGCCAATTAAGCTCTGTCCCCATAAACGTTCGAATTTTTGTATATTTTGAGTTGCTTTGTGCGTACTTTTGTTTCTGTGTTTTTATCTTCCTGTTTGAAAATTTGTTCGTCTGCATATTTAGCCTCCATGTACTTTATGTAATCCCACTCAGAGAAAATCCCTAGTAGGGATTGCATTATTCATAAATAAAATAAATAAATAAATAAATAAATACGGGCGTCGTTAACCAAGTCCAACACCTTCAATTACTTCCCGATAAGCGAAGCCAGCCGCTGTGCACGCGCCAGCGCTGCATACGCATCAGCTCAGACTTCTCCGTGGCTCCGACCAGAGGGTCTGTGCACGTGATGCAAGGAGAAATCGAGGCTTGAGACCAGTGGCTCGTATAATACACAAGCTCCGTGTACGTTCTCTTTCGCACTCGGTGGCTCAATTGGTACTAATTTGCTCTATCAGTTACGCCAATGCCAGGCCACGCCAACGGCGATGCCGCTTTATAATTTAAAATGTGAACGATTGATGGTGTTCAGAAAAAGTAGTCAACGATTCAAAGTACTTGGTACTCTACTATGGGAGAGCATAGAAGCGGGCATATGTGAAACTGAATGTGATTGCAAAGTTAACCTGTATGAAAAACCGTAGCCTTACACTAATCAGTTTTACTCGGTATATGCACCCAGTATTTTAACTGCAGCCTTCCGTCTTAAACCTGAAAATTATTTCTGAAGGACGTCAATGCTTAAGCCCCCATTTCTTGTATTACACAATAAGTCTAGCTTTTTATTCGATTATGCGATGTCAAACGTTTTGCAGGTCATTTGCATGGTTTACGTACGTATTTGCTCCGTAATGTTGCTGGTCGATGCCCAGATTGGATTGGATTGTATAAACTTTTATTTGGTGCTCCAAAACACAGATCACTGTGTTGCGGGCAGCTCCCACGTGGGGACTGAGATGCCAAGCTCCTTAGCCGCCTCGCGGGCTTGGTGGACAGCCCAGAGCTGATCTGCCAAGGACGAGCTGCGGATTACCGATGAACATACGGAGATTCACCTACATTCCGGAGATGCCGGAGAATCAAGGACACCGGGACAATCATCATAGCGTTCGAAGGACACAAGGTGCCCAGATTCGTCAGATATAGACCTTCACTTTTGCAGTGCTCCCTTTACCGCAAGAACATCGATATTTGTTACGTCTGTGGAAAGCTGGGACATCGGTCTGACGTCTGTCCGATGCCCAGATGACACTTGGGAAATGGTCTGCATACTAGACGTTGATTGAGGCTTTGTATACTCCGTTTCATACATCAGGTGCAACGCTGTGGAGGCTATGCAAGAAGTTCGGTCAGCAAGGTGTGTGACTGAGCGCCTCTCGTGCTTGGCTTTCATCGTTATAAACGCTCGTGCGAGACAAGCACGAACGCGCTCGCACTACATCACGAAAGGCGACAAATAAAACACCAAGAAATG
This sequence comes from Rhipicephalus annulatus, assembly GCA_013436015.1. NCBI lineage: Eukaryota > Metazoa > Arthropoda > Arachnida > Ixodida > Ixodidae > Rhipicephalus > Rhipicephalus annulatus. Next base: position 367,330 of record WOVY01000151.1, read on the forward strand.
AGAACACAGAGACGCTAACTGATCCAGGAAAGACGGCTTTTTACAAGGAGTTTGCAAAATAAATGCTGGAGTGGAAATTCTTGCCCACAAGTGAAGCCGTGCCAACCGTAAGATGGCGGCTGGGGCAGCCTTCTTACTAGGGGCATAATGAGCTGTTGACGTTTGGCGACTGAGAATGAGCGTTTTCCTCGCACGTCTAACGAGCTCAACATGGCAACCTCGTAGCGTCAGATAGTGCTCATAGCGCGTCCTTGTGTTACTAGTTTTCTTTAGCAAGCCTAAAATTCAAGCCAAATTTCATTAGAGATTAAGTCACCGATACTAGTCTCTGCGAATTATTTCTTCGGAAACGGCTATCTTTTAATTTAAAATTAACGTAGCAATTAGGCCGACAAATGAAAGCCACTTGATCTCTATAGGTGGGCATCACCAGAAAATAGCATGTTTCTGAGATCTTTGGAGGGCAAAAGCTGGCTTCACAACTGCTGGCAAAGCATTGCCGGAGCTTCCACTCCAGCAATATTTTTTTACAACCTCTTTGGTCTTTACCTCCGACTACCAAAGCATGTTAATTTATTATTAAGACGAAAGATAAAATAAAAGCATGCCTCAGATGGAAAAATCATCGCACTATTTCTTTGTGCGAACGCATTCATTGCAAGAAGTCTCGCTGGCCTCCGCAGCGTTGCACCTGATGTATGAAATGGAGTATAGAAGCACAACATCCCCGCTAAGCTTCGGCGGTGCGCGGCTCACTGTCGGAGCTAATCACGGAGGCAACGGTGGAAATAACCTACGTACTACATAATTATAGCGCGTGCGCTGGCAGCCTCAAGCCTACCCCACCACTTAAATAGAGGCTAAATCCACCCCTCAATCAATTAATGACGTTTCTACGTCACGTGTTATACTGGATCCGAGATCTCGTCGAAACTTTGGCAGCAATATTGTTACGGGGAAGACAGACCCAGAAGGCACAGACTTGGGGGAATATATGTATTTACAACTGGTTTGTTGAGTTGAGCTGCCAATACGAACAGCCTCTCTGCTCTCGTCCTATTCTTCATCTTGTTGGTCGCTGTGCCACTGGTAGGTGGTAATATGTTAGAGTGGAAGGTTAAGCTGATCTGTAAGAAACGTAACAGAGGATAAACTACCATTTTCGCAAACGCAGTTATTGTTGCACAACACCGATAGGTCATGGCAGCGTCAGAAATTTCCAAGTGCCTCGCAGTAATAACCCAGCTCTTGTCCTGTCGTTTTCGCCACTACATCCATCTTTATTCGTTCCTTCAGGTGAAAACTGTTCTAATCAGCCGACCATTTTAGAAAACCGAAGTGACTTGTTGTACTCTCTCGGTCATTCCTGACCTGCCACGCATACAAGTCTTTAAACGAAAACTAACAAAAATAATTATTTTTCTCGTTAGTAAATAGTTCTTTCACAATTCCGAAATCACCATGCTTCCTGCGAGATGGTTGGTGAGAGAGAAAACACGCAAAAAGCGGCGGGTGCACTTCGAAATTCCCGCATCGAACAACATGGCGTCATTGATTTTTATGGCGTCTCCTAAGACCCCCTTAATTCCTAATCGGTGAATACGAAGTGCGCACGGACCTCTGATGGGGCTATAAACTAAATATACCAAGTTCTAGGATGATTAGTTGAGACTCCGTCGCCAAAATGCTGCAGACGCATTTCAAAACCCGTGACGTCGCAGATGTTTTAGGCACGTAATTTAACAATGCACCTTTGATCTTGCCTTTCTCCCCTAGTAATTAAAATGTGGTGGTGAAATTAACATCAGAGTTCTCAGAGCTAACGCGGGTCCTAAAGAGAATTATGTGAGTTGCAAGAATGACATAAAAGAGGTAAGGCCGCGTTCACACTGAGTATTCCGGCCGCCGAAAGTGCTCCGAATCCGGTTCGGCGGTGGCGAGATCCGCCGAAAGGGCCCTTTCCGCGCCGATCGCTCTCGGACCGATTTTCGCGGTGTCTGCCGCCGAATCGACCACCGCGGACCAATAGGAGCGCTAGTCAAGAAATTTTGAAAAATGGCGGCCAAGCCCTACTCACTTGTTATGCTGCAGTGCACGTAACTGAATGTTGAAACCAACGCGAGTTTAACCTACTCTGTGCCCACTTCGCCTCCATATTTCGTGAAAGAGGTGACCGAGCTTGCTGTTGGCGTGACCGAGCTTGTTGCGGTCTTGCAAAGCAAAACGAACCCACCAACGCCGCTGGCGTCGGTGGTTTTTCTGCTCATCGTGCATTACAAGACAGCCACTTGCCAGCAATGTAAGCAGTTCTGTCTTCTCTTGCTTCTTGCGTACGAGAATCGTCGAAGTATGCACCACTAGATAGCGTAGCAGCGTTTGCGAGCCATGACAACAACCGGGTGACAGCGCATCCATCCCGTGTTCGCCCCGTAGTAGATCGCATATTCGGCGGCGCGGGGCGCGTCCAGTGTGAACGACGCTGTGTTTCGGCGGCAGGGGAATTTCGGTCGCTGTAGAAAGCGGATGTTTCAGTGTGAACTAGGCATAACTCCCAATCTCTCAAGGGGTGAAGCACCTTTGCGACTCGGCTTGTCGGCATGGTATAATGGGTCCTTCGTAAATGGTTATACGCCTCAAAAATTGGATTCCTCCCATTACTCGCAAGTGGTTCGTACTGTGTATAGTGCGAGTTAAAGGCTCGTCGTCACTGCTTAAATGCGTTGTCACTGGCGTAGCAGCAGCGTCCGACTGCCTTAAGCCATTTATCAAGATGGCCAGGTTTCTTATCTAAAACCAGAGACAAGGACATGTATCTCTTGAAACATATATAAAAAGTGATAATGTGTGAGTGGATCAGTAGTAATTGGAGCTGTAGTAAACTGTAATGTCAAAAGTTGTGTTACTTACGTGGTTAACCTAATTATTCAGGGACGGCTTACTGCTCTCCCATAGTGGAGTACCAAGTACTCAAAATCGTTCAACACTTATTGTAAACTCAGTAGGACAATTATGCTTAAATAAAACTGAGCAGCTTTATTTGGCTTTCTAGTACGGGGGACGGCTTTCAGCTATCCTATAGTACAGTACCAAGGAATGTAAATCATTAACCACTTCTTTTAAACGCAGGTCGCGAAGGCTCGGGCGAAAAGCGGCTACAAGCTATTGCCAGCGACCTCAGTATGGGGAATTATGGGAGCTGCGATTGAAGCGCGACTATGTGTGTGTGTGTAGGAAACAAGCACTAATAGAAAAACGACGTTTGATTTAAAGTCAAAGCAATCAATAGGTTTCACAAATGAGATTTCTATTCCCTAACAATAATATGTAGGTGTAATGAACAAAGCATTTATGATGATTTTTATTATTAAGAAAAATCTTTTTTCTAGAGCTGTTATTACTCAGTGCAACCCTTGCACTACATGGGTACACTTGGCAAGGCCCACTCGTAAATATTGTTCTGAGAAGACAGACCCCTTCCAATGTTTTAGTGTTCTGTGTTTGCTTACGTTCTCTGTGGTGTGCGAAATTTTTAGGTGCGTTTTAGCGTTGGTGAACGTCTTCAGTGCAGTGACCAACGGGCAGCGGAACGATGCGAATAACATTTACCACCGAGTGCTTTCGTCGATAGCTGTGGACACGATTCGCTGTGCAAGGATGCAGTAGCGCCCCGCCGCGGTGGTCTAGTGGCTAACGTACTCGGCTACTGACCCGCAGGTCGCGGGATAGAATCCCGGCTGCGGCGGCTGCATTTCCGATAGAGGCGGAAATGTTGTAGGCCCGTGTGCTCACATTTGGGTGCACGTTAAAAACCCCAGGTGGTCGAAATTTCCGGAGCCCTCCACTACGGCATCTCTCATAATCATATGGCGGTTTTGGGACGTTAAACCCTACATATCTATCAAGGATGCAGTAGCAACAAATGTATGCCTGGTAACGCACGTCTTCTGGATAAGAAACAAGAACAATGGTTTGCAATGAACTGCTCGCTGGACTTTCATCCAGCAATATTCCTGCAACCCGCGGTTTCCTTCTTGAGCATGCAGTGCCTACTATTCGCGTTTCTCTATTACCTGATTTATAGTATGAATGTGGTCGATTGTTGAGTAGCCTGGTCGAAATTCTGCTTGTTCCTTTGGTTGATTGAATTCTGCTGTCCTAATTTTGTTAACAATTACCTTTGTAAATAGCTCTCATACGACGGAGAGCAAGCTCATCGGCCTGTAATTCTTCAAGTCTTTGTCATCTACTTTCTTATGCCTTAAGATGCTGCTAGCATTCTTCCAAGATTTTGGTTTTCTTCTCATCAGGAGACACCTCGTAAAGAGGGTGTCTAGTTTTTTTAACACAATCTGTCCTCCATCTTTCAGGAGACCTGATGTTACCGGATCCTCACCTGCAGCTTTGCCTCTTTGCATGCTCTCCAAGGCTTTTCTGGCGTCTTCTATCATTTCTGGTGGGGTACCATCTGGGTTACTGCTAATTCTTATAGTAACCCCCGAATGCAGAGATGTTACTTGACTCGTACTTGACTCGTTCTTGACTCAAGACAGTCTTGCCGGTCGCCATAAATCGTTCTCGAACTTGCGGATGACTTGAAGGCGACTTGGCTCGGTCGAAGTCAGGACAAGTTTCAAGTCAGCTGCGGGGCTAGCTTGAAAGCGACTTCACGCGTTATTCCAACATGGCCACCTCTCGAATGGACGTCGCGTGAAAGGTGGCCGCTTTTGAGTTTGCTTGCCTTGCCATGAGCGTAGCAATTTTTGAGGCGCACTGCCTGCCGAAGATCCTTGGAACCGCTTTACGTGACCAAGGAAATCCGATGGAGTTGTACGACGAGCAACAATTCCACGCTAGGTATAGATTCATGAAGAACGCCGTGGGGCAGCTGCTCATTATGTTGCCGCTCCGTGAAAGTGGGGACAACCGAAGACAGCCCGTGCATCCAGTGTTACAGCTACTGATGGCTCTCAGGTTTTACAGCGCTGGCACATTCCAACCAGTCACCGGAAATTTCGTCCGCATTCCGTCGTCGACAGTGTGCCGTGCAGTCGGAAAAGTTATCGCAAAGCACCTGTACGCGATGCTGGTGCGCTTTCCGCAGCCGGCGGACTGTTATGAAGTGGCTGAGTTCCCTTGCGTTACAGGTTGTGTCGACTACACACACGTGCGTATTAATAGCCCCGGATTCGACAACGCCGAAGTGTTCCGTAACCGCAAAGGCTAGTTCTGTTTTTCTATAACACGACGACATTTTCCGTCTCTTTCGGTAAAAAAAAATTGACTCGGTGCTGTGACCGTGTGCCTCGTCTATCCTTTCGTCCCGTCTAGGGCGCTGTTTCTCGCTCAAAAAGGCATCGCTTGTAGCACAACGCTACGTAAAATTACACACACATAAGGAAGAGGTGCCCCTATCACGGGTTTTTTTATCCGTGTCACCATCATGCAGCGATGCATTGCTGCCCCCCACGAGACTGAATTCTGCTGAGGGCAATGTCCTGACCCCCGCTTTTTCTCTTGTTTACCAAGCTCAACAAAAGGATACGAATCACATTTGTTCCCAGAACTTTTTTTTTCATAATAATTGCGGCCTAGCCCATTACAGGCATGCACACAGGCGAACAGAAAGGCAAATACCGTGAAAATCACGTCAACTCGTGAGCCAGGTCAGCACAAATACATGCCATGGCGTTCGATTGAAAAAAAAAAACGACGGAAGAACCCAACGCGATGCTTGTTTCGCCTCCAAACAAGCAACCGTGGAGAAACGCCCCGCATTTGGGTGGCCACTAAAACCAGCGGGCAACGAACGCTTTACAGAAGCAACACTGCGCATCGCTGTGGTGGCAGGCACCACGTGCCGCTCGTTAGCCGTAAAATGGCAAGAATATGCTTGTGGCCCTTCGTTTTTATAGTTATTTTAAAACGTAGGTTTTTTTTTTATGTAATGCATGCCTTACGCTAACAACTTCATTATTACCCTCGTTAGCAGGCGCGCAGCGTGTTTCTGCTTTGAAGCTCGTTCTTGACTTGACCAAGCAAGACAGCCTGAGCATCTATGAAACGCGAAGGCTGACTTGGGCGTTTTGAAGTCCGCTGCTTGCTTCACGCCGACTTGCTCAAGTCAAGTCGAAGTCGCGAGCCAAGTAACATCTCTGCATTCGGGGGTAAGGTCGTGTTTGTATCAGCTACTATATACAGATCTCTGTGAAACTCCTCCACTATTTCAACTACACAATCAATGTTGGTAGTTACTTTGCCTTCTTTGTCCCTTAGTGCGTACATCTGATTTTGGCCTATCCCAAGTTTCCTCTTCACTGCCTTGACGCTTCCTCCATTCTTCCGAGCGTGTTCAACTCTCTACATGTTAAAACCTTCTTACATCGTATACCTTACGCTTATTAGTCAACTTCGAAAGCTCTGCCAACTCTATTTTGTCTGTTGTACTTGAGGCTTTCATGTTTTGAAGTTTCTTAATGAGGTTCTTTGTTTTCTGGGACAGCTTGCCAGTGTCCTGTCTAACTACCATACCTCCAACTTCCACTGCTCACTCTATAATGATACTCGTCAGATTATCATTCATCGCGTCAATGCTAAAGCTGGTTTCCTCGATAAGAACCGAGTACCTGTTCTGAAGTGAGACTCTGAAATCCTGTACTTTCCCTCTCAGTGCTAGCTCATTTATTGGCTCCTTGCGTATCAGTTTCTGCCGTTCCATCTTCAATTCTAGGCGAATTCGAGACCGTACCATTCCATGGTTACTGCATTGTACCTTGCCAAGCACTTCCACATCCTGCACGAAGTCTGGGTGTGCACTCAGTATAAAGTCTAATTCGTTCTTACTTTCGCCTTTAGGGCTTTTCTATGTCCACTTACGGTTCCCTTGTTTTCGGTAGAAGGTATTAAAGATCCGTCAATTATTCTACTGATTCTACTGATAGCTACTGAATTCTACTGATAGCTCCCCTCTTGCATGTCTAGTACCGATGCCGTAATACAATACTGCCTGGACTCCAGCCTTTTTCTTCCCTACCTTGGCATTGAATTCTCCCAACTGTATAGTATACTGGGTTTTAGGGGGGAAGCTCCTTGAGGCGTCACCCGTTCGTCCCCGTTATCGTTTATAACCACCGGTTGCACATACCCGCCCTCTAAGGCACATGTCTGCATGTCAACATGATACGGAAAACATAGCACGACGTCGTTATCACGCCCTCGATGTTAACAAAGGGCCGACAGCAGAAGTATGGTACATACTCTCGTTTTGCCCTCGGATTGTCCACTGGATGACGGTACTTGTATATATATATATATATATATATATAGATATATATATATATATATATATATATAGATATATATATATATATATATATATATATATATATATATATATATATATATTATAATGTAAATGCAAGGTAAACAGCGGTAGCGGCATCGGTACCGAAGCAGCAAGAGCAGGCCGAGTATACGGGCAGCGTCGCAGCAGCAACCAGGCAGTCTTAGCTCGTGCCTCGCGCCAACGTGTCGATGTCACTGCAGTAGTGGGCATTCCTCTTCCCTACACTTCGTCCCCCGTCGAAAAAGGAGCCATCCTGGCAACTCACGGTGAACAGAGTACGAGCGGGTCGTAATAAGGTTTCAAACGCTGTACGTGAACAATTTCACGTCCCCGAAAGCGCTGGTCTGTGGATGGCGTAACGGGTTCGACGATGTAGTTAACTGGTGAAGTCTGCGAGACAATGCGGTAGGGTCCCTGGTATTTTGAAAAAAAACTTCGAGGAAAGGCCTGTAAGCACAGCGGGAACCCAAAGCCAAACAAGAGTGTCCGGAACAAAGTTAGGGTACGGGTGGTTATCGTCACGCCGAGATTTTTGTCTCCATTCGTCGATTGTTGTGAACGACTGGGCGAGCTTACGGCATTCCTCGGCGCGGCGGGCAGCTTCAGAGATGGGCGTAGACTCGGAGGAATCGGGGTGGTAGGGCAAAATGGTATCTAGTGTGGTGGAAGGGTCTCGGCCATTTAACAGGAAAAATGGTGAAAAGCCCGTAGTCGCTTGTGGAGCAGTATTGTGGGCGTACGTCACGAAAGGCAGAATGAGATCCCAGTCGGAGTGGTCTGAGGCAACATACTTTGATATCATATCCCCTAGGGTACGGTCGAATCTTTCCGTCAATCCATTTGTCTGCGGATGGTAGGCGGTGGTAGTCCGGTGAATGATACGGCATTCGGCAAGGAGTGCGTTGACGACTTCAGAGAGGAATACACGTCCTCTGTCGCTGAGAAGTTCACGTGGTGCGCCGTGACGCAGAATGAAGTTCCACAGGAGAAAAGATGAGACGTCGCGTGCTGTGGCAGCAGGCAAAGCGGCTGTTTCCGCGTATCGCGTCAAGTAGTCGACAGCGACAACGATCCGACGGTTTCCGGAAGCCGTGAATGATACAGGTCCATACAGATCAATTCCAACGCGGTCGAAAAGCCTGGCTGGGCAAGGGATTGGCAGGATCGGACCAGAGGCATAATGAGAGAGAGCTTTGCGTCGTTGGCACTGAGGACATGACTGAATGTATTTGCGCACAAAGGTGTACATGCCTCGCCAATAAAACCGGGAGGAAAGCCGAGCGTATGTTTTGAAGACGCCCACACGTGCGCACTGAGGGTCAGTGTGGAAAGCTGAACATATTGCAGCACGAAGATGGCGAGGTATGACGAGTAACCACTTACGGCCGTCGGACTTGTAGTTCCTGCGATAAAGGAGGCCATCGCGGACCTCAAAGTGAGCCGCTTGACGGCGCAACGTTCGAGAAGATGGAGAAGTCGACGGGTCTGAAAGGAATCGCAGAAGAGTGCTGATCCAGTCATCCTTACGTTGCTCAGACGCCATGTCACAGTTTTCTGGGAACGACACCATTTCGTCCACGGCAGATAGACATGCAGAGCTTTCGGAGGACACAGGTGAACGTGATAGGGCGTCGGCATCAGTGTGACGTCGACCAGACCTGTAGACAACACACATGTCGAACTCTGGCAACCGCAAAGCCCAGCGAGCTAAACGGCCGGAGGGGTCTTTCAATGTGGATAACCAGCAAAGCGCATGGTGATCGGTGACTACGTCGAAGGGGTGACCATATAGGTATGGTCTAAATTTACCTAGAGCCCATATAATTGCCAGACACTCCTTCTCTGTCACAGAATAGTTCTTCTCTGCTTTGGTGAGGGTACGGCTTGCGTATGCGACTACGTACTCCTCGAATCCTGATTTGCGCTGCGTGAGCACTGCGCCGAGTCCAACACCACTGGCATTGGTGTGTACCTCAGTCGGAGCAGTCAGGTCAAAGTGACGCAAGATTGGTGGCGAGGTTAACAGGCGGCGCAACTTTTCGAAAGCATCGTCACAGGCGGGTGACCAAGCGTAACTTTTCGAGTCAGTGCGCAGAAGTTCCAGTCAGGGGGGCGGTGATCATCGCAAAATTCCGAATAAAGCGGCGGAAATAGGAGCAGAGGCCAACAAAGCTGCGCAGATCCTTCAGAGACGCAGGTTTAGGAAACTCTGCAACTGTCCAAAGCTTGGCGGTGTCAGGAAGGATACCGTCTTTAGAGACAACATGGCCGAGGATGGTGAGCTTATTTGCGCCGAAGCGGCCTTTCTTCAGGTTGAGCTGAAGGCCAGCGTCAGTTAGGCACTGCAGTACTTCATCTAGCCTGCGGAGATGCGTTGGAAAATCTGGTGAAAATATAACTACGTCATCCAAGTAGCACAAGCATGTTTTCCACTTCAGGCCACGCAAAAGATTGTCCATCATCCGCTCGAATGTTGCGGGGGCGTTGCAAAGACCAAAAGGCATGACACAGAATTCGTAAAGGCCATCAGGTGTGACAAAGGCCGCTTAGGCTGATCTTCAGGGGCCAGAGAGACTTGCCAGTAGCCACTCCGTAGGTCAATAGAAGAGAAGTACTCCGCACCTTGGAGGCAGTCAAGGACATCGTCGATTCTCGGTAAGGGATAAACGTCTTTTCGAGTTATTTTGTTAAGACGACAGTAGTCAACACAGAAGCGAATTGACCCGTTCTTCTTCTTAACGAGAACGACTGGAGATGCCCAGGGGCTATTCGAAGGCTGGATGACGCCACGCTTGAGCATGTCAGCTACTTGGTCATCGATAACCTGGCGCTCGGCTGCGGACACGCGATAAGGTCTTTGACGCAATAGCGCATTGGTTCCCGTATCGATGCGGTGACACACAGCGGACGTGCGGCCGAGGGGAGTATGCTGGCAGTCAAAGGAAGAACGGAACTTCTCCAACAGTCGTAGCAGTTGAGCACGTTGCGAAATGGTTAACGTGTCGGCGATAGAGCTGCTGAGTACGTCAAGCCTAGTAGTCTGCGGCGAAGAGGCACAAGTCACTCCGGCGACTTCGTGTTTGGCGGAAGGACCAGTCGACATGTCAAAAATTGCAGAAGGGTCGAGACTGTAAACCCGCCCGACGCCCTCACCCCGAAGTAGTGTTACAGGACATGACAAGAGGTTCGAGATGAGCAGTCTGCTGACGCCGTCATGAAGTTCTAGAAAGGCATAAGGTAGCGGCGAACACTTGCGGCGAACGAAAAGGGCACATGGCGTGAAAAGGGCACTCGACTCGGCGAGCGAGTTGCAAGATACCATGGTAAGGGCGAAAGAGTGCGGCGGTATGATGACGTCTTCAGCAACAAATAGTTTGTCCCCGGTTTCAAGTGCATCATTTAACGGAGCGTCGCCAAACACTTCAAACTCGACCTCAGCGCGAGAGCAGTCGATGACGGCCTTATTAGCGGAAAGAAAGTCCCAACCCAAAATGAGATCATGGGAACAGGAATCTTAAGCTAGTAATTCGACGACATACATAAGGCCATCAATCGCGATTCGAGCAGTACAGGCAGCGGCTGGCGTAACGTGCTCTGCGCTGGCTGTACGAAGTGATACACTTGCTATTGGCGTCATAACTTTTTTGAGCAAGCGGCAGAGTCTGGCACTGATCACTGAAACTGCGGCACCAGTGTCGACAAGAGCGAGTGCAGCGACGCCGTCCACATATACGTCGAGAACATTCGTTGGGGAAGAGAGAGGCCTTGGTCTTTTCACGGGCGATGCAGTTCCTGCCTCTGGAACTGCGCAAATCAGTTTTCCCGCTCCGGCGATGAAGGACGACGGCGCATCGGGGATGGCGAGCGGCGTCGAGGTGATGGTGAGCGACGGTTAACTGGAGGGCGGTAGTCGGCGTACGATGACATCTGGTCAGGAGGCTGAGATCCTGTAAACGATGGGCGCGGTGACACATAAGGGGCAGGTTCGAAGCTCTGGTGGGAGCTCTGGTGGTGGTAGATAGGGACGCGTCGACGGCAGTATCGCGCTATGTGGCCAGGTAGGCCACAGGCAAAGCATATTGGCCGATTGTCGACTGTACGCCATTGTCCACTACTCTGGAGACACCTTGGCTGAGCGAACCACGGAGTAGGTCGTGGTGGCATGGCTGATGGCAGTGACGTAAAAGTCTGAAAAGGTGGTCGAGCGGCCACTTCAGCATACCTTAGAGGTGCAGTTACCTCGGCACAGGCAACGGGGGTCGGCAACGATGAAGCGTCACGGGCAGATGGCAGAGCCGCGCAAACATGGCCTGGCGAAGGTTTGCTGGGAGAGGTGACTGTGGTTGGCCGACTGTCGATAGCAGCGATAGCTGACGAGTAACTTCAGCACGAACAAACTCCTTGATCTGCGATAGCAGGGACTCAAGATCAGAGGTGGTGGTTAGGCTTGAGAGTGTGTCATCCGCGACGTTAGGGCGTCGCGTGAGGAGACGCTGTCGTCGGAGCTCGTCGAAACTCTGACACAACTCGATGAGCTCAGAGACAGTGACAGGGTTCTTCGAGAGCAGCATTTGAAAGGCGTCGTCGGAAATGCCTTTCATGATGTGTCGTACCTTGTCAGTTTCCGCCATCTTTGGGTCGACACGCCGGCAGAGGTCGAGGACGTCCTCGATGTAGCTAGTGAATGTTTCACCAGTTTGTTGGGACCGGCTTCGTAGACGTTGTTCTGCGCGAAGTTTCTGCACACCAGGGCGTCAAAAACATCTGTGATGCAGGCTTTGAAGGTCGTCCAAGTGGGGATATCCGCCTCATGGTTTTTGTACCATAGCTTGGCAACATCCGTTAAATAAAACATCCCGGTACCAAGCTTCGCGAGATCGTCCCATTTGTTAGTAGCACTGGCTCGTTCATAAGATTCCAGCCAATCCTCAACGTCTTTCTCATCGGTGCCGCTGAAGATGTCTGGTTCTCGCAAGAGCTGGGCACCGGGACAGCCCCTGCGTGGCGAAGCCGGTGGGGGTGTGAAGACAGCGTCGTCAGGCATGACGAACGGCAGCTTGCGGCTACGGAGTTCCAGGACTGGGGAAGACCGCAGCACTCTCCACCAAAATATAATGTAAATGCAAGGTAAACAGCGGTAGTGGCGTCGGTACCGAAGCAGCAAGAGCAGGCCGAGTATACGGGCAGCGTCGCAGCAGCAACCAGGCAGTCTTAGCTCGTGCCTCGCGCCAACGTGTCGATGACGCTGCAGTAGTGGGCATTCCTCTTCACTACAATATATATATATATATATTATATATATATATATATATATATATATATATATATATATATATATATATATATATATATATATATATATATATATATATATTGTCACGTACCAAGAGCTGTAGAGAAGGGACAGGAACAGCGGGGCAGAAAGACACGAGCGTGTATCTTCGAAACGAGGCGCTAACCACACTTCTTCTTCGTTCTCCTTGCCCTCTTCGGCTCGCTAGGGCTTGCCGGCTCACAACTCTAGGTGGCAATATATATATATATATATATATATATATATATATATATATATATATATATATATATATATATATATATATATATATATATATATATATATATATATACAAGCGAAATAGCGGTATTTGAAATGTTCATTACATGAACGAACGAACGGGTGCACGTACGCACGGACGGACGCATGGACAGACGTTCACACGAACGGAAGCACGGACACATTGACGAAAGCTTGGTCCCACTCATCATCATTCATTCCGTGGATATGCTGTGATTTTTTTTACCTTACTCATTGGCGATTCCACGTTTTCATAGAAGCTTTCAAGTGACGTGTCATGATGGCTAGATGTGGGCGCGTAAGCCTGTACTACTTTGATCTTTTATCTTTTACTGAGTTTAATTATGATATCTTTCATCCTTTCATTAATACTATAGTATTCCTCTATGTTGCCAGCTATGTTTCTGTGGATAAAGATTCCCACTCCCAGTTTTCTTCTGTCAGCCAAGCCACGATAGCACTGGACGTGCACATTCTGTAGCACCGTATATGCCTCATCTGTCCTCCTAGGCTCACTGAGCCCTATAATACATCCCATTTATTGCCCTCTAGCTCCTGAACAGTACAGCTAAACTTGCCTCACTAGATAAGGTTCTAGCGTTAAACGTTGCGAAGTTCAGGTTCCAATGAGGGCCTGTTCGGACCGCAGGGATTCTTAGCACCCTCTGCTGCGTTACAGTTCTGACCGCCACCGTGGTCAGTTGCTGCGCAGCCGCTGGTAACTGAGGGCCGTGAGTAATTGATGTATGCATGTTGAAAGTAGTGGCCAGATACTGCATCAGTCTGGCCAATCCTTTCCTACGTGGTCAGGGAGTGCGTTACAGGTGGTGGTCACCGGTGAGGCCACACTCCAGGCCTCCTAATGCAGTTCCATCACCACGTGCTTTTCTTTAATCCATTTGGGAACTGCGCGGCACCGGGATTTGAACCACGGATCTCTTGCAAGCTAGGTTGATGATTTAGAGTACGATGTACTGTAAATCATTTAACATCTTTTTTTCCACACACTTCCCGCTTCTTCAGTGGACTTCGTGTCACACAGATGAGATTTGCTGCAAGTGATGCCTATTCTAAGGAATCAGCCCTAGAATTATTGTCGACGTGGCCTCATTAAATGTGGGGCCTACAGGACGGCTTTATGCTCTCCCATAGTATAGAGTATCTAAATTGTTAAACACTTTTTCTAAACACTTCGTACTCTGAATCGCCTATTTTTTTGTAAACACAGCGCATTGTACTCAGAATCGTGATTTTGCCCCGCCGCGGTGGTCTAGTGGCTAAGGTACTCGGCTTCTCACCTGCAGGTCGCGGGATCGATTCCCGGCTTCGGCGGCTGCATTTTCGATGGAGGCGGAAATTATGTAGGCCCATGTACTCAGATTTGGGTGCACGTTAGAGAACCTCAAGTCAACCAAACTTCCGGAGCCCTCCACTACGGCGTCTCTCATAATCATATAGTGGTCTTGGGACGTCAAACCCCACATATCAATCAAAATCGTAAAAAATTTAGAACAGTAATTTTGCTGTGGTAAACACCGGGGCACACTGCATGCTTCTTCGCCTCTTCACGTTAGCGGAGCTTAACGTCTTTTCCTGTATGACTCTCTGCAACAATCCTTTTCATTCTTTCATCTCAGGGGGAACCATAAATTTTGCAAAGTTAGCGTAGGTGCACAGCGGCGCACTGCCGCTCCACACAGCTGTCGGATAGCTGCGCATAAAATCTCTCTGAAAACACGTGGCCGGTCCCGCGTTTTAACTGGCACTCGTGCCACCGAACAACAAGACACGGTCGTTGTGTGTATGTGTGTGTGGGCGCCTTCTTGTGATAGTCGGCAGCCCTGGAGCCCCACGGCGGGCATGGAGGGATCTTACTACGCGGCGTGTATTATTCTACACGTGGACATCCCAGCTCGTGTTGTGTATATGCATCACGGGCTCGAACTCACCTCAGCTCATTCTGAAAAAGGACATGGCATGCAAACACGCACACTGAACTGGGCATGCGCAGATCAGTTTTCGTGTCTCCTGTCTCTTCCGCCATTGTGCGTGTTTGCACAATAATGAACAAGTACCAACTATATGTCAGCTTTTCTCTTATCCGGCACCTCAACTAGCAGGCCGCGGTCACGAAATTTGTCCTGCAAGGGCGGGCACAGTTTCTACGGGAGGCGAGTTGTAGGGGGAAAGGGTCGAGGGAGGTAGGGAAGGAGCTTGAACAAGCAGTCAGGCCAATTTGAAAGGAGGCCTTTCTCATATCTCTTGTATCGATTATTCTTGTTGGTGTTCTGACGTCAGGTATCGAGAAACATGTCGACACTCATCTTCTGAGCGACTCCTATCGGGACACCGACTCTGAAATGTAGAGTTTCCGTTCCGAGGTTATGTTTCTACGCATAGTGACTCATCGGGCGCCTCACGAAAACAAATCCTTAATACCAACTACATCTGCGGAGCTTGTAATGATACAAATATTTTTTGTTTAATCAGGGCGAAAGCGTTCATGAGCGGGATGTGTCGCTATAGCGAAAGGTAACCTGAGGTAGCCTGCTTGAGGTAACTGGTATAGATTATAAAAGCGTGTGATACAGTTGGTGGGCACTGTTGTTGTGAAGCCATACTAAGAAGCACACGTTCTAACCATTTTAAAATACATAGAATACTTGCTTTAAAGTCAGCAAGAGCAGAGAGCTTAAGTAACGTCATTTGGGAGGGGAAGGGGGCTTGTGAAGTGCCATCAAGTGGCACATATTTATATACGTACCTCCATTGTCCATGAAGTCTTGCGGGTCGTATGAGAAGCCTCCACTTTCGAGAGGGTTGCCGCAGTGGGCGTGCTCTCCCGGCAGCTGCAAGTTGAAGACGGACCTAATGCCGTGGCTGTGCAGAGTCCATCCGTCGTCATGGAAACAGGGCGCGCAAAGGCGTTGAGTGCGTGCAGTAAGAGAAAAATGGTGGAGGAAAAGATCAGATCCAAAAAACAAAATGTGTGGAAAGACATGTTGGTGATAAAGATCAACAAAACTTTGTTCATACACTTTGTCTGCCCCATTCTTACAACAATAATGAACGTATAAAATGCATATATCTGGGCGAGTTTGCATTGCCCCGTGTTGTTATTTAAGACTGCAAAACAGACAAGATCCTCGAGAATGACTACACAGTATGAGCGCTCATTTTAAACGTAAGTTTAGCCACACAAGAATACCAAGTTTTATCTTGCACCGATACGTGGAAACACATGAGTGAAACCCCTCACAACTTAAATACAGCTATCACCTGAAATTTGAACATGTCCTCAGTTGCTTCTGATCTATTTTGTAAACATAATGCGCAGGAGGCAGTTGATTGGTTTTTAAATACGAAGCATGTTATGAGCGAGCTTGATCCAGTGGCACCCGCGCTCCACTACGCGTGCGCGTCCCCCCCCCCCCTCTGTTTCCTCTCCTATACTCCCCCTCTCTCCTGTAGGCATCTCTGCCGTCCGCTATTACACCCCCAAAGTGCATGCGCGTCCCCTGTCCCTCTCTTACACTCCCGCCCTCTGCCGCCTCTCAACGCCGACGCAGGCAACGTCTGCTAATGAGTTTTTTTATTAAATTATAGACTACTCGTGCTGCGAAACCGTTCATTGGCCACCCCTTATATACAGACCCTTTCACTGTTTACAAACACACGCCTTTTATGACATTCACTTTCATCCACCGATGTGCCATAATAACATCGGTGGGCAAGAGGAGCTTTAGAAAACAGCCCGCACATTTTCTACACTTTTCTTCCCTTATTTGGTGATATACATTCAAATAGATGTTATTTTGAGCTACATAAAAATTATGAGACTCCCTTTAACTTAACGCGCGTTCTTTTATGTGAAAAACTAACGAAATACTTTACTTTTCCTTGTAAAAAAATTAAAACGTGCTTTCAGTTTACCCCCATAAAAACGAAAGTTTTCTTTTTTTTTAGGGTACAACGCTTGCAACCTTGAAACCGTCTATACACTGGATCTTGGCCTACAAGGTATAGTGCCGGGTGGAGATTTCTACTGTGCGTTGCTCAACAATAAAAATTCGCAGCGTGCGCTTTAACTAAGAGCAGACTGCGCGTCTTTGTGTACAATAAGAGTCCTCTCATTGCCCGTTATCAGCGATTGGCATGTTTCAGTAGGAACACCAGTCCATCACTGAGTGTTGTGCGCCTCACCAGGTTTCTCTTGAGCGCAATGCCGCGAGGAGCGTCAACGCCACCGCCAGTGTTAGCGCCCGCTGCTTCGCATCTACAAATCGTTCCATTAGCGGGAGATGGTGAAGTTTCAGAGCAGCCTCAGAAACACTATAGGGTCTTCATTATTGCGTATCTATGTGTTTTCTAAAAAAAGTACACACCACCTAATGCCTACGTATTGAGGTTGCCCCACAGAGTTTCCCAAAATTAACTAGCGGGCACACTGGCACTGCGATCGTTCAGCGACCATGGGAAAGATGGGTAGTACACACATTTGCCTAGTCTTCGTACTTGCGGGTGGCGAATCGTACTTGCGGCTTCGTTTATTGCTGGTTACGGTTTTGTTTTGAAAGAAAGAACAAACCCTTTTGAACTTAGTGACTTGATTCAAAATGGTAAGCCTAAAAAAATAAGGTTGTGAAGCACAAACGGTGAACATTTGCTAATTTATGTTTTCGTGAAAAAACAGCTTCAAGCCACACGAACACACACGGAGCCAGAAGCAGGCCAGAAGTACGAAAATTAGACAAATGTGTGTACTACCCATCCTTCCCATGCTCGCTGAAGCGCCGTGTGTTGCAGCTCCTATAAACACTAGCACCAGAGTCCCCTCTAGTGCATAGGAAGAAACTCTATGGGTTGCCTCTCACGTATGCGTAATAGTTGTTTTTTGATCGACTATGCTCACAAGTATGAATGCAGCCACCACTTCAAGATGACCGGACGATGAACAGTTGCCTAAAGGTTGCTTAAAGGTTGATGTGTTTCAATGAAAATGACTGGGTACGTTGCTTTGCACATTTCCGTCATTTATGGCAAATTACAGGCTTGAGATATGCACTGATTCTTTGCAAATGAATTTTAAAAATTGCCTCGAAAAGCTCACCTCGCATGCCAGAAATATTAGCAACACTGTCTGTGTGACGTCATGTTTGGCATGTAAACGGAAGTGACGCAGCCGATGGCATCGCTACTTTGGCCGCTACAGCGTTTATTGTGCTAGCCACAAGGTGACAGTAGCGGTGTTTGGCATGGGTATAGCACGGGAAAGCTTTCTTCCTTCCTCTGTGGTGTTTGGCCGGCGCTTCTCCGGTCTGGCTTGCACAGTTTTCATACTCCGCGCTGGCGGAACCAGCATATGGCCTCCGGTTCTTACCAAATAGTACGTCATACGCAGACGGGGCGGGGCGCCCGGTTGGGTTTCGCTTTCGGTATTGCACCTTTTTGCTTATTGTAAATTGTTTTCGAGTTTCCTGGGCATTCCAGCTATTGCGCTTGTTACAAAAGTGTCTCTGGAACATAGAAACAGCATTACCTTGACATGGTCGAAAAATCGCCGGAGTTGGCCTTTAAGCCTTAGCCTGGTGGCTAAATCACTTCGTGTGACAGACAGATAGATAGAAAGACAGAAAAACCAAATTTCTGCGCTGAAGTATCCTAAAAAAGATAGTCGTCTTTCAAACGAGTCGCGGGGAATCGCGTTTTTGAAAAAAAAAATGTGAATAAACTAGATACCGGAAAATACGAAACCAACGGCGAGAATCGACCTGCTGGCCTTCACCCAGTGCCACAGCGCATGACGTGCACACCGTAGGCTTTGGAAGGAGAGGAGTCCACATCCTTGTTCCGTGCCGCCAGCCAACGCATTGATCAATAGACTGGGCTACAGTTATACGAACAGGTGCGGCGAGCCATCCAGCCAAACGGGAGAACCACCAACTTTTCCTTCGTTTTTTTTTCGTTTTGTACACCCAAGAAATGGTGGCGTGAGAGCTCGGCCGAAGACTCTAGCTAGAGTAAAAAAAAGTCATAGCTAGAGTAAAGAAAAGTGAAGTTATCGACCAGTCTTTTTTCCGCACCATACAAGCAAGCTTAGGCCGTCTGGGTCCAAAGTCACTTCCGATTACTATGTTTCCTGGGTGGGAAAGGCGAACCGTCGGCGTCACTGGCTCTTTTTTTCGGAGCTCCGGGTTCCTTCCATGTCTCACTGGCCGCGCTCTTTCTCGCCTCCCATCTCCAATCCACCTGCCAATTTTCTAATAACAGGTATTTCCGAGTTTCTGGCCGCCTTTCTAACGAAAAAGCTGCGTGCTTCGGTGCGCTCACGAAACTACTTCATTTCGTGCTCGAAAAAATGGTACAGGCGCGCGAAACTAAACGTAACATAAAAATGAGGGAGCGGACAAAAGAAAACAGCACGTAGCACACTGTATTCTCAGCCTTATTGTTAAGTACCATTGAATGGAGCAGGGCGCGCAGTCACAGCCGGTGCAATCACTGACGTGTTCTATCGATTCTTCAGTCGAGGATTGAAGTGAGGTGCTTTGTGAGTGCACTGAGCTTCTTATGGGCGCTGTGTCGCAACGTGCTCGGTGAAATAGTCGTTAGCGAGCTGCTGGGCTAGAGCTTACGGACCCGTGGCCCGTTACAAGAAAGTGCGCCCTTTAATGATCCCCGGAATCGCGTAGCGTGTACAAAAAACATGTCACCGCTTCCTTATCTTTTTGTAGTTGCTTTAATTTTTTTTTCATAATGTAGTCCGGCATGTGCCTATATAAGAAATTGGTGGTTGCGCAAGTACCACTTCTTTCTCACAAACTTGTTCATCTCTAAACGTTCAGTGTTTACGCCGTCATCCAATAGCTGTACTTCGCTTGGTGATACTGTCTGTCACTGTGGGTCACTGAATGCGTTCACCTATATGGTTCTTGAACAAGTGTTAGGCACGAGCTGTGCGACTTTGTGGCTAAGTTGTAGGGGTACTATTCTTGAAGACGTGGATTCGACTTCTATGGCTACGGTGGTAGCATATGGATATGGACCAGTTGAAAAGGACACCGGTGCACTTCAATTTAGGCCCCGTTAAATAACCTCGGCTGTTGGAAATTACACCCGGATCCCTCGCCCCCCTCCAACATGGTGCGTCTCATAACAGTCCCCAGATTTTCATTTTAATTTAACGTTAGAGGCACAGCCAATGTCGGTGTTATGCGAACAAATATGGAGCTACGCATAAACTACGCCCTCTTCGAAAAAAGAGAGAATCTGTTGCAGATTTTGTCCTCATTTGAACTTCGTAAGCTATATTTCATGTTCTGCTTTGCATCGTAGGTTCAGAAGCCCAGAGAGGCCCTACACAAATGACGGAAGTGCGGCAGCGCTTCCGTCATTTGGGACTAAAAATATAGCGCCGCCCAATCACTCAGCAAAGCTCGCCGAAGGCGGCCTCACAATCCGTAATGCTCGTGATGTCAGTTAACAATGTGCGCCCATTGGTGCAGGCTGCGGTGCATCCGCCATTGAGATTAAAATGCCGTGGAATGTTGACGTTGTACCAAAGAGAGAGAGAGAGATAAATAGAGAGGAAAGGCAGGGAGGTTAACCAAGCTTGGCTCGGTTGGCTACCCTACACTTGGGGTGGGGGAAAAGGGGAATAATAGAACGAAAAGAGACAGAAAAGAAGAGGAGTAAGAAAGAGAAGCATAAATAGTCAGCTCGAAACTACACAGCACGGCCTCGCACAGTTCTTTCACAAGCGGTCGTGAAGTTTGGTGTTCCTTAAAAAGTACAAGAGGGCTTTCGTGGCTTTGCGCGTATGGGAAGCCGTCGGCCAAGGTCCCAGGATCTTCTCTTCTGTAAGCGGCCGTGAATCCAGCTGACAGAGCTTGGCTTCCATAATACGTCGTTCGGTCTGGTATGCTGGGCAATGACATAGAATGTGCTCAAGCGTTTCCTCGCAGGCGCAGATGTTGCATGCCGAATTGCTTGCCATTCCAAGGAGACGAGAGTAAGAATTCGTAAACGCCACGCCCAACCTCATGCGACACAGTAAAGTTTCAGCGCATCGTGGGAACCCGGATGGCAAACGAAGTTGCAAGTTTGGGTCGATCGAATACAGGTGCGTGTTGGAGAAACCCTGCGCATTCCATTATAGGAGAGATATACGGCGAGCAAGTGATTGTAGTAGCCTTGCAGCGTCATGAGCCGATCGAGCAGCTTCATCTGCGCGGTCATTGCCAACGATTCCGCAATGACTCGGCAACCACTGAAATACAATATCGTGACCTTCCGCGAGCGCTTCGTGGTAGTCGTGCCTTATCTGATATACTGATTGTTCATGTAGCCCGTGCTGCAGAACAAACCGTAGTGACTGTAAGGCTGACCTGGAGTCGCAAAAGATGGCCCATTGGTTAGGTTCCTGGTGAAGAATGTACTTTACTGCACCTTGAAGTGCTGCGAGCTCTGCTGCTGTCGACGTCGTGGTGGGAGAAAACTTGTACTGAAGCAACACATGAGCCGATCGAGCAGCTTCATCTGCGCGGTCATTGCCAACGATTCCGCAATGACTCGGCAACCACTGAAATACAATATCGTGACCTTCCGCGAGCGCTTCGTGGTAGTCGTGCCTTATCTGATATACTGATTGTTCATGTAACCCGTGCTGCAGAACAAACCGTAGTGACTGTAAGGCTGACCTGGAGTCGCAAAAGATGGCCCATTGGTTAGGTTCCTGGTGAAGAATGTACTTTACTGCACCTTGAAGTGCTGCGAGCTCTGCTGCTGTCGACGTCGTGGTGTGAGAAAACTTGTACTGAAGCAACGTTGTACCAAACTATACAGGCAAATATGCGGCTCATTTCCACGAACAGGGCATGTTATGTGTTAAGCAAAATTGAACAAGGCTGGGCCCAAGCTGAGCTACATCGCTCAGGTAACGTCGATTCAGAGGCTAGGCTAATTTATTCATCCCATAGTAAGCTTTTTCAGTCAAAAATAGTCATTAGCATCGATTTGGAGCACTATTTGTAGCGCTACGCGGCTGTTAGTATTAACGGGAGCATCAGGCTACGGTGTCTCTCGTGTGGTACGTGCTCAGCTTTAGTGCACCGAAGGCCTTTCAATTATTCGAAGTGCGATAAATTAGTTTCTGCTACCTAGCGAGCTAAGTTATTGGGTATTGGAACTTTATTCATCGTACAAATACCAGCTGTGGTAGCTCCGTGGCTTTCAACTTTACTGCTGCGTGGGTTTTGTCGCAGTGGCATAGATACATAAAAGGAAATGGGGGAAATTTAAGCTTCACTTTGAAAGAGTTGAACGCTATCGCGACATTCTGTTCCTAGTGCATACTTCAAACATTTAGTGTATGAATTCATTTCGACATAGCTGTGCACCATATGCGGCCTTAAGGGTGCAGTAACGTGCGTGCATTTTGTAGTGGGTTACTGGCTTTAAACTATGAAATCATCATGATAATCCCAATTTTCGACACTTGATGGCAACGTACGCTTGTACCGCCCATTATTACGACAATATTTCATGTTTTATTGGGAAGCATGTACGTAGGACGCGTGTGTTGGGAAAAGCATGAAAGTTACTTTCACTGCATTTCCGAGCACTTGAAGATCAGTGTTCACTGTATTAACAAGCAGACACGTGGTTGTGTGTGGTGGAACACCCGCTTGGCACGCAAACGACCCGGGTATGATCACTACTCAGACCCCAAACTTTTTCGTTATTGATTTTATTTCTCGATTTTTTTAATCATGCAAGGATGCTTTTTGGCTCACAGCCACCGACGTCGACGCCATCATTTCTGCAAAACAAGCCTTTTAACACTGAAAAAAAAAACATTGCGTAGATGTAGAGGAACATAAGGTAGTTGTAGATTAGCGTTAGCGGGTGTTGCGAGTGTCATTATGAGTTTTAAAATAGCGTTTGCCTTTCCGCAAACCCAAATGCACGATCGCAGCTATACACCAGAGTCTTGTCACAGGCGCTTTGTGGGCCTTGTGGGCCACACGGGCCGCACGCTATTTTGTATTTCCTGCGGGCGGACCGCGTGCGCGAACGGCGGCTGGCGTTACGACGCATGCGCAGTGGCAGTGACCGCACCGCAAGGGCTTGCGGTGCGCTATTCTAAAACTCCCTTAAATTAAATAACCCCGAAAATTATCCACAAATAAACGTATGGAACTTCCATTGCTGTGAAACCTGAGGAAATGCGTAGCACACGTGCATCCAGCGATTTCTTTTCACGGAGTTTCCGCTGCTCTGTTTTCCAAAGCATCGATGACGTCATTATTTGAGAAAGGCACTTAGGGTTTTCCAGGCGCGAGTAAAAACACGTCGTGTGACGTACACCCTGCATTTCATTGCGCTTTACCGGCTTTTCGCTTGTTACGGCAGTTGAGACCCGCGTCGTACGCAGTGAGTTGAGTGAGGTCGTCTCCTCTATCACATGTAGTGAAGCAGAACCGGTGAAACGTAAAAGCGAGGGGGGGGGGGGGGCATTCAGAAAGAAAGAATAAACATTTATTTGCGACCGAGCAAGGAATGTCGGTGAGTGGGTTCCTTCGTCCGGGATCCCATTGGCACGGGCCACTGTCCTCGCTCGTCTCACGAGGGCCTCTTGGGTCTTCGGATCCAAGCTGGACAGAGATGCCTCCCACCCTACAGTGTTATGCTGTGCTCTGGGTTGTAGAGGTGAATTGTGTGGGCAATCCCATACCATGTGGTACAGGGTGGCTGTTTTAGTGACGAAGAACCTGCACTGTGGTGCGTATGTGTCAGGATCTATCTCGGACAGTATGTATGGATTTGGGTATGACAAGGTCTGCAGGCGACGCCACGCTACCTGAGATTCTTTACTGAGCTTTGGCCCCGGGGGCGGAAGTTTCCGTCTTTCGAGTCTTTGATGTTCTAGAATATCAGTCCATATTAGGAGCGGGTCCATACGGATAGCCGTGGGTGGGTGCGATATGCCGGGGTTGGAGGTCCGGAAGAGTAATTCTCGGGCCGAGGCATGGCCGAGCTCATTGCCTCTAACTCCGCAGTGGCCGGGTATCCATATCAGCTGTTTCCATTCGCCCTCTGAGCGCGAGGACGCGAGTTGTGTAAGAAGTTGATGTGCAATGGGGCCAATGTAGCCTTTACGAAAATTTCGGTAGGCTGCTTTTGAATATGTTAGAACGAAGGTGGATCTTGGGTTTCATAGGGCGAGGGTGATTCCTGCTTCTTCCATACTACTTGTGTCTGTGTCCTGGGCTGATATACAATCAACCTGTTTTCCACAGTGAATGACGCTTGCTGTATATTTGCCGTTCACTGGTCAAGCTGCATCGACAAAGAAGGCGCCCTCAGTATCTGAGTGGTTGTCGTGAACTTTTGCCCGTGCCCCACATCGATGTTGGTGGAACTGAGGATGCATGTTGGGTGGTAGTGGTTCGATGATGAAGTCCTGCCTCCATTCATGTGGGATACGTTGTTTTCCCCTTCTCTCATTGGGGGCTTCGATGCCAAGTTCTGATTGTGTTTTCCGTCCCGTTTTAGTGATGGCGAGGCGCTTGACTTGATTCGTGTGGTGTGCATGGAATAGTTCAGATACGGTATTGTGGAGCCCCGTTTGAAGCAGACGTTCCGTGACTGTCCATGGGGGAAGGTTCAGAGCATTCTTGAGAGTCACACGTATGACTATTTTGTGCTTGTCTGCTATCGAGACCCTCAGGTGAAGAAAACTATAGATTATGCGACTGATAACAAATGCCTGAATGAGTCGTTATGTCGTGTTCTTTCATCCCTCATCGTTGGTTAGCCACCCGACTAATCATGCGAGAGATTTGTAGGCAGGATGTTTTTAGCTTATGTAAAGCAAATGAGTGCTGGCCCCGCTTATTGGAGTGGGCCCCCAGAATTCAGATGGTTTCAACCTCTTTAATTTGCGTTCCATTGAGTTGTACGTTGTGGGATGTATTGTCAGGTGCCTTGTTTCTATATACTAGGATTTCTGATTTGGTGGAGGAACACTCCAGACCACTCTTGCGTCCTATCTTTTCTACGATGGAGCCGGCCTGTTGGAAGGCTTCTTCTATCTGACCCAGCTGGGTTACCATACCGGCTACAGATTGTGACGTTATCAGCATATACGGCGTGGCGTACTTGCGAAATTTCATTTATGGCCTCCGGGAGGCGCATGAGGGCGATCTTGAAGAGGAGCAAAGAAAGGACAGCCCCTTGGAGAGTACCGAAATCACCCATGGTGATGGGTTGAGATTTAAAGTCCCCATTTGCGGATAGTAAGGAATCTGTAAGGAAGTCCCGCAGATATGTACATAATTTCAAACCACCCTGAGTTCCCGTAAGTTTTCCAAGATAGTGAACTTCCGAACATTGTCAAAGGCACCTTTGAAATCAATCGCAAGAATTGCCAATTCCGCTTGAGTGGTACCGCTGGTTAGGTTGACAATCTCGTGCTTCAGTCGGAGGAGGATGTCCTGCGCTGACTAATGGGGACGAAAGCCGTACATAGGGTCAGGCAAGAGGTTCTGTTCTTCTAGATATTCGTTCAGCCTTATTTGTATGGCCTTCTCCATCACCTTACCAGCGCATGACCTGAGGAATATAAGTCGGAGGTTATCAATATTGAGTGCTTTTCCGGCTTTCGGGATCAAAGTGAGCTCGGCCGAATTCCACTCTATGGGAAGGGTTCCGGCGTCCCAGTATTGGTTCATTTTATCTACTAGCAATGAGTCATGTCATCGCTTAGGTTAGAGAGCAGCCCTATCGATACCTGATCGGGTCTCGGGGCGGTACCTTTCCTCATGCTTTGTATTGCCGCTTTAATTTTGACAGTCCTTTGATGAGGTGGTGGCGCCTTCTCTTGCACGGGCTTGGATTCAGCCGCGAATCTTCAGAGCATATTTAACAATGTTAGTTATTATTGAGATCACTTCCTAGCTGCTTTTGTCGATTATATTATGCTAGTTCATGTTCGCTCATTTTAACATGGTTTGGAGCAGTTAAAGCCTTGTTATGCCCTGTAGTGAGTGTTTTACTGCAAGCATGGTCACGCTACATCAGATTTATGGAAGGACGGCAAGCCGTGGCTGTAAAATGGTCGGCCGTCTAAAAAAAAACTTCAAAAAACTGAGCAAGAGAAATTTTTTATTATGTTTGTTCAGTTGTCACTAGCTAAATGTAGAGAATGTTAATTTGAAAGGATGTAATACTGGGTTTGTCAATGGCGATATATGGTGAAACTCGCAATGCACTGAGAAGGACGTGGGTAAGAAATTGATGACAGCAGGACGTACGTCATTCTGCCTTCGCTTTGTTAGTCGGTGTCTCTTTTATTGCACGGTGACATTTGCTAAATAATAATCGTTGCTGTTTAGCACCTTCAGGTGCGAATTATGGTGAGCTCTCTTCGAAAGCTTCCAATTCACATAGCGTAATTCCAGGGCACTCAATATTGCATCCCAACAAATAAAATGAAGTAACGTGTTGTTTTGCGCGAGTTCCAGTAATTCTGTAGTTAACGTGACTACAAATACTTCATCATTCTGCAGTCAGTCATATTACGTTCTTACATGAAAAGCATGAACTCACAAACTCCGAATTTGTGCGCCATTCACTTTTGGTTGCATTCATTTTGAAAAAAAAAGTGTAATGCATTTGATGTTGGTTCTGGAACGCCGCATGCCGAACGACCCGTTGAACGTCGGTATAGTGCATTCATCTGAAACGATCGGTCCCAGCCATACACAGCATACCGAGATTAAGTCAATACGTACTCACTATAAGGTGCAATTCATCTAATGAGCAATGCATCTTGATTTCCTTTGGCCACCACTTGACACTGCTTGCATTAAGAAGTTGCGTACTCAAATGCAGCCACTGCCGCTTAAAGGTTTTGACGTCCCAAAACCACAACATGATTCCGAGACGCCGCAGTAGAAGGCCCCGGACATTGCGACCAACTGGGCATATTTTTATTTGAATGCTTCTAAACCTAATCACGATAGCCTCTGGCACATTGCCTCCATCGTAACGTGGCCGCTGTGGCCAAGATTCGGTCGCGTGACCTTCGACTCGCAAACTATATATACTCCCTTTAGAAATGCACGTTCACTTTCTTTTGGGGAACATCCTACCCTCTTCGGGGAGTCGTGGGAGGCGAGACTCACTATAGAAAGTTAACACATCTCTTTAAATAGAGCTGAAATGGCAGCTGTCGGGACTTCCAGCGAGTAAGAGGTGACCTGTCATTTTTTTTTTCTAAGTTTGCGTGGCGGAAACCTTGTGTGAGAACAACACATAAAAAACACTTCGTGCGAGATCAGCGCTAGACAAAGCTTTCGAAACTTCCCATACTTACAAGTACAAGCCAGAACGAAAGAGACATCGCTGCCAAAATATGCAGCGCAGTTAAAAAAGGTGGTCAACAGGGGTATGTTTTAGCAGGAACGGCACACAGCTCTCCCATAGTAGAGCACCTAGTGCTCTAAATCGCTAACTACTTTTTCTAAACACACATGTACTATACACCAATGATCGACTAAGGCAATGGGCCTCGAGGGATACGTGAAATCATACCCAACAAAGAAGCACTTCCGAACCACTGGCGTAGATGGTAGACGGATGCATTAGTGCGGCGGAACTACTTGCATTGGTGAATAAGCGTGCTGTTTTGCAATGTGTTTCTAGTCGTATTCTCGAGTGTACGAGCATGTTAGAACGCCGACGTCATACGGAGTGCCATGTACACGCCATCAAGTCTCTCCACGCGCCGTCTAATTCACCGAAAGAGTTTATCGATTACTCTGGACGTTTTACGGTGATACACGTGCCGAAAGCCAAGGTACAGCTTATTGCGAAGCAAAGCGTGGCCTACATTCATTTCTCGCGGATCAGGAAGCAAGGAAGGCTTTCCGAACCGCCTTCCTAGTATCATTAAGGAGTGCCTGGCTCTCAGCGGTGGGTAAACTGTTTGCATTGTTATGTTAGTTAAACTGCGTCGAAGGATATGGAGCATATATCACCTGTTTCCGTTTGAGAAAGTAGTGTGAACGAGTGTGTAAGTGTGTGTGCTAGTGTGTGAGTGAGTAAGTGAGTGAATGAGTGAGCGAGTGAGAATGTGTGAGTGAGAACTGCGTCGAAGGATATGGAGCATATCACCTGTTTTCGGTTGGGAAAGTACTGGGAGCGCGTGTGTCAGTGTGTAAACGTGTAATAGCGAGTGAGTGTTTTAGCTATTGAGTGAGTGAGAGTGTGTCAGTGTGTGAGCGAGTGAGTGAGTGAGTGAGAATTTCGTCGAAGGATATGGAGCTTATCACCTGTTTCCGATTGGGAAAGTAGTGTGAGCGCGTGTATCAGTGGGTAAACGTGTAAGTGTGAGTGAGCGAGTGTGCTGTTGATTGAGATAATGAGAGTGAGTGAGTGAGTAAGTGAGTGAGTGAGAATGTGTGAGTGAGAACTGCGTCGAAGGATATGGAGCATATCACCTGTTTCCGGTTGGGAAAGTACTAGGAGCGCGTGTGTCAGTGTGTAAACGTGTAAGTGTGAGTCAGCGAGTGTGCTGTTGATTGAGTGAGTGAGAATGTGTCAGTGTGTGATTGAGTGAGTGAGTGAGTGAGTGAGTGATAACTGCGATGAAGGATATGGAGCATATCACCTGTTTCCGGTTGAGAAAGTAGTGTGAGCGCGTGTGTCGGTGTGTAAACGCGTAGGTGTGAATGAGCGAGTGTGCTATTGATTGAGTGAGTGAGAGTGTGTGAGTGAGCGAGTGAGTGATTGTGTGTGCGAGTGAGTGAGTGAGTGAGTGAGTGAGCGAGCGTGTGAGTGTACGCGTAGGATTGTAAAACCTAGAATGTAGCCGCTGTTTATCATTGCCTCATCGTTTCTGTTATACGGCCAATTACGTACCCAGATCTGATCGCCTGTACACTCACACGAACCAAAACATTGTGGCCTAAATTACTAGCGGGACATCCTTATTGTCTTCAACGTGCTGCACGTGTCTTATACCTGCATTTGCGGTCCCCTATTATTTAAACTCAAACAAACAGCCTTCAGAACTCAAATTGTCATCAGGTGACTCAGCGATTGGTTTGTTTGACTGTGCGGGAGGCAGTGAGCTCGCCATACTCGCGCACATGACTCCTACGAGAGGTTACACTTACAAATCGTCTACCTCAGCTCGTGCGCAGGGTTCCACAATAGGTGGGGAGGGGGCCCTAACGCGGCGCTCCCCCCTCTCCTCTTTGGTACGTCGCATTCAAGTGAGAACAAGCCTTCTGATC
Source organism: Rhipicephalus annulatus (assembly GCA_013436015.1). Lineage (NCBI taxonomy): Eukaryota > Metazoa > Arthropoda > Arachnida > Ixodida > Ixodidae > Rhipicephalus > Rhipicephalus annulatus. Next base: position 396,551 of record WOVY01000151.1, read on the forward strand.
TTCGCAGTTGATACAAATCTGAAGGTGAAAGATGAGCTTCCCACCACGGCCTGTCTTTCGTCTCCGGCTTTCCGGGTGGGAAAATGGCTTAGAAGAATAGGCTACTGGGTGAGCCGCTGGTTGGGGATAAAGAAAATCAGCGCGAACAAAAAAAAAAACGTAGGACAAGACGCAGAAAGCTTCAATGTTGGCGTATTCTTGTAGATCCTTTTTTTTTAAGTGGTATACATCAACCGTAACGCTTTCGAAAGCTAGAGTTAAGTGTGTGGTGAATTCTCATGCATTAAACAAGGCTGACATAAGGTACCTGAATTGGAATATCTGAGATTTTTAGGTCCATTCGGGGGGGGAGGGGGGACGTGTGTTTTCTTTTTTTTGCTTCCTAAATAAATTCGTTTATTTTTTCTATGAAAGTTCAGTTATTAGATGAACTCGTCTTCTAGGTTTCTTCGTCTGGTCCCACGTTTTTTCACGCTATTTTCATTCAGGATGAAAGAACGGAAAGTACACGATTTTTGCAATGCAACATCAGTCTTTGTCACAGAACGAGCGCTAAAAAAAGAGCGCGCCGCCAAATCCTTGCGACAACGGGCGGCAGAAACGCCGCGAGGTAAAAAGAAAAAAAGAGAAAGCAAACATCCAAGGCTCCCGGGCGCGCGCTCTCCCCGCAGAAGCACGGCATCGCAGACGAACCTCCTCACCCCACAGCGGCGGCCGGGCAAGCGCTAGAAATTTCCAGAACGAACGAGGCGGGGTCAGACCGAGTGACTCATGCGGCCGGAGAGGGCATTCCAACCGTCTCGCCCTCTTCCCAGCTTTCGCTGCGTATCGCGCCGACGAAAGGACGAGAAATTTCTGGAAGGTGGCGCGGAACGTATTTAATCGAGCAGCCGAGACGAGAAAGCAGGAGGTGACGGAAGTTAACGCCAGAGCGCGTAGGAATTCCGCCGTGGAGTCGGCGAAGGTTCTGCCCGTAGTGACAGAACAGGAGGAGACGGAAGTGAGCGCCAGAGCGCGTAGGAATTCCGCCGTGTAGTCGGCGAAGTTTTTGGTCCGTAGGGACGGCTCGAGCTACAGGCAAGAGCGTGGGTTTACCGCTATCGAGCGAAGACGCGGGCAACAGCTGCGTGTGTGAAGCCGACGGATTTCCGGCGAAGAAGTTTGAAGCTTGGAGAGTGGCCTATTGAAGACGGGAGTTTTCCTGGAAGAGAAACTCCGGCGAGGTTTCCTGGAAGAGAAACTTCAGAGAGCTACGGAACGACAACAACGCTGGACTTTGAGTGAGTGATTCTCGGAAGAGTATCATTCAGACTTTTGTTCCAAGGACTTTGGACTGAATAGGTTTTCTATCTCTTTAGTCTTTAAGTGTCTTGGTTGTTCAATGCATGCGACTGCATTGTAGTGCGTATTGTTGTCCGTGTCCGTTGTATTAAGTGTGGCTGATGGTGTTGTGTAGTACGTTGATTGATTGGTTTGATTGGTGTCATATTGTATGCAACTATTGTGGAGTGTGCATTCCTATGTATTGTTTTCGATCTGCCATTATTGAGAATATAATTTGTTTGTTTATCAACTCTCGGCTCTGACTTGTTCTTTGGGCCACCACCGGCGTCCGCTGGCGCACCAAAAAGGACCACTTCAAAATTGTCCACGCTTTCGTGGTGCGGTTCGGGGGGCCGATACTTCGGCTCTTGGAATTAGCCCGGCGATCGCCTCCCTAATAAACGGGACAGGAGTGACAATTAATCTGGCGTCCGCAAAACAGGACCTTTTGGTGCACAGTGTGTCCAAAGTAGTGAGAAAGAGCCTCGAGTTGTTGATACTGCTATCGGACCGATTTTGTGTGTTGTTCAGTGTTCTCGTTAACGAGTGCAGGGGAGTGTTCCGATAGACTGATTTAGGCAGATACTTTTTGCACGCGGCAAGGTTTTATTTGCGAGTTGCGAGACACAATGGATCTCGAAAAGTTAGTTGCGCTTGGTGAGAAGATGGGTCTTTCCGGCGCCGAACTACGGAAATGGGTAAGCCAGAAGGAGAAAGAGGCGGTGGAGAGAGAGAAGTTGGCAGCCGAAAGGGCGAGAGAAGAAAGAGAAGCGAGGGAGCGCCAGCTGAAAGAAGAAAGAGAGGAAAGGGAGCGGCAGCGGCAGCACGAGATGGAACTCGAGCGGCTCCGTTTGCAACAGCGAAGTGAAACTCCCGTCCAAGCTAGAGTTGAAAGCAGCGAACGGGAAGATCACGGCTTCCGCTTGAACCCAAGCAAGCTGCTCTTAGCGTTTGATGAAAGGAAGGACGACCTAGACGCGTACCTCCACAGATTTGAGACGATTGCGAAGAGCCAGAATTGGCCGGAACATCAATGGGCAACTGCTTTGAGTACTTGCTTGAGTGGTGAAGCGCTCAGTGTGTACGGTAGGCTGACGCCGACCGATGCAGCCAACTACGCAAAGGTGAAAGCGGCTTCGTTGAAGCGATTTAGATTCACTGTGGAAGGATTCCGGGACAGATTTCGGACAGGAAAGCCAGCTGACGGTGAGACGGCTACGCAGTATGCCGCCCGACTTTGCCATTATTTCGACAGATGGATTGAACTTTCAGGGACAGCGCAGGAGTACGATGAGCTTAGAGAGCTGCTAATTAGAGAACAATTTCTTACTAGTTGCCACCCGAGCCTGTCACTGTACTTAAAAGAGAGGAAGGCTGACTCACTTGAAGGAATGCTTGAATTGGCTGATCAATTCTTGGAAGCGCAAGGTGGCACTAATTTGGCCAAGGTCAAGAAGGATTGTCCCGATGATTCGAAGAAATTGGCTCCCGAAGAAAAGAAGCGTGCACCAGAGAACATTCCGCGATGTTTTCTGTGCAACCGAGTGGGTCATCGCGCAAAAAACTGTCGAACGATCTTTACGAGCCCTACGACAGTAAAATGTTTTAAGTGTGGTCAGACTGGGCACAAAGCAGATGCTTGTCGGAACGGAGTGAGTCAAACTCACCAGGTATCCTGTGTTCAAACGGCACCGAAATCTGATAATAATGCCGTCACTGATGGATTCGTAGAGTTGAAGAATGGGGAGAAAATTCCTATTGTGGGTGCTGTAATGTCAAAACAGCCAACCGGTGTTACGAAAGGAATGCCAACGCTGCCTGGAAAAGTTGCGGGCAAAAAGATTACAGTGTTAAGAGATACCGGCAGTTCCACTGTTATCGTGCGGAGAAATTTGGTACGGGAAGGTCAGTTAACCGGCAAAACGAAACCGGTTTGCTTAATTGACCGTACAGTTCGGATGCTTCCCGAAGCAGAAATCGAGATTGAAACCCCGTACTTCAGCGGGAAGGTTGCCGCCCTATGTATGACGAACCCCCTTTACGACCTTGTCATCGGAAACATCGACGGGGCGCGAGGACCGAATGATCCGGAATGTTTGGGAGAAGACCCGAAGATAGAGCCCTCGCCAACACAGCGGCCGCGAGATACAGTGGAGGAGCATCCCGTGACGGATCTCGCTAGAGCCCAAGGTGAAGCTGCGGCGAAGGAGAAGACGATCGTGTCGAGTAAGTTCACGGGCCGAGCAACCGGACTTACGTCGACACGACCTCAACCGACCGACAGCGTAAAGGAGACGCAGTTGGCCAGCCGGGCAAAATGTAGAGGCAATATCAAGCGGGTAAATAAACAGACAGGACCCGTCGAATGTAATGACGCGTTAACGGTGTCGGAAGAGACAACGATGGCTGAGACGACGCCTCAGATATCGTCGTTGGAAAGGGCTCGCCGAAAAAGAACGTGGAAACACAAGAAGAGATCGAGCGAGCACCGCAAAAAGGGGCGCAAGCGCTGCTCGAAGTACTCAGGATAAGTGGTTAAGTCGAATCAGATTGTGTTTGGCAGGGCTGAGTGACATATGTTGTGTTAATAATCTTGTTATCCTGTGTCTCAAGTGTATGTCGAGCGAGTCAGTGTTCTGTGCGATGATGTGATGTATAGTGTTGTATAATTGTTGTATAGACAGAACTTTGTACGTTTGTATTGTTTGGAATGTGTGGTGGAGTGTTGTACTCATGTACCTGTGGTTATAATTCATGTGTTGTGGAATTGAACTACAATGTAAGATTGTATTGAGTGATATATTGTGAATGTGACGTGTCACGAGCGACGGATTGTGTTACAGTCTGTGAGAGTGTGTGGTGACTTTTCGCGCTCGTTTGTGTGGTTTTGAATATTATGAGATAATATTCTTAAAGTGGGGGGCAGTGTCACAGAACGAGCGCTAAAAAAAGAGCGCGCCGCCAAATCCTTGCGACAACGGGCGGCAGAAACGCCGCGAGGTAAAAAGAAAAAAAGAGAAAGCAAACATCCAAGGCTCCCGGGCGCGCGCTCTCCCCGCAGAAGCACGGCATCGCAGACGAACCTCCTCACCCCACAGCGGCGGCCGGGCAAGCGCTAGAAATTTCCAGAACGAACGAGGCGGGGTCAGACCGAGTGACTCATGCGGCCGGAGAGGGCATTCCAACCGTCTCGCCCTCTTCCCAGCTTTCGCTGCGTATCGCGCCGACGAAAGGACGAGAAATTTCTGGAAGGTGGCGCGGAACGTATTTAATCGAGCAGCCGAGACGAGAAAGCAGGAGGTGACGGAAGTTAACGCCAGAGCGCGTAGGAATTCCGCCGTGGAGTCGGCGAAGGTTCTGCCCGTAGTGACAGAACAGGAGGAGACGGAAGTGGGCGCCAGAGCGCGTAGGAATTCCGCCGTGTAGTCGGCGAAGTTTTTGGTCCGTAGGGACGGCTCGAGCTACAGGCAAGAGCGTGGGTTTACCGCTATCGAGCGAAGACGCGGGCAACAGCTGCGTGTGTGAAGCCGACGGATTTCCGGCGAAGAAGTTTGAAGCTTGGAGAGTGGCCTATTGAAGACGGGAGTTTTCCTGGAAGAGAAACTCCGGCGAGGTTTCCTGGAAGAGAAACTTCAGAGAGCTACGGAACGACAACAACGCTGGACTTTGAGTGAGTGATTCTCGGAAGAGTATCATTCAGACTTTTGTTCCAAGGACTTTGGACTGAATAGGTTTTCTATCTCTTTAGTCTTTAAGTGTCTTGGTTGTTCAATGCATGCGACTGCATTGTAGTGCGTATTGTTGTCCGTGTCCGTTGTATTAAGTGTGGCTGATGGTGTTGTGTAGTACGTTGATTGATTGGTTTGATTGGTGTCATATTGTATGCAACTATTGTGGAGTGTGCATTCCTATGTATTGTTTTCGATCTGCCATTATTGAGAATATAATTTGTTTGTTTATCAACTCTCGGCTCTGACTTGTTCTTTGGGCCACGACCGGCGTCCGCTGGCGCACCAAAAAGGACCACTTCAAAATTGTCCACGCTTTCGTGGTGCGGTTCGGGGGGCCGATACTTCGGCTCTTGGAATTAGCCCGGCGATCGCCTCCCTAATAAACGGGACAGGAGTGACAGTCTTCCACAGTTGCCATTTACACGAAAAGCGTGAACCGCCGTAACCTCGCACATTGAACAGTCACTGAACAAATGCAATTACGTAAAGGTATGATAGAGTGAGAGGCTATGCACACAATTGTGTAAACCGCTTGTTTTGTTTGCTATTTGTGCAAACCAGTAGCTATGAAAGAGCAAGACATATTGAGCTTTGTATGATTTGAACCTCCAGCATATTAGCATTGTCAACATCCAACTTCATTTTGCAGTGTACTGTTGCGTACTTTGGTGAAGGACTACCACGTCCCACAAGTCGTTCGACGTACCATTTCTCAGCGAGCCACGCAAAAAGTGTTATTTTTTTTGCTCAATAAAGGCATAACCAAATATTATTTCGCGCTTTATTCCTGGCCTGGGGATTCATTCTCTTTATGTCAAAAGATAGCATGAATGACTGCAGGATAAACTAATATTTAATTTTAACATACTTAGGATTAGTTGGTATACAGCACACGCAAATTGAATTATTATGGCAGGATTTCTCGTAGTAGGCTATTGAGTGCTTCGAAATAAGCTTGTGTTGATTCGCCGCATCTGCAGACAGTGCCTCGTAGGTGGCATTAGAAAGGGTTAAGGGGTTCGGCCACTCCCGATTTACGCTGACATCGAGCAAGAGTATACTCACTCGTTGAACTGCTGGATGATGTTGTAGCGCAAGATGGCTTCTGTGTTTGGCCTCGCCATCGCTAGAATGTCGTCCGTGATCCTGAGAAGGATAACGTGAACAACATAGTCAGTCACTGGCTCGTTCTTTTATCATCACAATCTTTATAATGGTACCGCAAATCCACAATGATTCATGCTTAAACATTACAGAGCTTTAGCGCCGGGTACCCCAAGCCGCCTGCTCGCGCACGCTCTAGCGGTGCTTTGTGCTCATCAGCGCACCTGGAGAAAATATTAGGACTCGAGGGCTCACGCGTGCAAGCCGGCTTCTGAAAGGTATCTCTTGTATTTTGATGTACATCTTCTTCTTTAGGCCGCGATTACCTAACACGCTTGTATTTGGTTGAAATAATTTGCCAAATAATTTGAGAAGTTTGTCTACTTGAGCCAAGTTGGTGTGATGTAGTGCAAGTTAACAACCACTGAAAAACAGCAACAGGTACGCACAGGTTAATAGTTATGCTGATCTAGTCCTGTGTTTATGAAGTGGTTTTCATTTTTCCTGTATAAAATAGGGAGAAAGGACCACAGACCAGAATCTACAAAAATGTAGCTTGAGTGCGCTCATGGGGCCCTACAGAATGCAATCGTACGACCTACATCGCACAGAAATCGAAACGCAGTCAACAAGCGAAATTGATAACCTTGTGCATAAACATGTAAATATACGTTTTTTAAGCTAGAACTATGTGCAAGTTGCCACAAAAATGAAATATTCAACTAGTATAACATACGCACACAAGCAAAAACAAAAAGCCTACACACTGAACCGCAAAATATCTTTTGCTTTCTTTAGGTGCTAGGGTTATTATGAGGCTATCGTCTGGTTCATATACGTGTTTAGAATCTTTCGCAGCAGAAATTGGGGTGTTTGATTACCCTGGTTCTTTTGCGTGCAGCTGCCCACTTATCAACACTTGTAGTAAAACTGTGCTTTTAAACTCCTCAGGTGGCTCTCAAATACAGTCAAACTCATGCTTCAATCTGGGCCGGAATGAGGGGGAGGAGGAGGAGGAATAAACATGACTCCCATAAGGGGACGTCAAGGGCTTGCCTCGACGCCGCCTCACGCAACGTTACTAGATACTTTAATCTAGTAACGTTGGCCTCACGGGCATGCTGGGTCGCCCAGGTTTGGCCGTCAAGAGCGGGGCTCCACAGAGCCTCATGGAGCTTCGACGAAAGGGTCGTGGTGTTAGTGTGTACTGTGCTGGACACTCCCACAGCATATGCGCAAGCGTAGCCGGGTGAGTGCCACAGCACCGGCAGTGGGAGGTTGTGTACACGTCCGGGAATATGAGGTGAAGGCGGGCAGGTGAGGAATAGGTGTTTGTTTGAAGTAGGCGCAAAGTGGTGGCCTGTGCCCGTTTGAGCCTGGGGTGAGGTGGGGGAAAGGCTCGGCGTCTGAGGTAAAAGTTTTTAACGAGATCATTGTAGGTATAGTGAGGTTGTGCCTGGTGTCCATCTCGTCTCTAGTATCTCCAGCGCGGTTCACAAAGCCTCGCGCAGGGGAGTAGGTGACATCATTAAGGTTGGGAAGGCGTGGGTGGACTGGGCCCGGGTTGGTGGGGATCCATGCCAGGGTGATCATGTTGTCTTTGAAGTGTGGTGCTCAGCAGAGGATTCGAAGCACTTGCGGGGAAATGAGGTTGAGGAAATTTTCGGCGAGCCTGACAGAACCCTGAGCAAAATTCATTTCTTCGGTGAGTCTGAGTGCGTTCCACTACCCTGCTGACCTATGGTCATGTGTGGACGTGTTCTTGGAGGTTGTCTCAAGTGCTACCGAAGTTGCAGTGAATCAACCCTCAAGGTAACTTCAGCTGACCTCCACCATGAGAAGCTGCCATTTTCCCGGCACTGACTTCTTCCAACAATCAGTCAGGCTTAGTGATACCGATCGCATCTAACCTTGAAACTCCCAGCGAATATTCTCACTGACAATTTGCAAACAAACATTATATAAAGCACACGTTCTACAAATCGAATTGATAGACAAAGCATTCGTGTTTGACTTGGAACCATTGAAGGTATTTGGACATTTAGTCAGGTGATGCCGAAGTTACAAAAGATGATAAATTGATCCCAGAACACGTCGTCTTTGTAATATTTATCGCTCTTCGAACAACCACAGAGCACTTTTATGCAACTTTTTTTGACAATTTGGAATTGCAATGTGTACCACCAGCGGGAGATTATAAACTTCGTTTGTATGCTCGATGTCTCTATATATTTATTAACGCGATGGCGTTAAAGAGCTCATTGTGCAGAAATTTCAGCGTAGGTGTCGGCATCGTGAGTGAAAAATCATCATCTTATGCGTGACCAAAAAAATGAGAACGATGCAAATAAAATAAATGATAAAAGATTTCGGGGTAAGAGTGGGGACCGAAGCAGGGTCGTTCGGCTCCGAGTGGGTATCGAACCCGGGCGTTTGCATGGCAAGTGGATGTCTACCACGCGGCCATGCTTCTGCGTGGGAACACAGTCGAAAATAACTTCCTCTACTTGGAAATGCAGTGAAAGTAGCTTTCTTGCTTTACAAACACATGCATCCTGTATACGTGGTTCACATTGCAACATAAAATATTTCAGTAATAATGCGTGGCACAAGCGCAAATCACCAGCGGGCGTCAGGACATGTGATCATCATAATAGCTTCGTGGTTTAGAGCCGGTCAACCACTTCACACACGCTACGTTATGGGTGCATAGCAAGTCCGAAAAGGTTTCATGCAGTAAGTCTTTGAAGTATATGCAATACAAACAGGATATCGTTATGTCGTTCAACTCCTAGAGGCGAAGCTGCGAGGTCCCTTATATATTTGTTTATTTATTTATTTATTTTCAAATACTGCTGTGACGATAGAAGAGACGTAGAAGTAGGTACCTGAGTTAGTTAATAAAGCAACAATCACACAATAAATTTTATATGTATCATATAGGTTGACAATTCTTCCAAAAACTGTTGAATTCGTTTTCTCGTATAGCACGTGGGTAGTGAAAATTCGCTAGTTTAATATAGCCCAGTCGTGTCAATGGCATGTTTATTGCTTGTTTATTGTTACGCACATTAACAAAGTATTAACCTCTCTTTCTTTTGCTCTGACTTTGTTGTTACGCTTCGCTATAACGAGCCATAAAATTGTTGACTCAGCGTCCTTTCACTAAACGTGCGTTTTGGTTTCGTTACGTCTGCTGACTAGTGATGCCGCGACATCATCGGCGATAATATGCAAATTAATCACTTCTGTACTACGTTACATACACAGTACTGTCACTTCCTTCGTAGTGTTGACAATCTCGCAAACCGCCGTTCGCTTCCTCCTTGCGTACAGCGAAGTGTTACATTGACAAAGCTAACGGGAATACACATTGAGACTTCTTCATTGATGGTATATTGACATACAAGTCATCGTCCTACTCATCCGATATGTACACTGGCCGTGATAAGGAATCGATTGCGAATGTGGAGTAAGTGTTTTCGCTGAGTACTCGCCGCATGCATTATTCATGCATTAATCAAGCGGTTCGCTCCGAGCAGAGTACGCGATTGAAATCTCGGAACAGGTCACTCGGGCTTTTGTTGGGCTTAGTTTCTCGGGCAATGAACCTATACGATAAAACCTCGTATGCCGTGGCTCCTTGGTTTCATTAATTTTGACACTGTGATGGGATAATGTAGCGGAAGCGCGACTTGCTTTTGCGTGGTTGAAAAAATTTTAATGCTTACATATTCATTTATTTCATTTTGATAAATTTCCAATTAGTTTAGTCATTTTCTTTCTGCTGCAAAATGTGCACAAACGCGATCATTGCTAGGACCGCTAGTAACTGGCATATTACTGTCTCTAGCGTATTATGTGCATTCGCAAACGAAAGCTTGTAACTAGAAAAAAATAAAAAAATAAAAACAGCCTCGCGTTCCTAGTACGAAGTCTAAAATAGCAGCAGAGCAGCATGGCCTGCAATTGTTTCTCTTTGTCTCCTTTCTTTTTTCTTGTTTCTGTCAGTTTTCTCTATCTCTTTTATTTGGGTTTGTGTATTTCTATTCAATTCTCTATCTATCTATCTATCTATCTATCTATCTATCTATCTATCTATCTATATATATATATCTGTCTATCTAACTATCTATCTATCCTACCTATGTTTCACCGATTTGCTTGTGTCTCTCTATCTCTCATTTCCCACCACCTTTTTTCTTCTCTCTTTCTCTTCGTGTCTATTTCTTTCTCTCTTTTTGTCCTTTCTTTTTATTTCTCTCGCTCTATCTCTCTTTCTCTTTTTGTTCTCGGTCTTTCTTCATTATTATTACATAAAAATACTGCTAATCTCATGCGAGATCAAGGCAGGAAAAGGAGGTTAGAGCAACAAGGACAATAAGAAAATGAAATCGATAACAATTTTTCACAAAGTACCATAAAATGACACCTTACCGACCCTTTTGAACTCATGTCATAAATCAAACGTAGAAATATCGTTTACTTCTGTACGATCACTGCTTGACCATTTCATCAATTTATCTCGTATGTAATCTTGTGATCTATGCAATGTAGGCACAGATTCGACAAAGGGTGGGTTTCAGCGACGCCCTGCGATCCATTAGACGGTTATTGAAACAGCTCCCGGTTTGCCCGATGTAGCACTTACCACATGTCAAGGGGAGGAGACACTAGGGTTATTACGGGAGGTGTTTAAATACCTGACTTATGGATCACAATAGACACGTGGGAGGTGTTGGAATAACTTATGGATCATGTAATAACTTATGGACTAATGGGTCATAGGGCATCGCTGAAGGCCCACCCTCCATCTAATCTATGCCTACATTGCGTAGATTTCATTTGCCACCCTTTCCTTGGCGAAACAAAGGTGTTGTCCTATCACAGAGATAGGACAGCTAGAAAACTTGATGAGGCTTTTTATATCCATAAGTATGGCAACACGTACGTCGCGAAGCCTTCGGTCACATTGCACCAACAGATTACGAAACTTGAACAAATCCACGAATTACTAAACTTGAACATTAACTATCATCTATTATTATGGATTGAATGTTTTCTTAATAATCGCTCACAATCCGTTACCGCACACGGCTACAATTCACAATGTGCCCTGTTGCCTCAGGAGTGCGCCAAAGAACGGTTCTCAGTCCTTCGTTGTTTTTATTACATATTAATGATTTACCCTAACAAGTAACTTTTATCATTCATCTTTTCGCTGATTATTGCGTCCTTTTTACAGAAATTACTTCAGACAACTATTGTACTAGTCTACAATCCAATGTATATAAAATATCTAACTGGTGTAATACATGGCTCATGGAATTAAATACTAACAAGTGTAAAGTTATGCATGTATCTAGGTCATCTAAGTCTTCACACGTATACAACTTAAGTAACTTGCTTCAAAACAACTAACCTCATACAAACACTTCGGAATTCATATCGCATCCATTCTTTCTTGGGAAACAAACATTAACTACGTCATTAACAACACAAACCGCACCTTTGGCTACATCAGGTGAAACTTTTTTTCATACTCCGGACTCCTTAAAATTGTTACTCTATGAAACTTTAATCCACCTGAAATTAGAATATGCTTCAGCTGTTTAGGACCCTCGTACCACTAACCTAATTAACACATCAGAAATTGTCCAGAATAACGCAGATCGTTTTATTCTTTCCAATTATAATCCAACTGCCAGCGTAAGAGCAATGAAAACTAACCTATCACTTTCATGTCTTGCAGGCCCGCACAAAATATCCCGTTTATCATTGTTTCATAAAATATATCACCACCCAACAATGCATGCCATGCTTATTCATAATCCACGCTATGTATCTCGTCGCATCGACAATTCTCATGAGGTTCATGTTCCTTCTAGGAGCACAAACACATTTTGTCAATCATTCATCCCTATTACGTCACTAGAGTGGCACCATCTTCCCCAAGTCACTGTATCTATTAGTGACAACTCCTTGTTTCGTATTGCTATAAACAACAATGCTAACTAGAATGTAATTCATTCACTCTTATATACTGCATGTTTGTTTTTCTTGCGTTGTTTTATTTTTCATGTTTTTACTTTTGTACTCATTGTATAACTTGCCTTCAATTTATGCTTTGTAATGGTTTTCTTGTGTTTTTTGTTCTTTGTATTTCATTCCTATTTATGCTTTACCTACGCTGTACAAACTTCTTATGGTCACCATTCTCCTCCGTAGTGCCTTGTTTGGCCCTGAGGGTACAATAAATGAAATGAAATGAACTAGAGATAGATTACCTAATGGCCATCCTCCAATCTTTCACCTCATTTCTTGCTATTTGTATTTGCGTTTTTCCCCATAAACTTTGAGATGATATTCTGCACTTGTGCGTGTGTCTTCTGTGTTCTTGTCTTTTTTTTCGCGCAGTTTCTGTAGTTATAGATTACTAACTGGCCCAGTGTTCAGTCCTCTTAAAGCGTCAGAATCACATCCGTTGCTGTAATCAGACAAATTTTCCTCACGCCATTCACAGCCGGTCACCGCTAACAATATAGCAAAGGCAGTATCGCGTTGGCGTCATTGTCGAATGACGTCACTCGCCGCGCTTACCAATGAGAGTAAAGCCCGGTAATGGCACAGTCCTGTGCCGGCCAATCGGCGCCCGCCTCGTACTTGCACTGGGCGCCGCCGCAGAACACCTGACACTGGAACTCCCCTGGTGCGCTGCGTCGAAGGCGTTCCGAGATCTTGGTGTACCTGCGCGCAAAAGAAGAATAGGGTTGGAAGTTCGTTTAAGTTCCACTCGTGATATTTTAAATGTGTTTGGGTGGCAGTAGAAGACCTGCAAATTGACTCAACACGACGCATCGTGGATTCGCAGTGATTGCTTGCAGACCTAAATGTGCGAGTGTACCCTCTGGCGACATTATATCGGCTAAGCCCCAAAACCCATCATTTAAATTAGTTTTCTGTCTTTTTTTTTTAATAAATGCGCATTACATATGTCTTGAAGGCCACTGGCTGTGCTGTTGCTGGGCTCTGCAAAGCAAATTTCAGCAACCTGATCTTCCTCGAACTGCACTCCGATGAGGTCTTGATTTGAAATATTTGTACATCGACTTGTAGTGAGGCCCAGACGGTTAGACTGGAATTTTCATCCCCCGTGCAACTTGGTTCTTGTCTGTAGCTGTTCTGTTCAGTTTTAACTGTTCTGCTGTGGAGAGGTTGAGGTGCCTATTGCCTCGGCTACTCCATATCACAAATTTCTGCAGCGAAAAATACAATAATAATACAGAACGGTACCCAAAAATTAACAATACGGAAAAGAAAAAAACATAATAGCACACTGAAACCAGTTCAAATATCATGCCAATACACAGTTTTCTTCGCGCAGTTCACACAGTCATAAACTAATTACACGCACACCTTACTATTCTAATGTCAGTATATACATGACCACATTTTATATATACCCATCTCTGGCTGTCCGTCATAGGCGTTTGTCCAGTAGCATTCGCACTTGCCGTAAGAATGTAAACTTGAACGTGTTGTTAGGTGTTCATGTTGCCATCCACGCTCGTTGTGTGTGGTCACGTGCCTTGCTCACTCTAGTCTCTTTTTGTCGCCTTCGCTCGCCCCAAACCCCTCTTCTTTTTTCTGTGCCCTTTCTGGTGCATTTTTTTTTTTCACTACAAGTAACTGGGGCCTGGGGTCCAACCTTTCGGAAAACTTTTTAGTTGGCGTATTTTCCACTTTTTGCAATAATGTCTTTATTTCACAACTAAAGATATTTTTTAAGTGCAGGGTATATACTTCTCACTCAATATTAACCCTAAAAGTACATTAACCTCTTAGTTTTAGCAGTACGGCTGTATTTATCTAATTTCAAGCAAAGCTGGACATAACTCTAGCTGTTCATGAACCTCCACAGGAGGTTCATGAACAGCTGCCACGGCTGTTGCACGTTCGGTGGAGGCGAAAACGCTCTAGGCCCGTGTACTTGGATTTGGGTGCACGTTAAATAACTTCAAGGGGTTGAAATTTCGGGAGCCCTTCACTACAGCGTCTCTCATAACCCTACCGACGTTTTTGTAAGTAAAATTTCAACACATTATTATTATTATTAATTATTATTAATAATATTAGTAGTAGTAGTTGTTGTTGTAGTAGTAAACGTTGTAGCGTTGCTGTTTCGAAAGCTATTGTTTCGAAGCCATTTAATATAACAATACTGCAGTAAGCGTAGTTGATACCGCTAAATAATCGCCATCGTCCGTGCATACGCTAAAGATTAGGTGCCGTGTTTTACCGAACTTAGCATTGCCGGTGAGTTCTGGAGGGAGCAGTGAAGTGCGTCATCAGCAAAAAGAGAGAGAGAGAGAGAGACAGAGAAGCAATAGTATCTCCTCTATCCTCGTTTTTTGTCCGTTACAAACGATGATCTGCAAAATAAAGAAGGGAGACGAATCTTATAGAGGGAGAGAGAGCAAGTCGACATTCTATATCAACAAAAAAAAAACACTCGGTTCGCTGACTTCATCGCAAAGCGAACCATGACGCCCGAGACGAGGCGGTTTGTTTCCACGCCGAAAGTGCGGGTCGCAGCCAACCGTTACATGTCCGTTTCAGACAATGAAACAATAAACGAGTGCAAGCAACCCGACCTCGAAAATAGCCTCCGCACCCCCATTGCTGTGCTACGCAGCTCTTATGAAAGAAAAAAGAGTTCGCACTACGGCGCGGTTCGGTCAGTTCCGCGCAGTGAACCGCAATTCGGCGCTAGCGGAATGAAACGCCGCCTCTCGTAGGTTTGACTTTTTTTTTTGCGCGTGACGACAGAACAGCAACAGTGAAAGTGCTCGACTTTAATGAAGTCGCTATGCCCCGTAGCGTCGGTGTGCTGGCTAAGCAATAAATTAGTAGTAGACTAGCGTAGATTCTTCGATCTATGGGACAAGCCCAAACTTGGCAATTGGCCAAGAACTGGAGAAATTTTATATTAAAATATTTATTAAAGGTTAACATTGGTCTACTTAAATGAAAGAGGAAAGATGAAACAGGGAGAATGTATTATTGAAATAACACATTGTACTGGAATACAAGCAATGAAGCGGCGACTTCCAACTTAAGAAAAATTAATTTAGGAAGTAAAATACAGGAGCAAATATTGACTTTAACAATGAAATCTATTTGAACTTTTGATGACCTCCTGCTCTGCATCACCAATCTTCCCGTCACCGTGGTCAGAAAATAAAGCCCCGAAAGAGAGTATACATTTTGCACATTTGAATATAAATGGAGATGTAAAACGGCACCTACAAAGTATTTTTGCGCAAGGCAGAGTATCTATAACAGGAAATGAGGTAGTATTGAATCACGTTCTCGAAGAACGATGAGGGGAATCGCACGCACTCATTAGCAAAGAGTTGGTAGCTTTCACTTATTTCTCGCCAAACTAAGATTGACAGAACCTGTGTATTCAGCAATTAATCGCATCCTACCGATTTCATCCTTGAAGAGGGCAAGCCCGTTTTGTCGAAACATGAATTACAGCTACGCCGCATGCTCGCTAGGTTTAAAGCGAACCTCTTAAGCACCCGTTCCAGCGTGGAGCGGTGTCACCGTTGGCGCTGTCGGCGTAACCGATATAGCGAACGAGGACGAAAGAGAGTAAACGTGGAGTCTGTCCATATCGCGAGCCACTGTCCGCATTTGCTCTCTTTCGTCCTCGTTCGCTATATCGGTTACGCCGAGCCGTGCTCCCAAATAGGCCTGCAGAAGTTGTGTCTTTTCCTTTCCTCAACCTCTATCTCTCTCCCTAACCTCGCTGTCTTCCGTCCTGCGCGCCGGTCCCTCGCTCCAAGCTCCTGCGCACGCAGGGCTGGCACGTGCACTGCGGCTGGCTTCACTTGTCGTAACAGGGCTGTTGACGTTTCGGTTCGTTCGCAACGCCTGCACTGCACAGAGTGGTGTGCGTAGCCAACGGCGTAACGTTCTAGCGCTATAATGTTTCGGTCGCAATGTGCGGCGAATGTTACATTGCTACAAATGAGGATGGTCAGTACTTCAAACACAGTTGGCGTTACTCCAATGGGAAGCACCGCTTAGAATTTTCATTAGGCAGTGTCATAATCGTCGGTGAGTTTTCATTTTCTGACACTTACAATCTTCCCTGAGCTTTGTCGTTTTTCGGAGTCCCGTGATTGGTCCCACACAATAGACTATATGATTACTCATACCTGCAGAAGCATAACTTAAACTCGCGTTTTTCAAGAAATTTTTATTTTCATAGAAACATTATGGGTTGTTTCCCCAAGGTAACCATGATGGTATGCGAAGCATTAGCGGTGCGCACGTTATTGACCCGGCTGAAACGGGTGTTGACGCGGGTGCTGGAAGAACGGTTTGAAGCGAAACTCGGCGTAGCCTTTACTCGAGTAAACTTTACTTTGAAACGCAAGGACACAGGAGGTGGGTAGGGTTTCGTATGAGTTTCATCGCAGATAAACGAGCCGAAAGAGTGTTTTCACTCGACTTGTGGTCGAGCGTTGCGTGTGGTGGAGAGGGTGAAGCGAGGGAAAAGTGTGTTGGGAGCGAGCGGAGAAGCAACTCCTCCTATAGGTGTGTTTGGAGGAGCCGGCTGCTGCTGCGAGGGAAGTAGAGAGTGATGCCAACGCGCAGCAGTGGCTTCACCTACTTAGCATTGTTCCAAGAACTGCGATGAGAGGAACGCGGTGTGGCTCATTGGCACGGAGACACGGACAGACAGCGTTACACAAGCTAGTCAAAGAGCTGCTTCTCATCTAAAACATCCGTTGGCTCGCCGCTTTTGTTGCCGTATGCAGGGTACGTAATGTTACATGAATATAAGCGGTGAGTTTCGCAAGCAATGATTTGTTTCAACGCCAGCGTGTTGTTGATCTTTTGACATTCTTTTGAAACTATTTCGTGATAGAAAACGTTCTAAGTTAAAAGACGTGCTGCATTTCGCTTTCTATGACAACGTGAACCTAAAAGGCGGGAGGTGGAACTCTTCATTGAGCGGCGTGCATTATTTATTACTGTTGTGTGGCGCCAAATTTCTCTGTCCAACAATGCATAGCTAGGTGTGAACAATGCGAGTTCCAGATGCCGCACATAACATAGCGCCCATTTATCACGCGAGCGCGAACTCAGCCGTTCGACAGCCAGATGGATGTTCTCCGAATCGCATGTGATAGTTGTCCTGCGAAAGTCATGACGTCACCGTCATTAGCATTCCCAGTTCGCTTGGTTCTTTTCCTTTTGTTTTGTTTTTTCTTTTTCTCACCAACGATTTTCCGGAGTGACCTTGCGTCCATGTGGCGCCATTCGTAATGCTGCATGCCTCTTCAACGAGCGATGCTGTGTCCGTGGGCACAAATAGAGTAAGAGGTCGAGAGTGAGAGAGAGCAAAAAATTGCATGGGGAAGGGGAGGGGGAAGTTCGACCTAGAAAAGTCCGCGCGTAACAAAACGCTGCGTTGGCTCGCGCCCTGCCTCGGTTCCACGCCGGCGCTGCACTGTATACGCATGCGAAGGGATCTGGAAAGTTGCGAAAACGGCGTTGTTTAATAAGCGGTGCGTCGCTGTGAATGTTTTAACTGCCCCGCCAGGCATGGCCGGTCCATGGCCGTAGCTGTCTCGACCACGCCCCCTTATTCCACCCCACTTCGTAAATGCGCGTGGGTGTTAGGTAGAGAGCTTGATACGACGGCAGAGAGAAAGTAGGTTGCATGGAGCACCACGACCAGGTGCTGCACCGACCGCCCACTAATTAAAATCGGCCGACCAGTGAAAGTAGTACGCAGTGGGCGTAGATAGAACTGCTAGGTAAGGAAAGGGGGTACGGTTGTATACAAAGGCGAGCTAGAAAGGTGTCGTAAGCAGCACTATTGCGATGATAAGAACGTCGATTTTCTCATTATCTCGAGCTTTTATCTTTAATTACAATGTCGGCCTCAACGGCCGGAACATTCACGGCTGATTCTGGAGGACACAGGAGTGAAAGGTTCTGAACTAATTTGCGCTAAAATGGTTTGCCTCGCTTGAGCTCGTAATGAAATGCGAGATGTGTTTATTTCTTTTTGTTTTGCATATTAAAGCGAACCTGAAGGTTCATGCTAAGTGGTATGATGCCAGAGTTACTTGGTATTGTATTTTTCATTCGTATTCACAAATTATGTCTTTAGAATAAGTTTATTTCATCGTGCGACGCAAACACACACACACACACACACACACACACATACACACACACATATATATATATATATATATATATATATATATATATATATATATATATATATATATATATATATATATATATATATAAGGACACACCGTATATGCAACGAGGACATTAACACACACAGATGACTAAGTAGTGCTTAGAAAAGTTTATTTTCACTAGTATATGTTTAGAAAAAGTGGGTAACGATTTAGAGCACTAGGCACACTAATATAGGAGATCGTGAAGCCGTCCCGTGAGGAGCAGAAGTCAATGGCCAGGCAGCCTGCACAAGCCACTCATTTCCGATAGTGATGTGAGTGACATGTGTTTAGAAAAAGTTATTAACGATTTAGAGTACTAGGTACTCTACTATGGGAGAGCGTGAGAGATAGTGACGGGAGAAATGGTAACGTCGTACGTGAAAAACTCGGCGCTCGTGAGCTTACGGCAAATTTGGCCCTAAAACATTCGCCGGTCACATGGATATTGTATGTGCCGCCTTTCCGTAATCACTGAACTGTCTATCATCGGCTTGTCGGTGATAAGCCGTTTCTGATATGGCAATCTGACCTTTTATTCAGGTGGCTTGTTTTTTCCACGTTGCTACATTTCATTGCATACTGGGTATAAAAGCATCGCCGACGTTGTTGTCTGTAGCATAACAAGTGTAGCGCTCCTGCTACGCACGTGGATGAAGGTGCAGTCGCCGGGCTGGAGCCTTCTCAATCGCCGAACGACAACAGCTCATTATGCCCCTAGTAAGATGGCTGCCGCAGCCGCCATCTTATGGTGTGTACAGCTTCACTCGTGGGTGATTGTTCCCCATCTAACAATTTTTTTTAATGCGAAGCATTTCTTAGCGAACTTGGCGACTTTTAGCGTATCTATCTATCTGGCTAGCTATCTAGCTGCCTACGACCTTTAGCTCTCCTGGCCGTTTCGATAATGGTATCGGTACCAAACTTGGTATGGCATAACATGACTGTATGAAGAACATATCTGACTATTCATAAAATGAAAATCATGACATGTATGTCATGAATATTATGATTTACATTTCATGGTCCTGCAGCTCTCGCGGTGGTTTCATTCACATGGCACGTTGCAAAACTGGTACTGTATAGCATGATTTCATGGCGAACACAAGCGACAGACCCTAACATGATAAGCATGAGATGCGTGTCATGTAACAACATGACTACATGCTACGCTCATGATGCGCTCGCGGCAGTTTCGTTAGCGTCACATATACCAAACTTGGTATTACAGTACGTGAATGGAGGACGAAGCTGACTGGTGAAAACATGATAATCATGAGATGCGTGTCATGTAACAACATGCATGCCATGCTCATGATGCTCTGGCAGCCGTCTCGGTAGCTTCCCTTATACCAAATTTGGTGTTTCGGGACGTGAATGGATGGTGAAGGTATGTGACTAGTGCAAACATGATAATCATGAGACGCGTGTCATATGAGAACATGACTGCATGCCATAGTCAAGGCGCCAATACAATTCGACGCGACGTGGTGTGCGTGCTCGCCGGCGTTCATTTCGTCGCGTCACGCCGGCGTTGACACGCCAAGCGCCGGTCCTGCCATATACTGGCAGGCGCGCGCCGCGCTGCGTTGCTTTGACATATGGGTGTTTCAGCGCGTCCGGCATCCCTCCATCACGAAAAGAGGGAGATGCAGTGTTGTCTGGGTAACATCGGCACCAAATGCAGCATGTCACACTTCGCACCAGCTGCCGTCGGGCCAAGGCCGGTCGCTCCTGGCGTCAGACTATAAAGTCCTCGCGTTTTGCTAACGTAGCGTCGCTGTGCCCAGCGTGCGCCTGCGTCAACGTTACTTAGGAGTATATTGGGCCTTTAATTACGCACTCGCGGCCGTTTTGCTAGCTTCACATATACCAAATTTGATGTTACATGACGTCAATGGATGGCGAAATATATGACGGGTGCAACGCATGATAATCCCGACACGCGTGTCATGTAAGAGCATCACAACATACCACGCTCGTAGCGTGTTCGCGACCGTTTCGCTAGTTCCACATATGCTAAATTTGGTGTCACGTGGCGTGAATGGATGACGAAGGTAAACGACACATCCAAACATGATCATCATGTCACGGATGTCATGTACGGCATCATTTACCTCCACTTCGTAACGTTGTGCTGATTTTAAAGTGACATATCAACATTTCTCCGTGGAGCTTCGCGTATACCATCGATTCCCACTGTACGTGGGATATGCCAATATTTTTAAACCTCTTTAGCTGGAGGAGAAAAACCGTTAAGATAAAGCATTGCGCAATGCGATGAGAAGTAAATGAACGAAAAGGAAATAATAATGCAATGTATGAAGGTCTGCGACCCAAAACCACTTTGAAGCGTGGCGGTTTGGGCTAGTTGGTATGGCATAGCGGTACATATTGTGCGAGAACGGAACGTCGACAACGTCTCCTTCTTGTACCTTTGTCGTCATTCTGTTCTCGAGCTATATCTACCCAAAACCACGATATGACTACGGGAGACGTCGTAGTGGAGGGCTCCGGAAGTTTTGACCCTATGGGTGTTCTTTAACACGCACTGACATCGTACAGTACACGGGCTTCTACCATTTCGCCTCCATCAAAATGAGACTGCCGCGGCCGGTATCAAACCCACGACCTTCGATTAAGCAGTCGAGCGCCTTAACCATAAAGAAAAGACAGAGAAAGAAAGAGAGAAATAAATAAATAAAAGTAAAGTGACCGTCACTCAAGTGCACGCCGAGCTCTGCTTGTACTCCATGTTCTCGGTATGGCAAGGGCTCCTCTCTCTCTCTTTTTTTTTTCCGATAGATTAGCTGTGTAAGTCGAGATGAACAGGGAGCTCTCCTCTCCTCCTTCTCTTTTCATCCTCTGCTCCCATACCACTTGATCTCTCTTTCGTATTTTATGTGTTTCACAAGTGTACTTCAGAAGGAGTCAACAAGACTGATATTTCGGCTGGGTGGACTGCGAACTCGCAGCACGCAATTTCGGTTGTCTCTGTTCGCGATATTGAAATACAGCTATTGTTGTCCTGTCTTGTCGCCTAGGAGATCTTGGCTCATACCCACAAGTGGGATTGGCCACACTGTACGATATAATAGATGTTTTTTTTTTGGTACAACGTTGCATTCGTATTCCTATATTTCGTTTTTCTTCTTTCTTTCATCTTTACGCGTTTAGTAATAGTTTCTGCGGAGTTGTAAGACCAGCTGTTTTGCTAATTACTGTATTAGGTTTCGGTTGGAGCGCGAGTGCGATGAATGGAAGTGTCAAAAGTATATAAAAAAGGTAGTTCCTCTGGTGCAGCTCATACCCCAAAGTTGGCGTGTCCCGCAAAATTTAAGGATCTGCTATTATTAGTGTTAGCCATTGCTATTACTACTCTAAGGAGTTGTCCTCTACAAATGAACCGCGAACATGGAAGAAAGTCGCACAAGAAAAAAAAACAAGATCGACGCACGACCGTCGTGCCTGTCAAGTTCGATGGATGGCCTAAAAAAAGTGTTCTTCGGCCAGCCCGGGAATTCCGAAATTGCTGGTCATTTGGTGTATGTAGCGCCCGCAGTGATAGGCCTTTTGTGGACTGGTTGGTCGCTGTCACCAGGTTTATGCCGTTAATTTGACAGAGTCGTTTTTGACACCCTCCCGGCACCGATATAGACGTTAACTGTAGCTACCTGATAAGAACTGCGCGTCGATATGGGCCTAGCCGGTCGAAGTTATTTTTTCTTTCTTCTTTTTTTATCGCCAGTTCCCATCGTCGTCTTCGCGCTCAATTTTCAATAGACACTTAGTACACTAAGTTGCAAAACAATCCTTCATACTTCATACAGCTCTGGAGGAAATGCCGCCAAATGAGCAAAACATAAAAAAGAAGACTACCAACATCATTGAACTAGAAATGATCTCGTTTGGTCAGTACTGCAGGTAAAGAAAACTGAAATTACATCCTCCGCATTCTTTGCCCACACAGGCGATATATCCGTCTTATTAACTGGTTCTCAAGGACGTACGTAGACCTCAGGAAATGAATGAGAAAGGAAGAGTGAAAACGGACTGATGGAGAGAAAAAACGTAGTCTACGCGTTTGTGTAGTATGGGGAGCCTGTGGGAAGACTCTCAGTATTTCAGGCCTCATAATGCCTGATGTTCTCTTAACTTAAAATTTAGAAAATAATTTCATTTATTGGCATCCTAGCCATACGCGGCCTAAATTATTCCCTGCGATGGATTGCTAACGCAATACAGGTTTAAACACTGATCATAATAGTGTGATAAGTGCACTTTTACCTCCCAGTAATAATAGTAGTATAGGAGTAATCAACTTTTATTTAAGCCATGGAGGCTGATTGCCTCCGAAAGCCACGATACTTTCTGAGACGCATTAATAAGTGACTCAAGAAATTCCGACTGTCTTGGGGTTTCTTGACGTACATCTAGGTCAAACCACGCGGGCCACCAGAATTTCGCGGGATTCAATCCCGCGACCTTTCGGGTTGACAGCCGAGATACCATAACCACTAGACAACCATGATCGACTGTGAATTCTAATTAGGTCTGTTCTTTAGATAGGGAGGACCCTATCATAGTCACGACACAAAACAGACAAAAGAACATGGTTAGTAAAGGGCTTCGTTTTAGGAAATGTGTTATTTAGATCGTTAGGAAAGAGAGTGAAGTAAAACATTTATTTTATAAAGACTTGTGAGTGAAAAACGTTGTTGTTGTTGTTGTTGTTGTTGTTGTTGCTGTTGTTGTTGTTGTTGTTGTTGTTGTTGTTGTTGTTGTTGTTGTTGTTGTTGTTGTTGTTGTTGTTGTTGTTGTTTTGCACGTTCGTTGTCGTCGCTCTCTATTTCCGTGCACTTAATGGGGGCTCCCCAACAGGCCAGCGTAGGAGGCATGCGCAGAGGCGACAAACACTAACGCAAAACTTTGCGTACGCCATTCTAGAACTCCCTACTTTCGAACCTCGTGTCATCATTTGTTAATAACTTGAAAAGCTTTTTGTGCCTAACGCAATTCTTCAGAAACTCCGGCCTCAGTCGCCGACTGTACAATCAGTTAGTGCGCTTGGTGTTCAGTTGTCTGTATCTCCTTCATTCTTTTTATCTCCTGTCTTTTTTCTCTCTCAGAATACGGTGATCAAGCACTCTTTCCGCATTGGGAGGCGACCCAAATGGTGACGCATTGGAGGTTGGCGCAAATTGGGGCTATCAGCTGAAGCTGGTAGAGAAATTTCTTACAAGAAATTACATACGGGCGAGTTTGCGGGTATTCCTACTCGAGCAAACAGTGCTGTAGTGGTAAAAACACAAGAAGTAGTAAGGCCCGTCTATTGAGGGAGGTGCCAGCATGTCACGCTCTCTGCAATACTTGTGGGCAAAGAAGTGCTTCATATTCACATATATTGGTAATAAATTAAACTTATACTATTGAAAAGCAGACTTTATGCCCGACATATAGAGGTTTCGTTTGACACATTTGAGGTTATGGCAGCAGATATACTTGGCAGCACAGACGGTGCAACCAGTGCAGCAGGAACGAAGGTTGCAGCCAACACAGCAGTTCGCTTTCGGGAGTTCCTCTTAATAAAATTATATGGGGTTCATCGTCCCAAAACCTCATACGATTATGAGCAATGACGTAGTGCAGATCTCCGGATGTTTCGCTGGTCTTCGTTAGCTTGCGTTGACATTACAGAGTACACTGGCATCCAGCGTTTCTTCTCCACCGAAATCCATCTGCAGTATAACCGGGATAGAAACCGTGACCTCCGGATTAGCTACCGAACACTGTGACCCGCTACACCACTGCGGTGGACTCGAGGGTATTCCCATCTCCGCAGTAATGTCAGCCGTAAAGTTAGTCAGAGACGCCATACGCTACCGAGCGGCCCACAAACTGGATCTACCCGTGGTAACCCAGATACGAGACAACCTGACTTTGCCAGCAAGATTTACTGGTTGCCGGAGTAAGCACGACGCGGAAATGAAATAGCAGAGAGTGTAGAAGAGCGAAGCACTTAAAAACGTATAACAAAGCATCTAGATAAAGTTTATCTCCGAGTTCTTAAACAGAGATCATGGCGCGCGCCCCATGCACTGACATGCACTGTCACATAGAGCCGTCAGTTGGCGAGGTCAGACTTCTCTAGCCAGTTGCGTGCAATGTTTACCGAGCTGCCACCCGCGTGCCACAGGGACCGGGCGGTCTTTGGGGCGTTTCGGTTCTGTCGGCAGGCAGAGAACGTGCCACACGTTGGCAGCTCAAAGACTTCCATTCGCGGAGTCTCGAAGGCCCCGCACAGATGAACTAGGTGTTCGATTGTCTCATGCACGAAACTGTGGTCATTGCGGTTGTTCTATATAGCAGCGAGACAGAAACGTGGCGTGCGTACTTGCTTCGACACGCAATACAGCCGACCCGCGACCGCAGCTCGATGATGCACTGAGATATTTCGTGCGCGAAGTAAATGCCGCGGACCCGACTGCCAGAAGAGCATGTGTTCTAGTATTCGATGATACTGCGTTGTTGATTGTGATCGTGATGGTGTTTATTTAGTGAGGATGATCTATTGTTGATGTTTGCACTGGTGCTGATGTTTTCTTCGAGGACCTGCTATGGCTCAGATCTTCTCTGGCAGACTGGCTAACAATCGGAAGGCAAAAACAAGACTCACAACGTGACACCGCGAGCAGAACTCGGTCATCGTAATAATAATCATTATCATCGTTCACCGTTCAATTCGGGATCAGGCACACGACGAACTTATTACATTCCATTAGATCATGGGGCCCGGCGAAAACTTCTTTTAGTGCTAATTCTACGCACCTGGTCAACGCCCGCGATGCTATATCGAAACTATCAGCTGTCAGCTGTAACCACGAAAACATGGCATATTTCGCTTCCCGAACGAAAACTTGCAATGATCCGTAACCCGAGTGTCACACACAGGAGCAGTTTCCACGATTCTATATGAAAACTGTAGACCCAACAGCAAAAGTCTACGGCACGTTGGCTTCACAAGAAATGCGAATTACTGCTCTATCGATGAGGGCGGATAATCAGTGTTAATAGTGGAAGTGCATCAGACTGGCTGGCCGATGTTCCGATAGGAGGACCTATTTTTTTCAAAGGCCCCGTATCATCCTTAGCGTGTTAGTTTTAAAGGATTAGTGGTGACGTCATCTCCTGGTGGTGGCGCGTGTCCCTGTTGATAATCGCCGTCTAAAAAGCAAAAAAAAAAACTACAAAGCAGAGGAGTACTCTCATCGCTTTCCTTGAAGCCTATAGTTTATTGCTTTGGCACTTATGGCAAACTGCGCCCCGCCGCGGTGGTCTAGTGGCTAAGGTACTCGGCTGCTGACCCGCAGGGCGCGGGTTCGAATCCCGGCTGCGGCGGCTGCATTTCCGATGGAGGCGTAAATGTTGTAGACCCATGTGCTCGGATTTGGGTGCACGTTAAAGAACCCCAGGTGGTCTAAATTTCCGTAGCCCTCCACTACGGCGTCTCTCATAATCATATGGTGGTTTTTGGACGTTAAACCCCATATATCAATCAATTATGGCAAACTGCAGGCTGGAACACTTACGTGGAGGTTACGCTCTTACACAAAGCGAGGATGCAGGTTTCTCGTACACTTCGCGTCCCGGCAACTTTTGCTGTTGGGAATTACGTGTAGACAAAGTAGGCTGCAGGTGACAACGTGAACGTGGTATATGCGGCACCTCGAAACATTGAGCGAGCGTGTGTAAGCCCTTGCGTTCGTGCGTGCGCTTCCACTTCTTTCTCTGTATACGTGCCATACATGTACGCGCGTGGCGCGCACGCCGCAGACGTGCGGAGCGTGCCGTATGTCGTGCGGGGAAGCCAACCGCAGCGGTGGTGACCGTGGTGAGTGCGGAGGACGAAGGGAAGAGCTGGCCAACTGCGACGCAGGAAGGACACTGTTTGTCGCAGGCGTGTGCGACCTTGGTGTCGAAAAGAGAAGCTGCGTAGGCGGGCAATTGTTAGCCACATTATTTGAGCTATATACGTTTGCTATCGCACTGCTCAGGCGTGGTTAACCAACCCCGCCGTGGTGGTCTAGTGACTAAGGTACTCGGCTGCTGACCCGCAGGTTGCGGGATCAAATCATGGTGGCAGCGGCTGCATTTTCGATGGAGGCGAAAATGATGTACGCCCCTGTGCTCAGATTTGGGTGCACGTTAATGAACTCCAAATGGTCGAAATTTCCGGAGCCCTCCCCTACTAGCGTCTTTCATAATCATATATTGATTTTGGGACGTCAAAACTCCCCATATCAATCATCAAATCAATATTTAAAGATTCAAAACGGCAAGGTTTACCAGTGCAATATGGCGAAACGAAAACCCATCCATAAAATGATCTATATAGATCAATGTTTGGATGGGTACCGGCACATGGTGGTTATGTATTCGGTAGTAGTAATGAACAAACAAAGGGATAAAAAACTGTACCTGAGGTTAGCCATCGTACACTTGCGAAAGGGTCGGTAATGCTACCTTCAGCGTTGCCGGTCACGTTCTCAATAAAGGCGCTCCTGCTTTCGCTATGACGCTGGGGGCATCTGCCCTATTCAGTAGACGGCATCGGCTGTCGTCACAGTCTTTTGTTTTCCGTCAACTGCTCGATGAGAGGGTATTTCTGTACCATTCATGTAGAGATTCTGGAATCGTTAATGAGTTGCAAAGAAAGTGGAGGATCCCTCGCATCGCTGGACTTCTGGGGTTTTACAGGCGAGAACTGTTGTTTAACTGTGACGCCCATAGAGTTTCCTGAAATATACTACAGAGGACTCTGCCGTTGTGATCGCTCAGCGACCACGGGAATGATGGTTAGCACACGAATTTGCCTAGTCTTCATAATTGCAGGCGGCGAATCGTACTTGTGGCTTCGTTTATTGCTGTGTTTAAGTTTTGTTTCGAAAAAAAAAACAATGAACCATTTTGACCTTTATGTCCTGATTTTAGAAGGTAAGCCTAAAAGAATAAGGTGGTGAATCGCAACCCCTGAACACTTGTTTTTTTTTGTTTGTTTCGTGAGAAAATAGTTCCGAGCCACACGAACACACGCAGAGCCAGAAATACGAAGGTTAGACAAATCCGTCTACTACCCATCATTCCCATGCTCGCTGAAACGCTGTGCGTTGCAGCTCCCATAGGCACTAGCGCCATAGTTCCCTCTAGTGTATATTTAGGAAACTCTATGATGACGCCCGCCGTAATGGCGGCAATCCGAATGGTAGCATGTCGCGGTGAAAGCTGAAAAATTGAGGAAGGGGTAACGCTATGCCTTGATTCCCCTTACCGCCATGGTATAAGATGCTTCATTCTTTTGTTTTTCATTTTTTATGTAACTTGTATAATGCTGTAGACTATGCATGTTAAGAAAATTGGAAAGACGCCTCATTACTTCAGTTCGCTTCCACTCCTCAGCCTAATAACAGTTGGGAGACATGGTGGACTCTGGTGCAGCAACAGAAGAATTCACATAGTCCTTGAGTCAGAATTAGTTATTACGGCACTCTGCGTTTTGCGTCACCTATAGGTCCACTGAAAAATCCAGTAATGACGCCTAGTATGATTGACCCGCATTTCCACTCTTTCTCTCTCACACGCCCACCTACACGCATGTACAGTAAATTAGTATAAAGCATGCGTACAGTTCTGAATAGTACCGGCAGGGCTCTAACAATGTAGCTAAGAGTAGGAAATACAAGTTCACACACAGCTAGTTTTTAAATATCCTTTATCGTGCTTTACACACAGTTGTCACACAGGTCCCGTTAATTAGGGAGGCAATCGCCGGGCTAATTCCAAGAGCCGAAGTATCGGCCCCCCGAACCGCACCATGAAAGCGTGGACAATTTAGAAGTGGTCCTTTTTGGCGCGCCAGCGGACGCCGGCTGTGGCCCAAAGAACAAGTCAGAGCCGAGAGTTGATAAACAAACAAATTATATTCTCAATAATGGCAGATCGAAAACAATACACAAAAAACAGACTCCACAATAGTTGCATACAATATGTCACCAATCAAACCAATCAATTAACGTACTACACAATACAATCAGCCACACTTGAAACCACGGACCCGGACAACAATACGCACTACAATGCAGTCGCATGCATTGAACAACCAAGACACTTAAAGACTAAAGAGATAGAAAACCTATTCAGTCCAAAGTTCTTGGAACCAGAGTCTAGATGATACTCTTCCGAGAATCACTCACTCAAAGTCCAGCGTTGTTGTCGTTCCGCAGCCCTCGAAGTTTCTCTTCCAGGAAACCTCCCGTCTTCAATTGGCCACTCTTCAAACTTCAACTTCTTCGCCGGAACACGTCGGCTTCACACACGCAGCTGTTGCCACGCGTCCTCGCTCAATAGCGGTAAACACACGCTCTTGCCTGTAGCTCGAGCCTTCACCCACTGGTGGAAATCCTCTTCATCTCCGGCTTCGTCCCTACGGACCAAAACCCTTCGCCGACTACACGGCGGAATGCCTACGCACTCTGGCGCTCACTTCCGTCTCCTCCTGATCTTTCATCTCGGCTGCTCGGTTATATACCTTGCGCGCGACATTCCAGACGGTTCTCGTCATTTCGTCGGCGCGATACGCAGCGAAAGCTGGGGAGATGCGCGAGACGGTTCGACTGCCCTCCCCGGAGGATGATTCAACTCGGTCTGGCCACGCCCCGTTCCTTCTAGAAAAATCGCGGGCTTGCTGGGCCGCCGATGTGGGGTGAGGAGGTTCGTCTGCGAAGCCACGTTTCCGCGGGGAGAGCGCGCGCCCGGGGAGCCTTGGATGTTTGTTGTTTTTTTTTTCTTTTGACCTCGCGGCGTTTCTCCCGCCCGTTATCGCAAGAATTTGGCGTCGCGCCCATTTTTAGCGCTCGTTCTGTGACACTGCCCCCCACTTTAAGAATATTATCTCATAATATTCAAAACCACACAAACGAGCGCGAACAGTCACCACACACTCTTACAGACTGTAACACCATCCGTCGCTCAAGACACGTCACATTCACAATAGATCACTTAATACAATTGTACATTGTAATTAAATTACACCACATGAAATATAACCACAAGCACATGAGTACAACACTCCACCACACATTCCCAGTAATACAAATGTACAAAGTTCTCTCATTACAACAATGGTCCAATACTATACATCACATCACAGCACAAACACTTCGACACTTGTGACACAGGATAACACAACATTAACACAACATATGGCACTCAGCACTGCCCAACACATTCTGATTCGACTTCAGCACTTATCCTGTGTATTTCGAGCTGCGCTTGCGTCCTTTCTTGCGGTGCTCGCTCGATTTCTTCTTGTTTTTCCTGGTTCTTTTTCGGCGAGCCTTTTCCAACGACGATATCTGAGGCGGCGTCTCAGCCATTGTTGTCACTTCCGACACCGTTAACGGGTCATAACATTCGACGGGTCCTGTCTGTTTGTTTTCCAGCTTGATCATGCCTCTACATTTTGCCCGGCTGGCCAACTCCGTCTCCTTTACACTGTCGGTCGGTTGAGGTCGTGCCGACGTAAGTCCGGTTGCTCGGCCCGTGAACTTATTCGACACGATCGTCTTCTCCTTCGCTGTCTCTTGCGCCGCAGCTTCACCTTGGGCTCTAGTGAGATCCGTCACGGGATGCTCCTCCACTGTATCTCGCGGCCGCTGTGTTGGCGAGGGCTCTATGTTCGGGTCTTCTCCCAAACATTCTGGATCACTTGGCCCTCGCGCCCCGTCGATGTTTCCGATGACAAGGTCATACAGGGGGGTCGTCATGCATAAAGCAGTAACCTTCCCGCTGAAGTACGGGGTTTCAACCCCAATTTCTGCTTCGGGAAGCATCCGAACCGTACGGTCAATTAGGCAAACCGGTTTCGTTCTGCCGGTTAACTCACTTTCGCGTACCAAATTTCTCCTCACGATAACAGTGGAGCTGCCGGTATCTCTTAACACCGTAATCTTTTTGTCCGCAACTTTTCCAGGCAGCGCTGGCATTCCTTTCGTAACACCGGTTGGCTGTTTTGACATTACAGCACCAACAATAGGAATTTTCTCCCCATTTTTCAATTCTACGAATCTGTCGGTGACGGCATTATTATCGGATTTCGGTGCCACTTGCACACAGGATACCTGGTGAGTTAGACTCACTCCGTTCCGACAAGTGTCTGCTTTGTGCCCAGTCTCACCACACTTGAAACATTTTACTGCCGTAGGGCTCGTAAAGATCGTTCGACAGTTTTTCGCGCGATGACCCACTCGGTTGCACAGAAAACATCGCGGAATGCTCCCTGGTGCACGCTTCTTTTCTTCGGGAGCCAATTTCTTCGAATCATCGGGACCCTCCTTCTTGACCTTGGCCAAATTAGTTCCACCTTGTGCTTCCAAGAATTGATCAGCTAATTCAAGCATGTCTTCAAGTGAGTCAGCCTTCCTCTCTTTCAAGTACAGTGACAGGCTTGGGTGGCAACTAGTAAGGAATTGTTCTCTAATGAGGAGCTCTCTAAGTTCATCGTACTCTTGCGCTGTCCCTGAAAGTTCAATCCATCTGTCGAAATAATGGCAAAGTCGGGCGGCATACTGCGTAGCTGTCTCACCGTCAGCTGGCTTTCCTGTCCGAAATCTGTCCCGGAATCCTTCCACGGTAAATCTAAATCGCTTCAGCAAAGCAGCTTTCACCTTTGCATAGTTGGCTGCATCGGTCGGCGTCAGCCTACCGTACACACTGAGCGCTTCACCACTCAAGCAAGTACTCAAAGCAGTTGCCCATTGATGTTCCGGCCAATTCTGGCTCTTCGCAATCGTCTCAAATCGGTGGAGGTACGCGTCTAGGTCGTCCTTCCTTTCATCAAACGCTACGAGCAGCTTGCTTGGGTTCAAGTGGAAGCCGTGATCTTCCCGTTCGCTGCTTTCAACTCTAGCTTGGACGGGAGTTTCACTTCGCTGTTGCAAACGGAGCCGCTCGAGTTCCATCTCGTGCTGCCGCTGCCGCTCCCTTTCCTCTCTTTCTTCTTTCAGCTGTCGCTCCTTTGCCCCTCTTTCTTCCTTCAGCTGTCGCTCCTTTGCCTCTCTTTCTTCCTTCAGCTGTCGCTCCCTCGCTTCTCTTTCTTCTCTCGCCCTTTCGGCTGCCAACTTCTCTCTCTCCAGCTCCAACTTCAAATGCTGCTCTCTTTCTTCCTTCACTCTCTCAGCTGCCAACCTCTCTCGTTCCAGCTCAGCTGCTTTTTCTTCCTTGGCCCTCTCAG
Organism: Rhipicephalus annulatus; assembly: GCA_013436015.1. Taxonomy (NCBI): domain Eukaryota; kingdom Metazoa; phylum Arthropoda; class Arachnida; order Ixodida; family Ixodidae; genus Rhipicephalus; species Rhipicephalus annulatus. The sequence continues at coordinate 428,278 of WOVY01000151.1, forward strand.
CTGCCAACCTCTCTCTCTCCACCGCCTCTTTCTCCTTCTGGCTTACCCATTTCCGTAGTTAGGCGCCGGAAAGACCCATCTTCTCACCAAGCGCAACTAACTTTTCGAGATCCATTGTGTCTCGCAAATAAAGTCTTGCCGCGTGCAAAAAGTATCTGCCTAAATCAGTCATATCGAAACACTCCCCTGCTCCCCTGCACTCGTTAACGAGAACACCGAGCAACACACAAAGTCGTTCCGATAGCACTATCAACAACTCGAGGCTCTTTCTCACTACTTTGGACACACTGTGCACCAAAAGGTCCTATGTCGCGGACGCCAGATTAATTGTCACACAGGTCCCGTTAATTAGGGAGGCAATCGCCGGGCTCATTCCAAGAGCCGAAGTATCGGCCCCCCGAACCGCACCATGAAAGCGTGGACAATTTAGAAGTGGTCCTTTTTGGTGCGCCAGCGGACGCCGGCTGTGGCCCAAAGAACAAGTCAGAGCCGAGAGTTGATAAACAAACAAATTATATTCTCAATAATGGCAGATCGAAAACAATACACAAAAAACAGACTCCACAATAGTTGCATACAATATGTCACCAATCAAACCAATCAATCAACGTACTACACAATACAATCAGCCACACTTGAAACCACGGACCCGGACAACAATACGCACTACAATGCAGTCGCATGCATTGAACAACCAAGACACTTAAAGACTAAAGAGATAGAAAACCTATTCAGTCCAAAGTTCTTGGAACCAGAGTCTAGATGATACTCTTCCGAGAATCACTCACTCAAAGTCCAGCGTTGTTGTCGTTCCGCAGCCCTCGAAGTTTCTCTTCCAGGAAACCTCCCGTCTTCAATTGGCCACTCTTCAAACTTCAACTTCTTCGCCGGAACACGTCGGCTTCACACACGCAGCTGTTGCCACGCGTCCTCGCTCAATAGCGGTAAACACACGCTCTTGCCTGTAGCTCGAGCCTTCACCCACTGGTGGAAATCCTCTTCATCTCCGGCTTCGTCCCTACGGACCAAAACCCTTCGCCGACTACACGGCGGAATCCCTACGCACTCTGGCGCTCACTTCCGTCTCCTCCTGATCTTTCATCTCGGCTGCTCGGTTAAATACCTTGCGCGCGACATTCCAGACGGTTCTCGTCATTTCGTCGGCGCGATACGCAGCGAAAGCTGGGGAGAGGCGCGAGACGGTTCGACTGCCCTCCCCAGAGGATGATTCAACTCGGTCTGGCCACGCCCCGTTCCTTCTAGAAAAATCGCGGGCTTGCTGGGCCGCCGATGTGGGGTGAGGAGGTTCGTCTGCGAAGCCACGTTTCCGCGGGGAGAGCGCGCGCCCGGGGAGCCTTGGATGTTTGTTGTTTTTTTTTTCTTTTGACCTCGCGACGTTTCTCCCGCCCGTTATCGCAAGAATTTGGCGTCGCGCCCATTTTTAGCGCTCGTTCTGTGACAACAGTCTAACGTCAGTCACCGTGGAGCAGTGGCTAAGGTGCTTGGTTGTTGACACGAAGGATGCGATCCCGCTCGCGGCACTCGCATTTAGATGGTGGCAAAATGGTAGAGGCCCGTTTTCTCTCGTTAAAGAACATCAGATGGCCGAAATTTCTGGAGCTCTCCACTACAGCGTCTCTCATAACCACATCGTGGTTTCGGGACGTAAACACCAAGTTTTAATGAAACTATTACAAGACAGTTTTTGCGAAACTTGATTTTACGAAGTTTTGATGCACCTTTAAAAGAGCGCTAAACTGTGCAAGTTGGTGGCTGTTCGTGGTCCCTTCTTAAACTGAGCGCTACAAAACGACAGCTATAAGAAATATGGGGACACGTTGACCGCGGATGATGCACACCATTTGTTCTAAACGGTTCCCTGTCTATCGTCGTCGTTTCTTGGCACTCTGACCAAAAAAAAACATAATTCACAAATTAACAGTTTTATATGTGTCTGGTTAAAGAGAAGGTGGTAATGAGACTCAAAGTAGCGGGGAAAAGAAAGGAAATACTCGAGGTAGGCCTCCTCTACCCTCTCAGCCTACTCCTGAATGGCCTCCTGAATGTCGCGCTTCGAGCAGCGCATGGTGCCCTCTCTCTACTCAAAATTAGGCGTTTCCCCTTTTCTTATGACTCCTCCTCACCCTCACATCTCTCCTCCCCATCGTTTTCTTTTTTGCACCCTCCTGCTATAGTATACTGTAAACGACTATGCTAACCTATACACTCCGCTTCTCCTCCCGCTCACACCTTTTCTACTCACCCTGAATTTCCTTTGCTACCCTTTTGCTAATTATACTATAGCTATGCTAATTATAGCGTTGCTAATTATACTATGCGCAATGTATAGCAATACTATGCACAGCTATGCCGAGCTCCCCCTCCTTATTTTTCTCCTCCTCACGGTCACCTATTTACACCTCACCATCATTTTCACTTCCTACCCCTTGGCTCCATTATACGTGACTATGTACCATCTCTCCTCCTCCTCACTGCCGCTTTCCTTTCCCACAACCTGCTGTACTACACACGGTTGCGCTAGGCTGTGCAGTCGTCATTTCTTTTATGTAAAGGGACGCGCCAGCGCGTGAAAAATGGCCGTGTGTAGCACAGTACATATGGCACGGCGCAGCCGATAGTTGTATAAGTAAAACGAAAGAGTAGTGTCGTTACTTCTACTGTTTGCACTACCATCGCAAATATTTTTTTTCTCTTTATTTTGCGCTTTCCTTGTGATGTTCATACTTTTTTGAACGTTTAAACGAATTACTGTTTTTATAAGGACTATGACTAACACAACTTTGGACTGGTGCTCTCGCAGCGACATAAAAATGCTGCAAACGGGGAATGCTGCGAGAATGGTTGCGGAGCAACACGAGGAACGCTACCGCTCTCTCCCTTTTGTTTCACATTTCGCCGCTGCTTCGCGTCACGTGCGCGGCTCGACGCTATTGGGCAATGCTCTCGTGGTTCGTTTTCACAAAAGTGACGTCTGTACGTGGCCTTGTCCTTCCTCACCTCTCCTCCTCCTGCTTTCCAGCCTCCCAACCTTCACATCAATCCTCCATACCCTCACTACCATATCTCACCGCCTGGCGGTACGTTTTTAGTTGCCCTTGCTAACTTCGAGGGAGACGAAACGAGGCACGAGACGAGACGAGCATGTGCAGTGGGGGTGTGGGCGGCGCCGAAGCGCGACATCATGCTACGAAGGAATGCTCCGCATTTAAAATTACTCGCTGGCACAGCCGTAAGCAGCCTCAAGTGCGTAAAATACGATTTGAAGTCATATACAATTGTTTTTAAGCAAAATAAGCCTATCTGCCAGGATTCCTCGTCCTACCAGTAGATGGACCACACCACCTCTACCCAACTACACATGGCTACGTGTGCCCGCTCTGCAGCATACCAGACACCCTGGCACACTTGTTCTTGGAATGCCAGTGCAATGCTAACCACGACGTGCAACTGGAGCGGGACCAAACCCCAAGAATAAACGACGACCACCTAATGGAAACGTGGGAGGCCAAGCTCGTCCTCGTGGTCCTGGAAGACCAGCGACAACTCGTCGCCGGGGCCAAGAGGGCAGTCGAAGCCAGAGGGTTCCTGTACTAGGGAACCCTTCTACCTTAGGGTGATACCGGGGCTCACTCGGAACGCTGTTTCTAAATAAACGTTTATTTCTCTCTATTTCAACATCAACTTAAAATTACAATCCCTTTTTTTATATGGCAAAATCATTCTTGTTGCCACCGATGTGACGGACGATCTTCTCATTTGCGCCACTATCAGAAATGTTTTTTTTTTTCGATTGGTAGACAGTCCCTTTAATTAAAGTGTTGTGAGATGGTAGTCTGTCATTTTCGTTCGGTTGCAACCACCAAGCCCCTTGAGCAATCTTGATTCCTCTTGACTGACGTCCGCTTTTATCGAGCGACAAAGCCAGGAGCTTAGTGTAATTGCTACTGAACTGAACCAGAAAGCTTCACCGAAACGCAAGCCTCCGCAGTGAACGTGACTGTGGTAATTACAACGCAGTACGATCCAAACTTCAACGGGGCGTCCGGAATATGTAACACCACGTGTAGTTCCTGTTCTACACATTTCTACACACAGTAGGAGAAGGGGAATCAAGATTGAGAAGAAAAAAAGTTAATGGATTTCACCTTGAAGTCGTCTTAGGCGAGTGCATATGGAGGCCCTGGGAACATTATTTTTCTTGGTTGCAGTTCAGTATCAAATTGAAGATTTTAGAATAACCGGCTTTAACGCAATGTACCTCACGGTATTCTCATATAATATATAAGATATAAAATAATTGCATTAACCAATCACGATGCAAGAAAAGCTCGTAGTAGTACACCCAGTTGTTCATAGCAATTACCGAGAAGTTAATTCATCCACGTGCCGTTAGTTTCATGTCATTCACGGTATCCATGCTTTCGTTAAAACGGAGCTATTATTACGAAGCACCGTTGAGCAAACGTGCTTGAGCAATACCGCCGTAAACCGCCTACGGCCCGCAAATGAAAAGACGTCGCCAAAGAAACAAAGAACGGCGACAATAGGCGAGGTAAAGAAAAACTTCATTAGTGACACTCTTCGCGCATTCATTACTCGAAGAGCTTCGCCCCATGACAGGCGCGCAGTCATTCCATTTCCTGCAGAAAAAAAAAAGGTCAGCGCCTAATTCCAATACACCCATGTGTAGGGGAAAGGGGTGGGAGAGGCGGTGTAGGTAGACGCATCGTTGTCCCGAGGTCGGTGTAGACTAGAATCGACACGCTTTGGAAACTGCGCCCCCACTCCCCTCCTTCTATCATCATCATCATCATCATCATCATCATCATCATCATCATAAACTCGGCAAGTAATAATGACCCTCCATTACCGTCTCTTAGTGAAGTATTTCCCCCCTCTCTCCCTTTATATAAAGCAAAAAAAGCAAACATGCCAGTATGTGCCGTATATTCCAGGGTACAGTACGCACGCAACGTATGGTCTAACGTTCCTAATTCGCGCTGTTCGGAGTGAGTGGACCCCCTTTGCAAACTTTACGGTACTTCGCTGCAACGGTCCTTCGTCTTGGAAGTCGATCTCCTTTGAGCTTGCACGGTGACCGAAATGTAAGGATTTCTTCGCTATACCGGTGATTTGGTTGCAGAGACACTCATTCTAAAGTCGTCTACGTTGGTGCGTTACGTGCTGTACAACTTAATTGTTTTATACAAAAAGACGTGTGAGACTAAGCCACACTCTGTGAAACTTATCACCATGCCTAATTGGCTCAACACAGGTGACCACATCTTGCTCCATAACGAAGTTATCTTCAGTCGAAATTCGCTTACGAAGATTTCAATATCTGGAGACCTATTCTGCTATGAAGTTGTACCTTCCTCCTCTGGACTATACATACACGAAGCGTGTGCGTATTCGTAGAATATAGACTGGGAAGTACATCTCCGAATATCTCTGGTTATAGTTGCGGAATATATACCGGGAAATACGACATCTCCGGATATGCCGGGTTATAGTAGCGGACTATACAGTGGGAAATGCGACGTTTCCAAATACGCCTGAATATAGTCTCGGATTATAGACTAGGAAATACGACATCTCCTGTTCGTTGCCACGCGTGGTGCCGAGGAGCGTGTCGTTGTTGTTAGTGGTTCATGAGGAAAAGGAAGAAGGCACCTAATTTCTGTCTGCCTACAGGCGACACGGCGCAGTGCCTTGGGAGTGTGCTCCGCACGCACGCCTGCCTGCACCTCGACGACCCCGCGCCACATTCTCCTCTCCGCGACGGACTCCTCCACTTCTTGAATCTAACCGCGCCTCAGGACACCTACCTCAGCGGCCGGTCTCACACATACGGGAGCCTCGGTGCGAAAGTGTCGGCTGCCCCGCGTGCGCGTTTGTAGATGTTAGTATGAGCTGAGGGCGGGCGGGCGCGCACGCATTGGTATTCCGGCTCCGCGAGATGGCAGCTCGAGCGTGACCGCTCGCCGCGACGAGGCGCTGCCGGCGCCGCCACCGCTCACATCCCCCACAATGCTCCACCGTGGATATGACCGCCAAAGCCTGCTTTCCCTCTTCCCCTCTCCCCACATGTTCCTGCGACGACGCAGCCGGTTATTGCCTTCTTGTTATTTTTCTTTGTGCATGCGCAAGCGGGGTGCCTCTTTGGTGTCAGCTTCCGCGTGCAGGGCCGCTAGCTTATCTTGATAAACAGTAGCGAGTTTAAGAAGAGCGTTCTCTTTTTTTTTTTTTTGCCCCTGCGAGATCGAAAGAGGCAGCGATGGTGGGCGGAGTGCGCCGCTCTGCATTCCGCGCAAGCGCAGTTCGTCGCGATCGTGCGGGGTTCATGATTCACGTAGTACTTACGCGGGGCGCGAGGGCAGGGAACTGTGGGAACAGACCGCGCCTGTGATCTTAGTGAGGAGGTGCGTCTTTGATTACAAGCGGGTGAAATAGAGGAGAAGAGGGGTAGAATGAGAGAGGAGGAAAATTTCCAGATGCGTGCTTAATCCACTACTTTAGACAAGTGAAAAAGTTGAAAGAAAGAAAGAAAAATGAGAGAATTCTATGCGCAAGTTTATAATAATCAACTTACCGTAAAACTGCAAAAAAAAAGTATTGAACACTGTGAAAAAAAGGCACGCAAAGATTATCCCTATCCGTCACTTTTCGCACTTTTGCACACAAAATTATCCCGTTTAATCAACACGCCCATTGTGAGGTCTTCCCGAAAGTTTCCCTCAATTTTTTTTTTTCTTGCAGCTCAGCCGTGCCAATATGGTAGCGTGCCGGCCCAGATCTGGGTGGCAACCGTCTGCACAGCGATAATGCAAAGCGTCCTTTTGTTCACTCCGCGCATATTTGCAATGCTAATGGTCGAACTACTGCATAAAATGGTGCAACTGTGTGATGTCAGTTTACATTGTGCACGAAGATCACATTTCAGCGGTGCATTTTTTAAAGTAGAAATGACCATGACCTTGAAGAGTGCCTCACCAAGGTCGATGTCACGCGTCCTGTACAAAAGCGTGACCACTGCGTGTTACTTTTCGCACGGCGCAGCCTTGCAGAGCGGCACGCTACTGGCAAAACAAACGAAAATGCCTAAAAGAGTGAGCATGATGAATGATCGTTCGTCCTTTACCGCTGAATCAAGCGTCCAGTATGCACGGATCTTCCATTAAGGAAGAATAAAAATACCAGCGCAACAGACGAATATGCGCCGTGAATTAATTAGTAAACGACACACTGCACACGGGAGTGTTCTGCGCGTTACTTCATCCTGCTGCGTGGTTGCAGCTGTGTATCAGGGTTTACCTCACCGTTCCCTCTTCGTACGTGACCGCCACACCGCCGTGGCTCACACATCTTTCCTCGTGGAGACTCACACGTTGCGACACATCGATGCTCGCATACGCCTGTGGTCTCGCGTATGATACACTTGCCGTGTGTGGCTTGAACTTCTTGGTTCGCTGGCGCATTAGTGCCACCCTATTGGTATTACCGTGTTAGAGGCGAGGAATTCACCAGCTGTTATGCCTGAGTGCCTGTGACAGTGATGCTGCTGAGCCGTCATTGCCACATGGAAAAAGGAGTGGGCACCCCTCCCCTAATCACTTAAAGGGAGCCTGCAACACTTTTTGCACGTGGTCAGAAAACGCTGCCGGTCGATAGTCGAGCCTCACGAGAACAGGCGAACTAAATGTTATAGCGCATAACGCGGCCAGGAATGTACAATAAATTGTCGGAGTCAGCTAAAATTCGCTGTCTCTTCTCTCGAAAAAATGACGCTACAGACTGAGAAATTGCTGCGTCACTGGCCATTATCATGCAATTGGCCTATTTGAGCATCGCGCGCTCGGGAGTTGCTGGGGCCGCCGCAGGAGGCCGTGACCTGTCCGCGCGCGCGATCGCACTGAAACGCCGCGCATTCGAAGAAAAAGGGAGAGAGAAGTGCTCAAGGTCACGAGGCGCGCTTGAAGTATTTTACAATGTAAATGGTTGTGAAACTGCTTGCGAAAAATGGCGGTCCTTCAGCTGGATGGATGGATATGGCTTTACCCTTTAGATCGGGCGGTGGCTAGCGCCACCAAGCCGTAATACTTAATGGACCAAAAACTATATTTATTTTTTTCCTTAAAACGTTTAAGTTTGAGGACTCTTACTTTGCAGTGAAGAGTTTAATTTTTACTCGTGCCTTGACTTTAGCCACCAATCAGATAACGTCCTTCTAGTTAAGTCTACCCGCTTAAAGTTTATTTTGCCCTCCCGGTCCCTAAACCCTAGTGCTTTCAAAAACTCTGCGCCATCATCCTGAACTATAGGGTGAAGCCCTTTACAGAACATTATCAAGTGTTCGGCAGTTTCTTCTTCCTCTCCACACGCACTGCATACTGTGTCTACCCTTTCGTATTTGGCCCGATATGTCTTAATTCGCAATACTCCCGTCCTGGCCTCAAACAGTAGGGAACTACCCCGTGTGTTATCATTGATGCTTTCCTTGGCTATTTCCTGCTTAAAAGTTCGATAGGTCTCTAGTGCGGACTTCTTAATCATGCCCATTCTCCACATGTCAGTCTCCGTTTCCTTCACTTTCTTCTTAACCGATAGTTCTTTCTGGTTTGGCCACCTGCTGTTTTCTAAGTATTTACCAGTCAACTTCCTGGTTCGCTTCCTCCATTTTGTATCGACATTCTTCATGTACAAGTAGCTGAAAACCTTCCTAGCCCAACGCTCTTCCCCCATTTCTCTCAATCGCTTCTCAAATTTTATCTTGCTGCTAGCTTCCCTGCCCTCAAATGATGTCCATCCCATATCACCTTGTACTCCCTGATTTGGTGTATTCCCGTGAGCTCCTAAAGCAAGCCTACCTATTCCACGTTGCTTAATTCCTAATCTTGCTTGAACTTCTGATCTCATGCACAAGACCGCATTGCCGAACGTCAGCCCAGGAACCACGACCCCTTTCCATATTCCTCTCACAACATGATACCTATTGTAATTCCACAGTGCCCTATTTTTTTCATGACTGCTGCATTCCTGTTACCTTTAGTCGTCACGTATATTTCGTGTTCCCTCAGATACTCGGTCTCATTGCTTATCCATACGCCCAGATATTTGTATTTATCTGTTATCTCTAGCATGACCTCCTGTATTCTAAGCTCACTACCTTCGTTGTCAATGAAAATTATGACTGCTGATTTTTCCTTACTGAATATAAAATCTAACCTATCTCCCTCATTACCGCAGATGTCCATCAATCTCTGCAAATCTTCTTTGTTGTTGGCCATTAGCACTATATCATCTGCGTACATTAATGCTGGTAGTGCCTGATCAATAAGTTTTCCTTGTTGGACTAAAGAGAGGTTGAAGCCCAGTCCACTTCCCTCTAATTTTGCCTCTAATCCTTGTAGGTACATCATGAATAATAAGGGTGATAGGGGGCACCCCTGCCTAAGCCCCCGTTTTACCTCTGCAGGCTTGGATACCTGTTTTTCCCACTTTATAACTACCTTGTTACCTTTATAGATACCATTTAAAAGATTAGTGACTACATGTTCCACGCCTAGTGTGTCCAGTATTCCCCACAATTCATCTTGCACCACGCTATCGTACGCTCCCATGATATCCAAAAATGCAAGCCACAGGGGCCTGTGTTCCTTTTCTGCTGTTTCGATGCACTGCGTCAGTGCATAGGGCAGCTGCTCATGGGGTTTAGCGCCATCTGTAGAGGAGGGAACACTTCCGGCGAAACAAAAATCAACCGGATGTGACGCAATAGCTGGTAAACGAGTGACGTCATTTTGTGCGCACCAGCGCGAAATTTGATTGCAAATTACTTTTCATAAGCCTTCGATCGCTAACTACTCGCGCTAAGGCGATTACCGGTGAGTCATCCACGAGTGTGCTTCAAGTAAACGCCATCTAATCTAATGCGGACTCATTACTGACTAGTGATGGTTTAGTGTACTACCGTTCATTTTGCCTCGATTTTGCAAGAAAACTTATTCTTTCAACTTTTATGCGCCGTTTTTTGGCATCTTCCACCAAAGAATTGAGCCAACCAACAACGTAGCAGCGTATGTAAGTGATATATGCAGCACCCCTTATTTGTTTCACACATAGGCAGCTTCTTTAGCAATGATTTGATTGATATGTGGGGTTTAATGTCCAAAAACCACCATATGATTATGAGATACGCCATAGTGGAGGGCTCCGGAAACTTCGACCACCTGGAGTTCTTTAACGTGCACCTAAATATGATCACACAGAGGTTCTTTAGCATGCACACTGCTTGTGATTTTCTGTTTTAACAGAAAAATGAGGCCTACGCCAAAATATTGACATTTTAGTTTGACTCAAATTTATTACACTGTACAAATTGTATTTTTACACAGACAAATTTATTACACTGTGCAAATGACTCAAATTTATTACACTGTACGAATTGGTGATACGAACAAAAACGTCGGCGGACATTCCCAGCGTTATGTCTTTCTTTATTTTTTTGCATTATGTTCCGATAAATTACCGGTACGTATGCGAACGAAGACATGCGAATTGTACCGTGATAGATAACTTGACAATCTGCTCACCGATAACGCAAATATAGTATACACTGCATACTCAAGAAGGAAACCGGGCTGCGGGATTATTGATTGATGAAAGTGCAGCGAGCAGTGCATTCCGAACCATTGTCCTTGTTTCTAATCTAGAAGACATGAGTCACCAGGCATATACGTTTGTTGCTACTGTATCTTTGCACAGCACATCGTTTCCGCAGCTACCGACGATAGCACTCAGCGTTAAATGTAATTCGCATAGTTCCGCTGCCCGTTAAACACTGCACTGAAGACGTTCACCAAGGATAAAACGCTCCTAACAATTTCGCGCATAACAAAGAAAGCAAGCAAGCGTAAAATACTGAAACACGTGAGGGGGTGTGTCGTCGCAGGCAAATGTTTCTAGCGGGCCTTGCCATGTGAACCTGCAAGGGCTGCACTGAGTAATAATGGCATGGGCAGAGGGTGCTAGACAAAGATTTTTCTTAAGAATAAAACCATAATAAATTCTTTGTTCGTTACACCTATGTAATATTCTTGGGAAAAATAAATCTCATTTGTAAAACTTATTGATTGCTTCGACTTTGAATTAAACTTGGTTTTTCACTATTAGTGTTGGTTCCCTCCACACATAGTGACGCTTCAATCGCAACTTCCGTAACCAACGTTGCCCGTAACTCCCCATGCTGATGTCACTGGCAATAGATTCTGAACCGCTTTTCACCCGAGCCTTCGCGACTATTTAAATAGAACTTATTTTCTTTCCCCGTGCAATTCCTTCCTGCTTGGCTTCCTGAGCTTCAGTCGGGACCAGAAAACAGCGAATGTAATCGCAGAATGCGCCAAATATTTTTTGTTACTCCGCACGTACTGGACAAACTCTAAAATTTTTGGAGATGGTCGATTCGTTAGACAAAAAGCTCTTTTACTGAATAATTTCAACGGCTACTTAAGAAAGGGTTATAGGGCCTCTTCAAAGAGGCGCTCAGCACACGGACACTGCACAATTTATGGTTATCAGCAAAAACTAGAAGTGGAAGGTCTAGCATGACTATATAGATATAAAATGTGGGCCGTAAAAATATTTCAGTGCAAAACAAGCCGTAAAAGCCACCGCCATTAAACCCCGCCCACCATCTGTGACTGCCTTGTCGCGTGTGACGTTATGCGCAGCAAGGAGCGGAGCCGTCTTCTACCGAAGTCTCAGCCACTGCAAATCATTCATTTTTAGTGTCAAGCTGAAAAGGTTTGAACTATCTGGAATCCACGCGCAGCTGACAACGAAATGGTATCGTTCCCGTTAATTCCGAAGCTCGCACAGCTATGCGCTGCCCGTTGCGTCACGGCTCGGGAGTGCGTCAGGGTAGCCCGACTAACACCCCACCAGCGTGTTTATAAGAAAGGGTACAGTTATAAATTTGGAACTCAACCAAATGCGCTAAATTTGACGAGATTGTTGCTGAACGCACGAGGATTAACTAATACAACACGGATTATGATAGAAAATTGGGTGTCATTAAATTAAGCGCGCGCAGGCGAAGCAAGCCATATAGTCTGCTAACATTACCCAGTGAGTCGCACTCACGTATATAAGAGTAACAACAGGGCTGGGGAACGCTGCAGCCTTCGATAGGTGAAACGCCGGCAGAAAAACAGAGCCGCGAAATAGCCACGCTTTAATTGCGACAAACGAGACGCAGCGATCATGTTTCGTCATGAGTTCACTCACTAATTAAAGATTGATTCCCTTCACTCATGAAGGAACACTCCACGTGGCGAGAATTCGCAGCACCTTAATAAATCAGCTATACATATGTCTATTTGGCATGTTACATTAATGAACCGACCAATCAGCCAGTAGGGCAGGCTGATGCATGTCCGCCAGAAAACGCGTTACCCTATTGTTCCAGCAGCAGCCATTTTAAACCTCGACGCATTGTTAAACTGAATTAAACAATGCAAAAGAGCGAACGAAAAGTCGCTTTATAGAGTAATAGGATCAACGAGCGTGCACGTAGCCTAATTAGCGTGCTTTGAGCTATTAAAAAAGACTCACCTTGAACCAAAACTACTGATACCATCTGTCTAAATGACGCTTCCGACGAGCAATTAAATTTGTTTTGTGCGTTTTTTTATTTTCTGTACGAGTTACACGGTCGTACTATACCGCCGCTTGAACATTAACGATTCCGGCAGTGCACTGATGGAGGTACCGCCGCTTGGACATTAACAATTCCGGCAGTGCACTGCTGGAGGAAGCGGGAGGACACTTTCTTCGGGCCGAGTGCACAGGCCATGGAAGCCGGCTTTTGTTTCTGCCTGAAAGCACCCGCGCGATGTTCTACCTGAAATGATTGCACGGACGGCTGACCTCACCGGTGATCATTAAAAGCCAGGCTTCCTTCTCTCCTACTCCCTCCATCTCCCCTTACCCTCAGAGACGCCCCCTCCCATACCACCCTGAAAATAGGCCGGCGATATAACGTTGGAGGCGCAAAACAAACAATGACGACGTTGCACCGTGAAAGACGTGAACAGCGCACTTGGCCCCGGTGTCGTGTCAAGGTCAATTAGTGGGAGGGCACCGCTGCGCCAGACAAGCTTTAACAATGGCTGCTCGTGTATATATACACAAATAGAGATATATATATATACAAATGGAGGGGGCAAGCACAGACACACGAGGTGGTGACGTCAACCATGGTTATCAAGCGGATGGAAGGAGGAACGGACGAGACATGGAGTGGAAGAGAAGGTCCTGTGTGGCGACTATGAAAAGCGGCCGAGAATGGAAAGCGGAAATAATTGTGGCGATATCAGAGATGGCTCCCACGTGATCTCTGTGGAGGTCTCGGCTTTCCGTCGCCTTTGTGGCAGGTGTGCATGGAGGGCGTTTGTGACACTTTATTTGTTTCTCATAATAACGATGTTGCTTGTATTTTGAGTATTGTCACGTTTGCTATCAAGTTGTCTTGTTTCTATATGTTTGTTTTTTACCAGAACTTCTTAACCTTGTGGTGTCGCAGACAGAAAGCTCGGCAGGAATGCGCCACCGAAAGCGGTCATGTGTTAAGTATATCATTTATAGCATAGTGTCACGGGGCCGTGGCGTGGACGAAGGGAGCAGACTGGATGCACAGATGAAATTGTTTATTTGGCCAGACTTGTGGCCTTTAAACGGAAAGTCAGATTGCAGCGAGACGCTGGCGCTGATAGCAGCAAACAGAGCGTCGGCCGTCGATCAACGGACAAGCGATGACGCCCCGCCACGGTGGTCTAGTAATTAAGGTACTCGGCTGCTCACCCGCAGGTCGCGGGATCGAATCCCGGCTGTGGCGGCTGCATTTCCGATGGAGGCGGAAATGTTGTAGGCCCGTGTGCTCAGATTTGGGTGCACGTTAAAGAACCCCAGGTGGTCGAAATTTCCGGAGCCCTCCACTACGGCGTCTCTCATAATCAAATGGTGGTTTTGGGACCTTAAACCCCACATATCAATCAAATCAACAAGCGATGACGCACGTTGGCATTTATACATGTGCCGTCTAATATTCCGGCGCTATCGCTAGCGGCCACGCAAGTTCCAGAAGAATGCGTAATGTTCTCGTTGTGCGGGTAATCGCATTGTAAGGTTCTACGATTATCTCGATGGTTGTTTAGTCCCTCGGCGTGGCTGCGCGAGGCAGCACTTACACGTGTAATGGGGAGATAACATGTATGCATTGTATAGTATAGCAAGGGGGTGAGAGAGATAAGTCAGGGTGAGGATGACTGATGCGAGAATTAGGAGTTCAAGTTCAGTTTAAGCTCAAATTTATTTGTTGTTACTGCATGTACATAAAAAAATTCTGTCATATCCACGAAGTGAACGATGAAAATGAGTTACATAATAAATATGGAATCAGGAGGTCCCAAAGTATGAAGCTGTTAGGGAGACCTCTTAACGTTAGTGGTGCACGTTATCGGTAACAGTGGCAATAGCTGCAAGTGCAAAAATTTTTTAAAAGACGCAATCGATACAGAACTATAGTGTACACTAAAGAAAGAAAAAAGTATGTATTCACCATGGCAATAACAATGTCAAAAATACAAATTAGTATGAATACAAAAGATTGAACTGATGACTAAAGTAAATTTAATACAGATGAACAAAATGCTCATTTAACCGTATGTTTTTTATGTGGTGTTCAAAAGATTGCGATGGCCGAAGTGACCTAACATGAAGAAGTATGCGATTCCAAAGATGAATACCAGAAGGATAGATGGCAATATGAGAGAGAGAGAGAGAGAACTTAAAGGAAGGGGACATAGAAATGGATAAAGACGGAAAAAGTTAAAGAAAGAAAATAGTGACGATTATGAAGAAAGAATTAAATATGCAATTGCAAGGCGCTGGGGCTTCCTTGCCAGCTCCTAAGTTTACTCCAATACCACTGGTTTAAACTGGCTTCATTTTTTTTTTCATGCTTAGAGGGTAGAGGGGAGTGTAACGAAATTTTCAAAAGATATCTGTGTAGAAGCTCACTGTTCGACTTCAGTATCACCACTGACAATATTGTAACGCTGCCCTTGAAAGATTATGAAAGAATAAGGAAGAGGCACGGGAGCGAGGGATCTGTGATCGGCCGATTCAATTTTTCTATACTTGAGGAAAGCTGCAATATTGTAACCAAGTATTAGGAATTATTTTGTTATTCTCAGTATTTCACTTGTTTAGTAATTACTTCTTGTGCTTAGTTACTTGAACAGTTGACCGTATATGGCTAAATTTACGCTATACTAATATGATTTAACATTTATGCTCGCATCAACCGACGGCTTCATGGCATATCCCTCATTGCGGGATAAGCGTCAGTAGTCAAGGGAGAGGGAGATGACAATCTTTAATGAAATTCTCGGAGATGTTAGTCTGGTTTATAGCCTGGCCTGCAACCACAGGTGCCAAATGATGACTGCGATGCGTACAGTAAACGCACACATGCATAAATAATAGTCATGTTCCCAAACACTTATACATAAACAAAAGAATCATTCATAGAGTGTCGTTAACTTGAAAGTTCCTTAGAAACATGAACAGTGATTTTGTGTTGAGCTTCGCACAGCCGTTGCCTTGCCACGGGCCGAAAAAGTGCCGCAGCTCGAAATTCAAGACACGTCGCAAATAAAGTGCTACAGACTTTGTCATCCTGCGTCGTAATGAAAACAGTCACCAGGGAAGCGTTTTAAGTCTTCCCGAGTATTATACACGTGATGTACGTCGGCGAATAGGACAGTCTGATTTTGTGCTTGAAGTATTTCGAGTGGGCAACGCCGAGCTTCAGCTGGTGAACGCAACTGTTGTCTTGTCTATAGTAAGTGCTTCGGGCATATAAAAGCTACACGTCGGGTATATTTTGTGCAGTGGTCCGTACTGTTTACTTACATCGCACCGTACTGATCACTGCAGATTCCATGCGAACGCACTTAGCAGAATTATTGCGTCTTTTCTTGAAAAAAAAATGAGTTTCATTACGTCAGATACCCCAGCGTGCGCACGAATATTCTCATCTATACCGTGGTGAGCTGGTAGCCACTACAGCGCCACATTGTGCTACAGTTCATGAGTACTTTGCCCAGGCACCTGATGTCCAGAATTAGTTGATTGTTCTTACCCGGTGATTTCAGTACAGCAGCGTGGCTCGAGAGTATACGAGAATATCACCCAAACGCCACTTTGTTTTGTTTTAGATTCGTCAGTGACCTGCTTTTTAACAAGATATCATTGAAGGATCCGGTCTTTCATCTTGGTATACACAGGCGCAATCTGCAGTGTAGCCATAGCTCATCGACAGCGGCAGAAGTGCGGTGACTGAAAGTGGAAGAGATGGAGCCAACATTCGCCGATGGTATCCAAACACCCAAGTAGCATGATCCATCTGTATGATGGCGGGTTGTATAGTTTTTCTAAACAAAACTCCAACCTAAGGTGCAAAGGTGATTGGCCATGAAAGGTATATCATGACCTGCTCCTATAAATTCGAGATAACTGTGTTACGCAGCCTTGAACAATAGGGTGATGTACTACAGAAAGTGTTTGACAGCAAGAATGCACTTTAGATAATCTTAATTGATACGAAACAAAAAAGAGACAGTTTCGGCACAAGGCCGAAGCGATGAATGCGATAGCAACACGCCGGGCTGTTATATGATGTATAGCGCTAAGAGATTTAGGAGCCATGCGAAATGTGGTGAACATGGTCGATTCTGCTTGCATGACAGTAATGCAGTAAGTACAGTATCTAAACAGATGTTCTGAATACTTGACTGCATGACGTCTCAGAGAAGGCGAAGTCTGTGTTCGGTATCAAGAAACGTGACAAGCCATTGGTTTTCACGTCGAAGTACATAAACGTGGAAGTCTGCAGTGACTATCACTGGCGCATCCTGTAGGCACATCGCACAGAAGTCGGATGTTCTGAAGGTGCAAGCATTACCGTAACTCATCTGGGGTAGCGAGTCATCTGGGTAACGCCAGTCGTCAGCACCCCCATGTTCCGTACTACGGCCTCCCCGCCAGTCAAAATGGGCGGAACCACTATCGTAAGCAGTGTCATTTGCGAAAGATCGACTGCCGGGACATTACAGCATCGGATAACAGCTATGACGTCTTGTCCACCTCAATTCTCGTCTCGTTCCACAGAGGGTGCACCGTTTTCGCACGAACAATGGCAATTGTGTTCCGTAAAGCCTGACAAACGCTGCTTCCGGCGCTGTCTGACTGACCTACTCTCCGCCGCTGCTCATAACGACCAGAAAACGAATGCCGCTCGAGGATTTGCGTCGGCTTATAGCGGGCAAAGCCCCGCATTGAAAGACAACGCCTTTTCTCTTAAACGACCCCCACGATGCACTGTATACGCTCGACCGTTCACTGGGCCAACGTCGTCAAAAGCATCTGTTCCACTTCTCAGACCACTCCATTTTTTCGTCCTCCCCCTCTCCTTCTCTCTCGATCTCTGCTTTAGTACTTCGGAGCCACACGCGAGAGTTGTAAAACCGTGCTATAACCATTGATTCGACAACGCGAACAGACACGACCCCTGTAGTTTCGGTCGCGAAGCTCCGACACATGTTGTCCTCTGCAACTAAACACTAGCGTCAAACCGAACGACAGATGACGCACCCTTCCCTCCCTCCTTCCACTCCTTCGTTTTTTTCAGTGTGGAAACCTGTTCTTTGACTTGTGTCCTATATGGAGCACGAAAATCACGACGTATGCCTGCGTGGCCGCGGTGAACCGTGAAAAGAAAACTGCAACGCGAGCGACGCTGTATTCGGCCGCCGTGAAAATGTATTTCCCGGTCATCACAGTCCTGAAAGGCGACGTTGCTAAAAAAAAAAAAAGCTCTATTCTTCATTTTATTTCGCGTCCTTCAACCCTGTAGACTTCGTTCTCCCCATTACTTTATAGCTGGCCTTATGAAAGTATTCGCTTCGGGCCTTTCCTGAAGGTCTAACGTGCCGCTATATAGACAGGCCCACGAAAAGAACATTTAACAAGAAGCCACGTGAGAGAGTCGTTCTTTTTGCTTATCTAGTCTGCAACTTCTCACCTTCTTCGAGAAGTCGACTGTGCTCTTTGGAACTCTTTGTTGGGTTTCTTGACGCGCCCTTCTCTTTTTTCCTACCACGTTTCTATTCTGCTCTTATAGATCTCGGCTTTCTCGGTTTCGCATACGTGGTGGTCGCTAACCCGTGAAAGAAAGGAAAGAAACATCATACTGCGCACAAAAGTGCGAAGGCACAGCCGTCCTGACAGCGAGCGATGGTCTCGAAAGAACGAAATTCGTATCAACGAAAGCGAACGCCGCTTGGAATGAGGCGGAAGGGAAGAACAATGGAGACCGTATGTTTGTACGGTGTTTAACGACCGGCAAAAAGCACTTTAGCGAGCTTTAGCGAGTCGTCGTTCTCCCGTCGGCGTCGCCCCCGTCGCTGTGTGCTGTGTCCATGGAACCACCCACTGGATCAAGTGTTCTGATGACTTCAATGTTGTTTTTTTTCTCTGCTGACACTGTCGACCGAGCCGCCAAGAGAATGCTAGTGTTTGTTTCTTATGTTTTTTGTGATTCTCTCAATTTTGAGTTCGCAGTGCGCTGAAAAACGAAATATGTTGGTTCAGGGTTCACTGCCCTCTCAATTGGAAGTCCATAGGTCACTGCCCTTATTAAATGTCTTTGAAGAATTCTCTTGGTTTTCTTCGACGAGCTCTATTGCAACAATGCGATGTTCTTGATTGTGCCGCTGAAGCTCTGAGGAGTAAATGTTAGTAAGTTGTTTGCTGTAATCTTTACTTATCTTTTGTTGGTGTCGTAGGACAGTTGTCTCTTTTTTCATTCTAGCTTCGGGAAAGTTTATTTCAAGCCAGTAACTTTAGCGGCAGTCACTTTCACGCACAGCTAAGCATCTTTTGAAGCACGCTCGTGCCAATTAAGCTTCTCATCGTTAGTGTTCGCAATTATCATGTGTCATTATTTAAGCCAAACAGCGTAATTAGTGTTTAAAAAGCCTGCAATTGCCCTATTTTTCATTTGTAAGATACGAAAGTTAATAAGTTATTACGGGTGCGTCTCTAACTTCGTTTATAATTTACAAAAAAGGAGCCACTGATTCGCACATGGCCGATGCTCAAGCTCACATATTCGGTAAACATGACGTCATAATCACCATTGTCAGCCTCACTACGCCCACTGCAGAGCAAAAGCTTCTCCCATGGTCCACCGATCAAGCCGTTCTTGTGCTCTCTGTTGCCACGTTACACCTGCGAACCTGTTAACCTCATCGGCCCACCTAACGTTCTGTCTCCCCTTCGTGCGTTTTCCTTCTCTGGGAATCCACTCAGTTACCCCTAACGACCAGTGGTTGTCCTGCCTATGCGCTACAAGCCCAGCCCATGTCCATTTCTTCTTGATTTCAACTATGATATCCTTAACCCGGTTTGTTCCCTGACCTACTCTGCTCTCTCCTTGTTCCTTAAGGTCCCATCAATCATTTTTTTTTTCCATCGCTCACTGCATCGTCCTCTATTTAGGCTGAACCGTCTTTGTAAGCTTCCAGGTTTCTGCTCCTTAGGTAAGTACCGGCAAGATGCAGCTGTGATATACGTTTATATTGAGGGTTAGGAATAGATTACTATTCATGATTTGAGAATACTTGTTGAATGTAATCCACCTTACCTTTATTCTTTTATTTTTTCACTCTCGTCGTTCGGCTCCACGGTTAGTACCAGTCTTAAGTAGACACAAACCTCTACAACGTCCAGTGTCTCTCCACCTATCGCAAAGGGCAGTTTCCTGCTGAGACTCTTGCACATTACTTTAGTTTTGTGCATATTAATTTTCAGACCTGCTCCTTTGCTTTCCGTGTCCAGTTCAGTAATCATAATCATTCGTCCGCTGAGTAGCTCACCAAGGCTACCTGCTATTCTCTGATGAAATTGCAGGTTACTAAGGTACTCTCTATTAACTCTTATTGCTAACTCTTCCCAATCTAGGGCCCTGAAGACCTCCGTTATAGCAGTGAATAGCATTGGAGAGATCGTGTTCCCTGCGTTAAATCCTTCTTTATTGGGATTCTGTCACTTTATTTATGTAGATCTATGGCGGCTGTGGATCCGTTGTAGATTTCTTCCAGTATGTTTATGTAGGGTTCATCCATGCCCTGATTCCGTATAGTACCTGCATTACTGCTAATGTCTCGGCTGAGACAGACGCCTTCTCGTATTTTATATAGGATTGTATAGGATTGTATAGGATTTTGTTGTATTCCACACGTTCCCCTTTTACCTGATTTATAGTATGAATATGGTATTTTGTGGAATAGCCTATACGAAATCCTGCTTGGCCCTTTGGTTGATTGAACTCTAATGTCGCCTCAATTCTATTAGCTATTATTTTTGTAAATGGTTTGTAGAAAATGGACAGTAAGCTGATCTGCCTATACATTTTCAAGTCCTTGACGTTTCCTTTCTCATGACATATAATGATGTTGTCGTTCATCAAAGACTAGGGCCCTTCCCGTCAAGAGACACTTCGTATACAGGGTGTCCCACGTAACTTTATCAAGAGTTACAAAATATTCCAGAACACGTAATTACGACGCGACCAAATAAATGCATGTTGCTCACAGTTGCCTGGAGTTGATCAGGCTATTTTTGTGTTCTCAAATATTGTTTAATTAGATATGTTTAATTAACTAAATTTTCAAGAAACGTAGATTGATACAAAAATTTCAATTAGAAAGTTGTAGATTGGGTTGCAAAACCTCAGATTAGACAGTGCAGAACTTTATATCTGTTTGGAATTAGTGTTTTTTTTTTGCTAATTACACATGCCCGCGAAATCCAAAAAATATCACGTGACACACCCACTCGTGCGCCAGTGCGCACGATGATTCTAGTGCTCTCTAACGTTCCGCGTACGAACGACCATAGCATTGGCCCCATTGTGATGTCTCGACAGGGCCGCAACGATGGTGGCGGCTTTACGATGAACGCGTTTTGCTATCGGCCACAAAAGCGATAACCACTGTGACTGTGTATCACTGTCATGAAGCAGTGCGGGAGAAGCTTGTCGTTTAGCTAGTTCCACATATACCAAATTTGGTATCACGTGAGGTGAATAGACGACGAAAGTAAATGACACGTCCACACATTATAATCATGCCAAGCAAGTCCTGTGCGGCATAGTTTACACCCGCCTGGTAACGTTGTGCCTACCAAGTTTCCTCATTCGTGCTTCACATATCAACGTTTCCCACTGTACGTGGGATCTGCCAATTCTTTTTTTCTAACGCAATTCATCTGCCATCTTTCAGCAGGTCCGTTGTTACCTTATCATCACCAACAGTTTTGCCTCTTTGCAACCATTATAGGGCTTTCCTTACTTACCATGTCATTACTGATAGGCTGTCGAATTCCTATGGGCTATTACTGCTCCTTACGATATCATCCTGGTTGTCCCGGCTTCTGTAAACCTCTCTGTATAACTCCTCCGCCACCTCAACTATCCTATCTATATTGGTTATGACATTACCTTCCTTGTTCCTTAATGAATACATCCAATTTCTGTCTATGCACAAGTCTGCCTTCGCAGCTTTAAGGCTTCTGCCACTTTTTACAGCATGCTCAATTTTTTTTTCATGCTATACTTCCTGATGTCAGCTACTTCACTATTTATTAACTTCAAAAGCTCCACTATCTCTACATTGTCGGTTGCATTTGAGGCTTTCCTGGTCTGTCCTTTCTTAATGAGATTTTTCATCTCCTGAGATAGTTTGCTAGTGTCCTGTATAGTGACCCTATCCTACCGACTTCCATTGCACACTCTTTGATGATACTAGTAATGTTGTCGTTCATTGTGTCAACGCTAACATCGGTTAGCTCGTTTAGAGTCTCGAATCTATTCTGAAGCGAAACTCTTAATTCCTGTACTTTCCCTTCTTCCCCTAGCTTATTAATTAGCGTTTTGCATATCAGTTCATGCCTTTGTTTTCTTAATCTAGTTGAATACGAGCTCCTACCATTATATGGTGACTTCATTATATCTTCTACACTCTGTACGATGGCTGGGCTTGCACACAAAATGAAGTATATTTCATTTTTAGTTTTGCATTTAGGACTTCGATATTGACGTTACCATCTTTAGTACTGCGAGTTATGTACTTTTACATCCGGCCGCAACGGTCGCATGTCGATCGAGGTGGAGTGATATGGGCCCGTGCACTGTGCGATGTGAGTGCAGGTTAAAGATTTGGCAACCCTGCCTTGCAGCATCCTTCATAATCATCTCGTGGTTTCGGGGCGTAAAAGAGCAGGTAATATTGCCTAGTGTTGCATCAAGTACACGAGCCATGATAGTTAACAATCATACTACATAGCGACCGAGTGTTCGTGGTAGTTTAATAATAATAAGCTAAATAGCAATAATATTTCTCGTGACGTCGTTTGTGGTATACTTTTTTTGCCCTTTAATACCGGACCTGTTTAAGCTTGACGTACTACCTTGATCCATCGCACAAAGCTTGGTGGTTATGACCACAAACAGCGGACATGAGCCAAGCATATCTAGCATTGCATAGCTATGCACAGTGTAGTACAGTATGGGGCAGAGAAAGTAAAGGGGGTGAGAAAGTAGGAGGAAGGGAGAGGGTAAAATATGGAATAGCATTGTATAGTTGAGCTTAGCGAGGCGATGGGCAGTGACGATGAGGAGGATCGATGCAAGAGTGAGGAGGATGAAAAGGCATATGAGAAAGGGTAAACCGTAGCATAGCTATGTACAGTATATAGTATAGAATGGTGTGGGAATTGAGAGTGAAGAGTATTAATGTGAAAGTTAGGATGTAGGAAAGGAGGATAGATATAAGGAAAGAAAGATGAAAAAAGCAGACGAATATATAGAAAGAAAAAATAAATAAAGAAATAATTAGATAGATAAATAAATAAGATGCTGACGTATGAAGTGCTTGACATTACTCTTATTTTTTTATCAATAACTATTACTTGTTTAATACTTGAAATCTCTAAATAATTTATATAATCAATCTTGGGTCAATCGCCCTGAGTGTATATGAGCCTTAATAGAGTCGTCGTCGTCGTCATTATCATCATCAACATTATCATCATCATCAATTCAAATTTGTTCAAGATAACGCGATTCTACTTCCTGATTTTAACGAATGAAAAACACTTCTCTTAATCTTGTGCGTACGCTCTTATTTTGATTGTCAATATTCACCTGCGAAAATGTTTCACAGGTTCGCATCATTCATTCCTAGTTAATTCCCTTGAGTCGGTGTGGGCTGTGTTAAAGGTTCCGTCATCATCATCATCATCACTACAATATATATTTTCACAGCTTGATGAAAAGCGGTATGCACTAATGTCCGGAATAGTTTTACTGTTGAGTGCATTTAGATTTAGGCGGGTATTGAAAAAGACTATAGACGGTCTAAAACTCCGAAGTGTTTCATTACGTTGTCTCTTGTACTCTTATCGCTGTTTGTGGGGCGTATAAACCGAACAAGTAATAGTAATAACGAACTCAGCCTTTTTTCTTCAAGAAAAGAAGCGCAAGCAAGCCTGATGTCATTATTGTTCCCTAAATACGCCCCACAACGGAGAACACATCTAATACGTGTTCTTGGGCGAGTTGGTACATGGCTTGAGGAATACTAAAACAAAAAAAAAAGTGTAAACCAGAAGCATGGGAAGGAATATGACTCACAGGCCAATGGCGTAGCTTAGATGCAATTAGAACGACAGTGTCTCGCGCATGCGCAATAATAACCGCCATCGCAAATGCCTGCAACCGCATTGATTGAATTGTGGCATTTAACGTCCGAAAACCACCATATGATTATGAGAGATGCCGTAGTGGAGGGCTCCGGAGATTTCGACCACCCGGAGTTCTTTAACGTGCACCCAAAGCTGAGCACACAGGCCTACAACATTTCCGCCTCCATCGGAAACGCAGCCGCCGCAGCCGGGACTCGATGCCTCGACCTGCGGATCAGCAGCTTAGTACCGTAGCCACCAGACCACCGTCGCGGGGCGCCTGCAACCGCATCATGCGTATACAAAATATCTGCAAAGCTATGGTCACTTTCTATGCGATAACCATTTCTAGAGCAACAAGTTGTGACATGGACTTCTGGCGTGGGTTCCCAGTTTCGCCGAAAATGTTTTGGTTATTTTCTACTTCTTTCGACATCTTCAACGAAGTGTATCCGATCAGCGCGTGGTTCCACTTACCTATACTTTCACTGTGAGCAGCGAGAACAATCAAATCGTTATTTGTTTACTTTTGGGGATGTGCGGGTTTGTTTAACCAAGCCTAACCTAACCTAATCTCGCACATGAACCCTTGTGAATGAACTGCGACGTACAGTACTCAAAGATTATAACAGGACAGTTTGCGGCTAAGTAATGCAATTATTTCGTTTCCGACGTGTTAAGTTCTTGATATCGGCTTGACTTCGACTGGAACGGGTGCACCAGAGCCAACATTCTCTTCAAAGACCAGATTCGTGACTACATGAAGTGATTATCTTGATTATCGGGTAATGACGCATGCCAGTCATTACACTAAAGCGAATTAATGTCCCACTTGAATTTGTAAGTAGTAAATACCATTCACTGTTAAAGCGAACACTATAATGAACAGAATCGAAAGTTGGGCTAGTTGGATAATATAATGACAGAATGAACCCCTGTCATAATTCGGGTGTCATATATAACTGCAAGAAGACGTAGAAACATTGTTCGTGAAGGGCGCTATATAGTCTGTCAAAAGAAGTCAGAACAGTCAACCAGCAGTAGTCTTTTGAAAATATAAGCCACTATGCTTTTGCCAGAGAGTTACACCCGGACGTGATGCTCACTAGAGTTTTTTTTTTTTTCAACAGTGAACCCGTCTGTACATAACCAAAGAAATGAAAAAAAAATAAAAGCGCGTAACACTTCCATACTGCTTTGGGGTTCCGCCCCTATATTAACGCGGCTGTGGCAATGATCTCCGACACAAAATTCTCCGACGCAAACGTCCAACCAGCTGCTGCCAGTAACCATGTAATATGCATTCGGCTATTAGTTTACAGCTGGCCATTGCCATATATAATAAATATAGTAAACGTGCTCGGGGCAAACGACATTGGGTAAAGTAGGTTGCCACCAATAACCAACACGTCTCTTCTGAGAAACTCGAGTGAGTACCAGCTAGTCTCTATGCGCAATAACGCCTCCTATAGTTGCTCAAGAACACATTTAGCACAACTTCCATGGCCTCCAGAATTGCACTAACGCAAGCCCGGATGTAGTAGTTGGCGTGCAGTCGCGCCAAACACTGTCGCAAACCGGCATTCGCTCCTTTGCTGACTTTCGCACGCCATATATTACCACCTACAATCGACCCGTAGCCCTATGCTTAGTTCCAACTCTGCGATGTATAACGCGCCGACCAAAATTTCCCAGGAAGGTATCGAGCGCTGTGCACCGACGCAATCGACGGCGATGATTATCTCAAACTACTTTTTTTTTTCCACGAGCCCCTGGAAAGCGCTTCATCATCTCCTTTGGCGTTCTGCAGCCGTGGGAAAATCAATTACACGGCGTGGCCCACGCAACGTGTGTGCCTTTGTATTCTACGACCCACTCGGTATATATCCACACAGAAACAACACACAAGAGACAGACGTGAAACCGCTTGCCCGCAGGCACGTCGGACGTTAGTTTTAATGGGAACTGGTCCCTGTCATCACGTACGCCCCGTGCCGTACTCGCTATCGGACGTCCCATTCGCGAGCGGCACAATTGTCGAGCCCTTATATCACCGTCGGCGGCGTTGCACGGCTTCAGCGAGTGAGCTTTAAGCGTTGTCTATTCGATTGCGCAGTATACGCGTCTCCGGGGAACTGCAGACTGGACACCATCGCGCTCGTAGCGCAAATGGTGTTGCTTTCGCTGATGAGAGCGATGGCTCTGTCGCGTCGCAGGCGATTGCGACGGCCCTGTCGAAAAGATTTCGAAGCGTCGTTTATTCATTCTTGCTCGCAGCGGTGCGTAAGTTGCGTGGGAAACGTGTGGGGCGAGCTGTGGGAAGCGAAGACACCATTACACGTCTCGGCTTCCAATGACATCGTGTCTCACGGGGTATATGACTGTGTGTTACAGTTTGGGCCCTGTGTGAAACTCTATGTAGTCCAGTGGCTCATCGCTCGCCATAAACTCGGTTACTGCGAACAGCGCTCCCAGGCTTAGCGATACGGATATGCAGTGTGTTACGTTTGAAAGGTGTATTACATCAACACGTCACATTCTGAAACTTTTGTTGCAGAAGGGGGTAGTACCTCGTCGGAATGCGTCGACGCTTGTGAAATATAGGGGTTATTCCGAATTGAATTGAATACTAACTTGTTCGAATTGAGCGTTGGAAGTTTTCATGACGTGCTCATCCCTGTTATTTGCCCTAACTCGAAGTCTCTCAGCCATACCTGAATTGCTTCCACGAAGGTGCGTGGTCCTGGAATATAAAAACTCATTAAGTACCTAGTAATGACTTAGCTGTCGTATATGCAGGCTCGCTAATATCTAATTAAACAAAACTGCATACTGTTCAGGGCTGTTGTCGGTTACTCCCGCCATGCAATGCAATCCAGATAGCGCATATAATACTTTCCTAGCTATTTTCCTTGAGTGCTACGATATTGCTTTCCCGATACAACAGATCAGAACACGAAAGGGTAAGAACAGAAAACCATGGATAAACAGTGACCTCCTGAAACGAATCAAGCAGAAAAACGCGCTTTTTCACAGGTTTCTTGCTACTAGAGATATTGCAATATTGCGTGAATTCAAGCGATTCCGCAACAAACTAAATAGTGACACTAGGAAGGCTAAACTTGCCTATTATGAAGCCACCTTCTCACGTATAAAATCAGAACCGGCAAAAATATGGAAACAAGTTATTTCCTTAACTGGGAGAACAGCAACGTCAAATACACCTAAACAAGTAAAAGTCAACAATATCATTCTGGAGGGTAAGGAACTGGCGAACGCAATTAACCAATACTTTGTAAATGTGGCTGTTTGTGATGAAGACTCAACACAATATGAAGATGAAACAAGTAGTTGCATGAACTCTCTCGTACTACACGAAGTATTACCCGAGGAAGTCTACCGATATATAAAAGAACTAAAGACAAACGTTGCGAGTGGTTATGATGACGTAAGGGTGGCTCCAGTTAAGGCTGTCGCATCTATACTTAGCCCCGTATTAGCATATCTGGTAAATTATTCCTTTCTTATTGGAATCTTTCCAACAAAACTTAAGGTGGCCAAAGTTACACCCATTCATAAAGGTGGCAACACTACTGAATTAACAAACTATCGTCCGATATCCGTATTACCTGTATTCTCAAAAATTTATGAAAAATGTATAAATACGCGCCTTATGAAATATCTTGAGAAGTACAATATCTTATCACCGCATCAATATGGTTTTCGCAAAAATAAAACCACGGAAGAGGCACTAATTGATGTAAAAAGCCGCATAATAGAAAATATTGAAAATAAAATGTTCACGTTAGGTGTCTTCCTTGACTTGCGTAAAGCGTTCGATTCTGTTGACCATAATATCTTACTGTTGAAATTAAGCCGCTATGGAATTCGTGGAATAGTCTCTGACTTATTTAAAAGCTATTTATCATCCAGACAACAATTTGTTAGCATAGACAGTAAAAAGTCAGACTATTTAAGCGTAAAGAAAGGAGTTCCGCAGGGGTCCATTTTAGGCCCCGTGCTTTTCCTTTTATATATAAATGATATTACAGAGGTTCAGTATACACCCGAAATTAAAATGTTCGCTGACGACACAAGTATATTTTTCACAGGCTCCACCATTCAGGAAGTAGAAGCTTCGACAAATGTATATCTCTCGAAACTTTCAGGCTGGCTAACAAAAAACAAACTAAAATTAAACACACAAAAAACAAAATTTACTATGTTCAGGCCCATTAACAAGCACATCAGTGATAATATAGTAATCTTGTTTGACAATCAGCGACTCGAACAAGTCAGCACACAAAAATTCCTTGGAGTCTGGTTTCATGAGCACTTAACATGGACACCGCACGTAAATAGTCTCTTGGTAGATCTAGCTCGTTCTGTAGGGTGCTTAAGTAAAATTGCTTTCCTCCTCCCTTCATGGTTATGTAAATCATTATATTATAGCATGTTTTACTCCAAACTTCTATACGGAATGCTTGTATGGGGAACAACAACTAAGACCAATTACGATCGAATATTAATCTTGCAAAAGCGCGCGCTCCGTGTAATAGAAAAATATAAAGGTCACCCCAAGGACTTAGACACTCAGCCGCTTTTTCTTAAACATGGAATTCTATCTGCTAGGAAAGTATATAATCTTAAACTGATGCAACACATCCACAAACATAAACTACAGGATTCCTTTCCACGCACTGTATCAACAACATATGGCTTCAGAAATTCTACCCGCAAAACTAAGAAAACACGCACGAACTATGGCAAGCAGGCTATTGATTATAAGATCATACAATTGCTAAACCTTCACGAATCGAATATAGACTTTACTCTGAAAACTAAACAATTTAAATGTCATCATAAATCCTTTCTTCTTTTGACTAAAGACATAGTAGATCCATAGGCTTTTATATTTAGGAATACTTGTATACTGAGTTGATTTTTTTCTTACTGTGAACAATGATGCTTAAACAGAATCGTTTGATACCAAAATTGTTTCCTGTTTATGTAAAACATATTCTGAATGTATATCATGTAGAAATAAGCTGTGTAACTAAATAAGATATGTATAATGTCACTTATTTGTATATGTATGTTACTGATGTGTGAATATGTGTAATATGGCACTGATGCAGACTGTATCAGGAGGTCAAGACCTCGTCAGGCTATTTAGCCTTTAGTCTTTGCCTCCCGCAGGGAAGTTTTTGTATTTTTTTCCTGCAAATAAACTAAACTAAACTAAAAAAAAACTAAATTATATGACAAAGCCCATCGAGCCCTGCTTACTTTCATAAAGAAAACAGATTTAGCCTCGTGTTCACAGACATTTTTTCTCATGTGACTTTTTATTAGCATTTAATCTTGTTTGTTTCGTTTGCTGTTTCTTACGCTTCCTCTCTCCTTTTTTCTTCCCTCCTGCCTTCCTTTCCTCTATGTCTCCCCTTCGTGAAGAAGCAGGCATGCATTGTGTCCCTGTAGGTGGCAGATGTTCACCTGTTCCCTCCCTATTTCATCTCTGTCTTCGTGCTTCCTTTGCATACAAACACCAAAAAAGCCATATGTGAGACATGAGAAGGCCTTGTTTCGAACGTGCAAGTGACAGCATCCGCTGACATTTTGTACAAACGACCCCTCCCCACGTCCCCTGTTCACTATTATTCATTGTCCCGGTCATCGTGACAGACAAGTCGTCGTCAGCTGCCCGCTTGCTGAGGTGAGCTTGAGGCACACCCCTGTGGTATAAGGTGACAGAAAAGACAACACCGTGTTTCGACCAAGAAGGAATAAAAGAAAAAAAAAGGGGGGGGGGGGAGAAGTTTATCCTAACAGCGAAACTGGTTGATCTTAGAGGTTAAAGTGACCTTCTTAACTGCTGGTCTTTCGCTGGCGCAGACAAAGTAGAATCGAACCACAGCCTGTCACGGACCATGCAAGGACGTGCAAACTTCATCTCCAAAACTAACATGCAAAACTGTCTCCACTCCCGGTGGAAGCACGGGTCTTTCGTCGCCCTCACTCTACTCGCGTGGCGGCTGCGTGGACGGTCTTTGTCGGTGTGCGCGGCTAATAAGCAATGACCCAGCGTTTTACTTCGAACTCTAGGAGTAGCGTAGCATGCGAAGCCGCGCATGGATCGACTTTCAAGTTCCGTTCATCCCGGACACCCTACTCGGTGTTAACGCGTCCTTGCAAGTGGGGCACACCATGATTTCACTCTAGTTTCTGTTCCTGTTACTCGTCTAAAACTCTTATTGGAGCGCGTACGCCACGTCGGTTCATCGCCACGCCACGTGAGAGCCCGATGGGTTCATTGCGCGTCTGCAGAATGTCGTTTCCCGACGCCATCACGTGATTGCTGAGAGAGAGTAAGGGGGAGAGGCTGCAGTGTCTTACACCGGCCGGAACGCGCTAGCGCGTGAGCGCATTCTGGCAGTGCTTGGGCCAGCTGTTGGGCATGCGCTGTAAAAGTGGGCACGCCGCACAGCGGATTGAACTCCGCCCTAAGCTGCTTCGCATCTGAAAAATCCTAATCCTCCTTGCTTTAGACAATGCCGAGTCGCACCTGAAGACCACTTCTGACGCGTATATAGTCTTCATCCCAGCACACCAATATTTGGCGCTGACTGTTTTCATAATTGACTTCAAGATCATATTTTCATAATTAAATTGAAGATCGAACAGGCTTTCCACATTGCGAACAATCACTTCTTTCGTACATTCATGGTCTGAAAATTGTATTGCAATCGGTGTACGGCGGAGTCCCAGAGAAGGATGTTCTGAATGGTGGGTGACTAGTACGAAAAAAAGCTAATCCTGCTTACTCTACTGCAGTATTGTAGCCTTTGGTTCGCTTTTATGGTTGTGCTTCCTCGCCGTGCCCGCGGCGCGGCACACTTATATCCGGTTGGTGTTAATATCCTTCCATTGGGTACCGGGACAGCGTATTGCTCTAGCATAGTAGAGTACATCGTACTCGAAATCATCAAACATTTGTTCTAAACACCCATGACGTAGTACGTGAATGACAATGCATAGTGCTGCAAATTATTGAAATTTTGCGGCCTCAGACCACGTGGTTAGACGCTGTAGCGACATAAGGCTATAGCGTGGAAATCTACCTCTCGTGACCCCAAAAGAGTTGAAACTAAAGTATGGAACTTACACTAAAATCGTAATGAAGAGCCCTAATGATTCCAGTTAATGGTGGTATAGGATGGATAAGATAACGAGGATAAATTGAGTGAAGAAGTTGAAGTCGGGAGCACTTCCCCTTTCGAGGAAAATGGGGACAGGTGAAGCTGGGTGTATGCTCGCCGGACGTAACACTGAGATGCGACCACCACGGCTGGGATCACGGCCTGTGGAGTTGACTAGTCGGTATGCGTACTGAGTATACAAAACGCTAGCTTTTGGTAAACGGTTTCGAGTTGTCAACTTGCAATCGCTTAGTGCATACGATGCTTTCTTGTTTTCTTTTAACTTCCGCTGATTTTCTTGCGTTTCCTCTGCGAACCAATTGAAATATTGCGATGATGTACAAAAAGCTTTATTGAAAGCAACATATTGAAGAAGCAACTTAAATTGAATTTATAGTTTGAGGACAGCTGCATGACGCCCTTGCAAGATATGTCCAATAAAATACAAGTATAGAGCAGATTTTGTATCTGCTTAAATAGCAAACGAAACGCGAGATTGCTTATGAAATCACTAATTAAATTTGTGTACATGCAGTGCCGTGTTCTGTATGCTTTTCTGTTGCTCTTCATTAGCGGGAGTTCCTCCTGAAGTTTTTTTTTAACGAGTAAGATCGGTCTTGTATCTCGGTATCCCTTCCTGGTTCGACGTTCACGACAAGAGCCGGCAGTATCTTATGAGTGAATAAGTATACATATGCATGCACACACACTCACGCACACTTAGAGACACAAATACAAACTCAACAAGAAACTTCACGGTGATTGTGTTATATGCGCGTTGTTGTCTTCTGTACGCTTCCCTATCGCGATGTAATTTATCGCCACTCTCGATTTGTGTAAGGGATAACTCACCGCGATGTCAATGGGTTTCCGTAGCTTATGCAGGTCTGGCCCTCAGCGTCTGTAGGCGGCAGGGCAGCCTCCAAGTCCTCGCTCATGGCATACTAGAGCTGTGCCGGTCGGCATCGTCGGCCACGAAAGGCCCGCATGACGAGTGCACAGCCTACGCGGGCATCTTCCACACCGTGCTGCTGCCACCGACCGAACAAACGCCTCTGGTCATTGACGAGTCCAGGACAGCAGAGGAGCGTACGGCTTTGGAGAGTACCCGGTGATACCAGGAGAGCCGATGTCTCGCTGTTCTGCCGGTGCTTATTTTCCCGATGATGTGACGAAGCACGCACTTGGATCACAGAACCCAGCGTTCAATTTACACCAATTGCCACACGACTCTCGACTGCTCTTGCAGGTGTGGAAACTCACAAGAACACTTAACGGCGACCCGATGGAAATTTCGGTGAACGTTAGGACCACTCGTGACGCCGGCAAGACGCAGACACCGAACGTTTCGTCAGTGACAGTTAGAGCACGCTGGACTGTCCAGCTACAACGGCAGTCCAGGCACCAGGGTGTTTGTCCGTCTGCCCCGATGTCCAGGTCTGCGTCAGCTGTGGATGTCGATGACGTGCTTCAAGACACGCGTCGCGGAAAGAGAAGAGTTACGGTCGCGCCTCTCTTCTAGCACACAACACACATAAACCACCGCATAGTAATACCAGCACACAGCGACGATCCGTAGACGACGTTACTACAGCCACCATACACGGTACACGCGCCTCGCTTACGGCAGTGGCGACTGCGGCGTGCTCGGACTTGAGCGCGCGTTCCCCACCAAACACCTATACTTCGACTCCCTACTTCACCTTCTACCCTCCCTCATCCTTTTCTTTTTCTGTTTCCCTTTTGTCTCCCAAGGGCGTCGGGAAAGCGAAACACCGCTGGCTGGAACCACGTGGTTCGTTGACGCCACAACGCACTCGGCGGAACCTCCACCCCTCCTCCCCTACAATGGTTACCAGGGGCAACCTTCTTTTGTGTGGAGCGTCGCAACGTTAGGGCGCGTATATATCGACTCGTAGGTTTTCTTGCTCTATTTATTTTCAAAACGAGCTCCTCTCTCTCTCTCCTTATAACGGTACATCATCCCCTCCTCTTTTCGTCCTGCCAGCAACGCACGCCATCTCATTCTGCGGAACTCGCTGCTTCTCGTATACCGTAAAGAGACGCGTTCGCTATACGGGACGAACGGGGCGGATGTCTTCAGTCGTGGCGAAGTGGTTTGTTGTATGGCCGCTTTCGTCTAAACGTGTACGTGGGCTGGAGACCAGCGCTCTCTCTCTCTGACAATGGTGGAGACGCGCTCATGTATTACTATTTCTATTATCTCTCTACCTCTATTCCTTTTTTTTTTGAAGCCATGAAAGCTCGGAGCGGAGGAATTCCGTCGTGCTCTCATTACAAGCCCCGTTCTTCCCCCTTCACTGGGCCATACCGCAGCTGACCTTGACTTTGTTGCCCGTTCTGAAAGGGTTTCCGTGTAGCGACCTTCCCCCTTCCTTGTTTCCAGAATTGTTTCGTGCAGCTCGCTTTGTTTTTGTTTTTTTCTTCTTAATTAAACGGCGGAAAACAATAACTCTATTCTTAGAATATAATTAAATGTAACACATGCAGTGCGAAAAAATATAAAAAGCTGCATGCATAAATGCAAGGTGCCACGTGACACCTTGTTTCTGTTTCTTTTATTATTATTATTATTATTATTATTATTATTATTATTATTATTATTATTATTATTATTATTATTATTATTATTATTATTATTATTATTATTATTATTATTATTATTATCGAGAATATCACGCACCTCAACACGTCACCTGGGCTGAATTGCACCGTGAGTGACAAGACAGTCCGACAGATTAGATGTCAGTCAATCGCTAATCCATTTCATACTTTATTCTTTCTTTTTTGTTTGTCTCTTTTCGGACTGGGTTAGCAAACGCCTGCCGAGAAATACTGTCGCTTGTTTTGGGTACAGGGCACATTCTTTCTTCAAGGCGCCCTGCAACACTTTTTGAGCATGGTCAGAGAACGTTGCCGATCGGTAGCAGAGGCTCCCGGCAACACGTGAGCTAAAAAATAGCCCGCAGCTTCCCTCGGGGGAACACTGAGGAGGATGCGGAGCATATAATTGGTTAAAGGGGTGTTAAAGTGCGACTTATTTGGGTCGATGGCTAAATTGGTTAACGTGGTTGTGAAATGGGGTGTTAAATTGCGACTTACTTGGGTCGATGGCTAAATTGGTTAACGTGGTTGTAGGAGGGGGTGTTAAATGAGTGAACACGTACACACGTATGCGAAAGGGCGGCGCTGGTCGAAGGGACGTAGATCATTGTGTTTGTGGATTCGTTGGAATTCATTTCACCGCGACCTTGGACGTCGACGCGCCGTACAAACCAACCGACGAACGGCAACTGAGCGAGCGAGCGCCGACCTTGAGTATATATACAGCGCGACGGCGCATGCACTGTCAGCTGTTGAATGTTCTCGAAGCGCGACGGCGCATGCGCGTCCACTGGAGAATCAGGAGAATTGTAGATGTCGAACGCGGTGTGTAGAGGAGGAAGGGTGCACAGATGGTGGAGGAGTGAAGCGCGCGCGGTGTGTAGAGGAGGAAGGGATGCACAGATGGTGGAAGAAGGAGGAGGAAGCTTGCGGACGGCGCCGCACTACAAGCCTCGAGTATTAGATGCTCCGCATCTAATATTTTAGCGCAGCACGCGCCGGGAAAACCCGTCAAGTGATGCTCCCACTCGTTTGCTGCCTGTCAGCGCCTGACCTCGCAAGCGGCTTCAAACTTCGATTTTTTTTGTTTTACCGTAGAAATTGGCTGCACGCGCTTCATGCAGTAAAGAGGTCGTCGCATAGGAGCATCTGGAGACGCGTTAGTAAGCAAACCGCCATATCGTTATTTAGAACAAACAGCTGGATTATTTCTGTGTACCCGACAAAAAAAAAGTAGATTCGGAAGGATTTTTTCTCTCTTATTTCTCCCATTTCGGTAGCCTATCTATCTATCTATCTATCTATCTATCTATCTATCTATCTATCTATCTATCTATCTATCTATCTATCTATCTGTCTATCTATCTATCTATCTATCTATCTATCTATCTATCTATCTATCTATCTATCTATCTGTCTGTCTGTCTGTCTGTCTGTCTGTCTGTCTGTCTGTCTGTCTGTCTGTCTGTCTATCTATCTATCTATCTATCTATCTATCTATCTATCTATCTATCTATCTATCTATCTATCTTTCTATCTATCTATCTATCTATCTATCTATCTATCTATCTATCTATCTATCTGTCTGTCTGTCTGTCTGTCTGTCTGTCTGTCTGTCTGTCTGTCTGTCTGTCTGTCTGTCTGTCTGTCTGTCTGTCTGTGACAGAGTTCATTGTACACATCGTCATTTTTGTAGGATATTCTAGGTATGACGTGGGCTTACTACGTCGCATCGACTGGTGTAATCGAATTCTTTTTTTTTTCGTAGTACGACGTGCACCATTAGAGTGCATGGGGGCTGGGTATTTGTATGTTTGTGTGGGGGGAGGGATAATGGAGTGAGTTCGATCCTGTTCGGAGTGTTAACAAAACTGCTGTCGTCGTCGAAGTGGGCCACCACAGCTGACGCATCGAGTCACGCGAAGACATATTTATCGATCCGATCGCCTCGGAGTGTGTACGTATGTAAGCTCTAGCCAGCGCCGGGCTCTTAGTCTTTGTTTTCAGCGCTGCGGTCGAAAATAGTTCGACAGAGGTGCTTAATAGTTGATGGCACTTGTGTGGATGTTTATTGTAATGGAACAAATAGAAAACTATAGAAGGCAGCTCCTTGGCAAGGCACTTAGATAAGTATTGACAGGACGTTTCTTTCCCTTTTATAGTGCGTTACAAATAAGAACACTATATACGCGTTATGGGGTTTTACGAGCGAAAGCACGATGTTAATACGAATGATAATCTGCTGATAATGAAACCGAGAAAACTGTGTGATATCGGACTTTCAGAATGCAATACCAATCAACCCATGTAGCCACATTTTCGCTCCATATAGTTATACCCTGACCAATATCCCTCATTCAAACGAGGTGGACCTGCGTGCTACGCACGCAGCAGGTGGCACTGATGGATGGATGTATTGATTGATATGGCTGTACCCTTCAGATCGGGCGTTGGCTAACGCCCCCAAGCTGCATTGCTTAGTGAACCAAAAACTAGATTTATGTTTTTTTTTCTTTAAATAGTGAGGTTGAGGACTGGTACTTTGCAGTGAAGGGTTTAATTTTCACTCGTGCCTTGACTTTAGCCTCCAATCAGATAATCTCGTTCTAGTTAATTCTACCCGCTTAAAGTCTATTTTGCCTTCCCTGTCCCTAAACCCCAGTGCTTTGAAAAACTCTGCGCCATCATCCTAAACTATAGGGTGATGCCCTTTACAGAACATTGTCAAGTGTTCGGCAGTTTCTTCCTCCTCTCCACACGCACCGCATACCGTGTCTACCCCTTCGTATTTGGCCCGATATATCTTGGTTCGCAATACTCCCATCCTCGCCTCAAACAGTAGAGAACTACCCCGAATATTAATTTAAATTTTTTTCTTGGCGATTGCCTGCTTAAAAGTTCGATAGATCTCAAGGTGGACTTCTTAATCATGCCACTTCTCCACATATCAGTCTCAACTTCCTTCACCTTCTTCTTAACCGAACGGGGCAAGTACAGCGCCACTAGTGGCATGCTCACCAAGCTACAATAAAGGGTGACTAGCACACGCCTGACCGACTTTTATTTGCTCGTAAAACGCGCCGCGAACCTATGTCTCTTTCGAAAGGGC
Source organism: Rhipicephalus annulatus (assembly GCA_013436015.1). NCBI lineage: Eukaryota > Metazoa > Arthropoda > Arachnida > Ixodida > Ixodidae > Rhipicephalus > Rhipicephalus annulatus. The sequence continues at coordinate 465,103 of WOVY01000151.1, forward strand.
TGGTATGGCATGAAAAAACGACCGGACAATTGTGAAGCCCACTATAACGAAACAATGGCCACACCATTTTGTCTCTTGCTTGGAGTTGTGTCGTTATGCGCTGTGTTGGTCATGTCGATACTCGCACACGCCAGCACGCTAACGACATATATAACTGTATAGTTGCACAATCCCCATCTAAGGGGCTTTTTCAGTGATGTTGCAAGCTGGGCTTATGGTTGCGTTATAATACTAATGTCATCGCTGCATGGTTGCTCAAGAAATCTTGTCTCTGTAAGTTGGATGACAGCCTCAGTTCACAGGTTAAGAAACTGGTAAATACTGACTTTCCCGAGTAAAGGCTCTTTCACACCGTAGAAAGAAAGACCTTGTACAAGTTGTCGTAGGAGGTGAAGGTCAAGCAGGAAGGCACAGGTTTCGTTACGAACACCGGGTAATAGGAATTAATAGGCAGTTCACTATGTGGCATTTATCATAATCGTATCACTTAAAACACCACAATGCGGCCCCATTATTATACAAGCGACCCTTTACAATACGAAAATTATTCCAGCATGGCCTGTATATAGGCCCACTGCAGCATAATGAAAACATGTTCTTACAAAGGCGTTTTAGTTAACAGGCATAAAGCTGGCCCTTTTGACGAGATGTCGCGAACAGTTACGTTCATTAAGAGACATGCTGTGATTTCAACTCCGGTCACAACTTGAGAAGCGCGTCTACGAAATGTTCCGTCAACCACGTACTTTGTTCAGTGAATATTTCATTATCACAATGATTTCTTTGTTTCGTTTTGGGGTGATTTATTCGTTCTCTGATTCATTTGGCGCCACCACATTTTTATGCGCAACAATCAATTCTGATGCACAGCAATCTTTGCGGCTCGAAAAAAGGTGTTGACCAAGCCCAGTGAGCCGCACAGGCCAGCGTAGCCCTGGATTGAAAAACTCATCCACTTGCCCAGAAACCTCGCGGTCAATAAGTGTTTTCCTGCATTCAATCGCCCCCTACAGTGCCATTTGCCTTAAAGGGTGACAAACGTACTCAAACGATAGGCAAGGGTGTTGCCTTTCCAAATGAAAGGCAAGGAAAGGCAATCAGGTCGCACAAGATTTGCTACCCTCTATACATGCATGCTGGCAAATCATGAACTACCTGAATGTATTTCCATCAAGCGGCTAATAGAACAGAACATATGCACGTTCTTCTACCATGGGCTAACAAAAAAAGGGGGAGGGGGAGTGGGGGTCTTGCTCTATCCGTAAAAGGGGGGGGGGGGGCAAGCAAAAGCTTCTATCTGCCTGCATTACCTATTTCCTTCCTTTCTTTCTTTCTTTCTTTCTTTTTTTTTCTTTCTTTCTTTCTTTTATTTGCTTTTTACCGCTGTCCACAATTCTCCCTTCTAAATAATTTCTACCTGGATGCCAGGAAGCAGTGGCACGTAGCCGCCAATGCTACATTTCACTTGCGATGACATGCATCAATGGTCATGCAGGCAACAAATAAATCGGTCAACGTAAGATGGCAAGCAATCTCAATAAAAGATCGATTTGCCATGTCAGAAAGGGCCGTTCGCCGACAAGCTCATGGTCAATAAACTATTGGATGTTAGAAAATGCTAGAAACAAACACAAACTTGACCGACATTTCTTTGAGGGTCGCTTTTTCTTGGGCTCGCAGGCGCTAGTTCTGTACGGCACCAACTTTTGCACTGTCTATACGTTTCACTGTCCTATCTCTTGGTGCGTGATTTTTCGCCGTTTCTTTGGTTCTTCTCCACTGTTTTCGGGGACGGCTTTAAGCTCTCCCATAGTAGAGTACCTTGTACTTTAAATCGTTACCCACTTTTTCTAATCCCCCATCTCTTGGTTACGCGGGACGGCTTTAAGCTCTCCCATAGTCGAGTACCAAGTACTCTAAACCATTATTCACTTTTTCACCCCCCCCCCCCCACGTCCTTTGCTTAGGGCTTGAGGCGATGCGGCCTCATCAAGTGTAAGGCCCACGGGGCGGCTTAGTGCTCTCCCCTGGAGAGTATACCAAACACTCTAAATCGTTGAACACCTTTTTTCTAAACAAAACTATTACGAAGAGCAGATATTGTTCATACTGCAGCCAATGAATAGCGGTACTGTGCAACCCTCCAGGTATCAGAACTGGTCCTGGTTCCGCCAGTGACCTTTGGCCCACCGTCCGCACACGTACTGGTGGAGGTCGTCGTGTACTGTTCGGCGCCCAGGTTCGTGGACGTGTGTGTACCTCGGCGTGCAAGTTGAAGCAGTCTAGGCTGACGCAGCTCAACTGCACGGGCGGTGGCCAGCGCTTGAAGTTATATAGTGTCCGCCAACAAACGGGTCAACAACCAACGTCCCGCGAGACAGTACACAATGTCAGAAACCCTTGCCCCTTGTCAGTCTCTCCCGCCACCTTTTTTTCCCTCTCCTCCCTCTTTCTCGTCTTCCTTGTCCCTTCCCTAATCCTCCAGTGTAGGGTAGCCAATCGGATGTCTTTCTGGTTGACCTCCCTGCCTTCTCCTTTCTGTTGCTTCCTTCTCCCCCTTTGGCCCTTGTCGCATCTTTTTTGATGACCGTGGCGGCCCTTCTGACGTCCAATGAGGCTTTCGCTTGTGTAGTCTGTGCTCGCAAATTGCAACCTTGCGACATGCGTGCTAAAAACAAACGTGGTTTCTATTTCAGTTTTGTACGTATTGTCAATTCGCCGATTTTTTTTTCTTGTTTTTTTTTTTGCAAAAGTACCCCCATTTCCTTCGGTTTGATCACGGCCGGCCGTTGTTGTCTCATTTCGATGGAAGTGGAATGATAGAGGCCCACGTACTGTGCAATGTCAGTGCGCGTTAAAGAACACCATATGGTTGAACATTCCGGAGCTATCCGTAATGATATCGGGGTTTTGAGATGTAGAACGCCAGATGTTATTCTTAATTATTATTATTATTATTATTATTATTATTATTATTATTATTATTATTATTATTATTATTATTATTATTATTATTATTATTATTATTATTATTATTATTATTATTATTATTATTATTATTATTATTATTATTATTAAGTGACAAGACAAAGTGTTCGTTATAACAAGTTGCTTGATTGGGCTGGTTGGTGCTGCATGGGAGACGAAAAAAGGGCTTAACAGCGCAAACGACAGGAGGGGATAGAAGATACGAGAATCAGCGCTCTGTCCTCGTCTCTTCTATTCCCTCCTTTCGTTTGCGCTGTTAAGCACTTTCTTCGTCTGCCGTTCGTTATAAGCTCAGTGGGGGCATATATACTACTCAATTAACCAGGCTCAAAAAGCATACATGTCTAAAGGGCATACTTAACGGAAATAACTCAACAATAATGTATTAAACGTCGCATACGCATGTGACAGGAGCTCGTTCGACGGCCGCATTCAGTACTGTCGCCGGCGCCAGCTGTTTCGAGTATACGACGCCCCCGCTGAAATCTGCGTCATCAATTCTTCTCTAAAAAAACGCTTAACAAGCCCGTCGCTTACATCAGGACTGCATCGCGCAAAAACTCGACCATTTCTTCTTCGGACAACACGTGGCGTGCGTGAAACATTTGCTTCAAACCAATTTCACAATCCACGCCTGTGCAGCCATGGGCGTCGAGCAGACACCCAGGCACGCCGGCCGGCTGGCAACCTTGACCAACAAACCTGTATAACACTCTTTCACCCTCGCCACCCTCCCCCATTCCGCCCTTACGGAAGCGGCTTCAAAAATTAGGCGAGTTGAAACGCTAGCACAAAAGCCCAATCGATTGCGGAGTGTTTGCCGTCGTCGACTGCCACTGCAACACGGTTTCTGCACGCGGCTTTGTTCGTAATTCAATGGTGCACGCCCGTGCATTTGCGTGTAGAGCCGTAGGGCGATAGAAATTTTGTCTGGGCCACGGGCAGGACTGCCACTGTGAGAGAAGTTTCGAAAGGCGTTGTACAGGTGTGTGTGAATGAGCGAACTTCGATGCTGATATCACTTTGCTTTTACTCTACTTTTTCTTCTTCTGCATGTAATTGAAGGCGAAGCCAAAGTGTTTTCTTTTTCTTGCTTTCTTATTCAAACTCCAGCCACCCCATTTTGCATGGCAAGCAAACCTGAAGAAAATAAGGAAGACCGAAAAAAAGTACAGGCGACAGTCAGGTATGTCGCCAACGTTAACACACAGCAGAACTCGACGTCATAAAGTCCGGAAGCATGGCCCAATCAATAGTGTTCAACTGTCACTCGGTGCCAGCCGAGTCGAGTCTTTTGTGAGAAGGACAGATGTTAAGGAAATTCTAGAGGTGCGAAAGAAGTCGCGTTGCTGCGCTGCGCTCGGACAAAAATAAATATGGCTGCTCGGAAGGCCATCGGGAGTACGTAGCTTCGATTTTTTTTTATTTGAACTTAGTTTCGACGGAAATGCGAAGCAATGAATGCCGTAGCAATAGGTTTGAATGTTATATGAAGTAAGGCGAGCAGCTAATTTTTGGGTATTTCCCCTCGCATAACTCTACAAGATTGTGTTAGAAAAACTAGCCACCCTGTTTACGAGGTGTCTCCTGACGGGAAGAGTACCAGAGTTTTAGAAGAATGCTAACATCCTCTTAATACATAAGAAAGGAGATGACAAGGACTTCAAGAATTACAGGCCGATCAGCTTGCTCTCTGTAGTATACAAGCTATTAACAAGTGTAATTGCTAACAGAGTAAATAAAACATTAGAATTTAATCAACCAAAGGAACAAGCAGTATTTCGAACAGGCTACTCAACAATCGACCATATCCATACTGTCAATCAGGTAATAGACAAATGCTCAAAATATAACCAACCACTATACATAGCCTTCATAGATTACGAGAAGGCGTTTTATACAGTAGAAATTATTCATTATGCAGACGCTGCGGAATCAGGGCGTCGATGCCTTCATAGATTACGAGAAGGCGTTTGATTCAGTAGAAATATCAGCCGTCATGCAAACACTGCGGAATCAGGGCGTAGATGAAGTATATATAAACTTCCTGCAAGAAATCTACAGGGGATCAACTGCTACTATAGTGCTTCATAAAGAAAGTAACAGAATACTAATCAAGAAGGGTTGTAAGGCAGGGGGACACAATGTCCCCAATGCTGTTTACCGCGTGCTTACAGGAGGTTTTCAGAAGCCTATAATTTGAACAGTTAGGGATAAGAGTTAATGGAGAGTACCTTGGTAACCTGCGCTTCGCCGATGACATTGCATTGCTAAGTAACTCAAGGGACGAATCGCAACTCTTGATTACGGAGTTAGACAAGGAGAGCAGAAAGGTGGGTCTTAAAATTAATCTCCAGAAAATGAAAGTAATGTACAACAACCTCGGAAGAGAGCAGCGCCTCGAGATAAGTAATAGTGCACTTCAAGTTGTAAAAGAATATGTCTACTAAGGGCAGGTAATAACCATGGAGCTGAACCACGAGATTGAAGCAACTAGAAGAATAAGAATAGGGTGGAGCCCATTTGGCAAGCACTCTCAAATTATGACAGGTAAATTGCCACTATTCTTCAAGAGGAAGGTATATAACAGCTGCATCTTGCTGGTATTTAGCTATGGAGCAGAAACCTGGAGACTTACAAAGAGGGTTCAGCTTAAACTGAAGATGGCGCAGCGATCAATGGAAATAAAAAGGGTAAATGTAACCTTAAGAGACAAAAAGAGAGCAGAGTAGGTTAGGGAACAAACGGGGGTTAGGAATATCATAGTTGAAATCAAGAAGAGGAAATGGAGATGGGCCGGGCATGTAGCGCGTAGACAGGATAACCGCTGGTCATTAAGGGTAACTAACTGAATTCCCAGAGAAGGCAAGCGAGTTAGAGGGAGACAGAAGGTTAGGTAGGCAGATGAGATTAAGAAGTTTGCGGGTATAAATTGGTAGCAGCAAGCACAGGACCGGGTTAACTGCAGGTGGTGGAACATGGGAAAGGCCCTTGTCCTGCAGTGGACGTAGTCAGGCTGATGATGAACTCTACAAAACGCATGCCACAATTAGGGAATACATACGTGACGTCATTAATATGCTCAGTTAATTGCTTCCTGAGCGACGCAGCCGCTCCACCCCAACCCTTCACGCTCCTTGGCATGATAAAGACGGATGCGTTTCCGTTCTCAAGCAGCCACGTTATCACACGGATTACCGATTTGGGTAATGTTATCGATTGGTCCTTAACATAGTACATGACGGTGGACACCCTCCGAGAATGTCCACATATATTACTAACGAAATAATAAACAAGTCAGGAATACACTGTAAGTGAAGCAGTATAGGCAGTAGGGAAGCAAGCCCTCCTAGCACGCAGCACGCACGCACACATGCACACACACACACACACACACACACACACACACACACACACACACACACACACACAGGCGCGCGCGCATTCCCGAAACACGGCACTATCAGGGAAATACACCACTGGTGCATTCTGAAATTATGCATACAAAATGAGAACCTAATGGGTATATTGCTTGAAACCACAGAACAGACTCATGAGGTGTTTCCCCTCGATGATATTTGATCATATATATTCATTAATTATTTTGGGATGCTACCCCTATTCAATTATGTTAAGTCGGCTTGAGCTCGTTACATCTCCTGGTGGTGCCGGCCAGCTCCCATTTTTATTTAGTTAAGTTTACACACACGCGCGCGCGCGCGTGCACAGTGCCACAAATTTAAGGTAGTCTTCGCAAACCTTGAGCGCAATGCAGGAATGTAGAGAATACTGATACGACAAGGTTATCATCGTGTATAGGACTACGATCGAAACCTCTCGCTGAAGGCGTCCATGGGTCGCAGCAGCAACCGTGGGTTTGCGGTTCACATGCTGCTTGACTGGAAACAGTAAAGGTGTTACGCGCATATTTAGCCGTGTATTCTATTGCGCCTGATACTTTGCGTGATCAAACTCAAGCTTTGTGGCTTTCTTAAAACTCCGTTCTAGTGTATGGGAAGACCACCTTTGCAGATAAGGCATACGTATCTGGGGAAGCGAGAAGATAATTATTGATGACAGCTGCCATTTAACTGAGATAAAATACTATACGTCTTAGTGCTCTGCAAGAGGCCATGTTTATAGAGAATTACTGGAGGCCGTTGCATTTCTGCGCTGTTATACTTGGAAAAATTTAAGTGTTTCAGTGATCTGAGCTATACCGATTCACAGTATAATTGTGGTTCGCATGATTATGCATGCAAGGCTGCAAAAAATGGGCGCTATGTTCCTTCCTTGTGTGACGAGCATTTATTCATTGAAGTGTAAATGGTAACGGTTATCACCTTTTCTACGTCTCCGACCCGTTGTCAGATAAAACAAAATGAGGGACCCTTAAGCAACATTCTGTTCCTATAGAGCGTACTTCAAACACTTGGCGCATGGAAAAACTTGCCATGCACCCATTACGGGGGACTTAGAGGTAGCATGTGTGCCTTTTGTAGTGGGTGAATGAATTTAAACCATGAAGTCATTATGATAAACCCATGTTCTGACGCCCGATGGCAATGTACGCTTGTACAGCGCTATATTACACCGACATTTAACGTTGTGTTGTGAAGCATGTACGCAGGACGTGTGTGTTTGTAAAGAACGGAAGTTACTTCCACTGCATTTTCAAGCAGAGGAAGTTATTTTCACTTCCTTCACAACCAGAGGCTTGGCTGCGTGGCAGAACCCCCCCCCCCCCCCCCGCTTGCCAACCAAATGACCGGGGTTCGATCCACCATCAGGCCCAGTATTTTTTATTTCTTTTTCACCTTTGCCGACTTTTCGGTCACGCAAAGACGATGATTATTTCCACTGCCCGCTAAAGAACACCACATGGTCGAAATTTCCAAAGCCGGGTGCGTGAGCCAGTAGCGTTCCGCAGGACCTAAACAAAGTTATTTTCCTTCCTCCCTTCTTGGGCGCTCGTCCAGTGCGGATGTGCGAACACGTCGGCTCCCGTTTGTTCAAGCGTTCTGGCACGGATTTTTTGCCTCAACTAGCAAGAACTGTGCATCATTCGACGCCGTTTGTTGTAGTGAACCAGCAGATACCAACATCTTACCGGTGGGTGAAATTTTTGGACATCCCCAGGACTTTTACCCACGCCACGCAGACGCCTCGCGCGTCGACGCGTTTCTCGGGCGCTGCAACAGCGTCGCGACGACGCCTAACGCGTCGTCGAGCTGAAGAATGGCCTCCAACCCCAATGTGTCGGTTGTAGAAGGCATGGACATCAATCCGGAAGAAGCGGAGTGCGCGGGATGGATTGAAGTAGCCAGCAAGAAGAAGAAACTTGCCGAGCGGGCGGATTGTAACGCTGGTAATGCGCCCACGTCAGCGACAGGAAGCGGTAAAGGCGGCTCCCGCACTTCCGCCTCACAGAACGTCTTGAGGCGTGTTGTGAAAGCTTCCAGGATCCCAAACCTTCCCAGGGATCACTTTAAGACCATTATACGGCCACGTGGAGGGATGGATGTCAAGAAGACAGACCTTCTGATCTTCAAGCGCTCGCTCGCAAAGGCGGCTTCCCTAACAGCAGAGCAGGTGTTCGACGACACGCTGTGCACGAACCCCTTCCAGAACATTTTCGTCGTTGCCACGCCGTTCGAGGCGAATGCGCGCGCCTACGCCAGGGTCCAAGAGATAAGTATGGGCTCAACTGTCATAGGCTTGGCGGCTTACGTGGCTGCGTCTGACGACACATGTAAAGGAGTGATCCGTGGAATCAATGTGGATCTCAGTGACGCAGAACTGACGGAGATGATCGTCAACCGGAGGAACCCTGACGCTCTGGGGGTTCGAAGAATCAAGAAGACACCAACAGTGATCGTGTTGTTTGACGGACAAAAGGTCCCCCAGCACGTCGTGTGTGATGGTGTTCGATACCCTTGTTCCTTGTATCGCAGGCAAGTGGACAAGTGCTATGCATGTGGTGATTTGGGCCACAGGTCCGTTGTTTGCCCCAAGGGCGATGAACAGAAGAAATGCCGCGAATGCGGCATGCAGTCACCATCACCGGATCATCAGTGTGATCCCACGTGTGCCATCTGTGGCGGAGTGCACCCAACGGCGGACCGCAAGTGCAGAAAGCGCTTGCAGGTGCCCTACATTGTGCGCCAAAGACGGCGGCGCCGCCGTAGGCGCGCGCGGCGTGGCTCCGACACAGCTGGAGGCGAAGAAGTACTGGCGGAAGAAGAATCATTCTCCAGCGCTCATCGCAGCAGATCGGCATCTAGAGGACGCTCCCGCTCCAGAGGACGCTCCGGCAGCAAATCGCGCTCTCGCTCCAGAGGGAGTGACAAGGGCAGCAGTCGCTCCCGTTCGAGAGGACGATCGGGTTCCAAGGGCCGCGTTCAGAAGCAAATGTCTTGGGCGGACAAGGCCAGGATGAACATCCCAAGCGGCCAAGAGGTAACGCAGGGCATTTTACCAGAGCAAAAAAGAGAACAATCAGAGATTTTAATGCTTAAAAAAGAAAATGCAGAACTTAAAGAAGCACTATGAACGCTGAGGGCCGAGTTCGAGCTCTTCCGCAACTCGCGTGAACCCCGTGAAGTAGCCACACCCATACCGGTTCAAGCAGGAGGGTCGAATAAGCGCAAGGCCGTTTCGCCCCCCGCGATCGCTGAAAGCGTGGCAATGCAAAGTGACGAGTCCCCCGCTCAGGTCCCTGAGAAAAATGTACTCGCGTCTTTAACGGCGATTGAGGAATCGCTCAAGCAGGTGAGAGAGGCCTTAGCCATTCAATCTAGCACAATCGAACGTATGGACGGGAGCGTCTCCCACCTGACACGTCGAGTAGGAATCCTCGAATCTAAAATGAAAATGATTGACTCTAGCAAACTCAAGACGACCAACACTGGTACGATTGCAAAAGCCAAGATAGTGCAGCAGGATTCGGACGCTACGAGTTCGCCGCAGGCTATGTTCCTTCAATAGTATTCAAAATGGCGGGCCAAACCGGAAACATAATTATCTGGCAGTGGAATTGCGCAAGTTTCTTAAGGCGTAAAGCTGCTCTACTGCAGCTCATCAAAGCACAGGCGTCAATGCCGCACGTCCTGCTCTTGCAGGAAACCCTTAGCGAGAAGGTAGTTCTCTCGGGCTACCATTCGATTAGCCAAAAAGGTGCAAATGGCAGAGGTATCGCCACGTTGGTCAGGAAAGATACCTCCTTTGAGCAGCACGAAGTCAAAATTTGCGACTCGGATAAGAGATCCGGTCTCGGGGCACAATTAATTGAAATCATTCCCAACGGCAAAATCCGAAGCAACATATTCGTTTTTAACCTGTATAGCCCTCCTTCGGCTTATAAACATAATATCCGCTCACTCCTTCATAGGGTCGCAACTGCCGCCAGATCGCACCCTTTAATAGTAGCTGGGGATTTCAACGCTCCCCATCCGTCTTGGGGCTATGTTACGAGGACAAAGAAAGGGGCCAATCTAGTTGCAGCCAGTATAGACTTAAACCTAACGCTTATCTCCGACCCGCGTTTTCCCACGAGGCTGGGAAACTCGGTCGGCAGAGACACGATGCCTGATCTCAGCTTCACTAGAAATGCGGTGGTCGAGTGGTCCAACTTACAGGAGAACTTGGGAAGCGACCACAGCATCATAGAACTCCGGATGGAAATAAGAGCACCACCCCCAAGAACCTATAAATATACAGACTGGGACCTTTTTAGGCAAATCAGAGGTGAAGATGAGTCAGTACATGACACCTTCAGTGAACTTCTTGTACAAATCCAGAAGGATGTCGAGAAGGCCACCAAAGAAATAGTAACAGAATTTGATGCTCCGGGGATGGATGCAAGGTTAGCGCACCTCCTGGACGCCAAACGCTCTCTCATCGCGAGATGGAAAAAACAAAGGCTAAATCGCAGGCTACGGAAAAAGATTGCGGAGCTCAATCGGCATATTGAGGAGCACTGCTCCGAACTCCATAAACAACAATGGAGGGACGCCTGCTCGGCTGCGGACGGGGAAATGCGCAAAGGAGGCAAATGGACCCTCTTCAAACACCTCCTAGATGATGGACAATCCAAAGGCAATCAGAAACTAGCCATAGACCGACTTATTAATAAGGAGAAAATGGCAGGCATCTCAGAAGCTTCCCAATTTCAGATACTTGCCAACAAGTACCTCCCGCTTAGCCAGAGCTCAACTTCTGTCCCCCACCGGTATGAGGGTGTGCCTTCCCCAGAGTTGGACGCTCCCTTCTCGGAAGCTGAGATCAGGGAAGTGCTCCATAGCCTAAACGGAAGGTCTGCCCCAGGTCCCGATGGAGTTACGAATCGGCTCTTAAGAAATTTGGATGATAAAGCCATTCAGGCCTTAGTGAAGGAGATAAACAGGGTATGGGAGGAGGGCGTCGTACCAGAAACTTGGAAGAGGGCCACAGTGGTCTTAATCCCCAAGCCAGGTAAATCACCCAGCTTAGATCACCTCCGCCCGATCTCCCTTACTTCTTGCCTTAGCAAAGTAGCAGAACATGCAGTACACAACAGGATATCGCGCTACATCGAGAGGAATGACCTATTTCCATATAATATGGTAGGTTTCAGGCCCTCACTTTCCACGCAAGATGTCATGTTCCTCCTCAAAACACACATAATTGACTTTCCAAGCAAAGATGTAAAAGGGGTCCTCGCACTGGACCTCACTAAAGCATTCGATACTGTCAAACACGACTATATTCTTAAGGAGATATCGGCTTTGAACCTGGGAGTTAAATTCTTCTCCTTCGTTGAATCTTTCCTCGAGAGTCGGACGGCGGCAATAAAATTGGGACAATCAGTCTCGGAGCCTTTCAAACTCGGACGAAGGGGTACTCCCCAAGGGGCAGTTATCTCCCCCCTTCTATTCAACATAGCCATGCGCAAGCTGTCGGCAAGCCTTTCTAAAGTTCCTAATGTCGGACACGCTTTATATGCTGACGACATTACAATCTGGTGTCCCGGAGGATCGGAGGCGGCGGTTGAACAAGCTCTACAGGAGGCTCTGGACGTTACAGAGTCTTTCCTGGAAGGTACGGGACTGGCGCTTTCACCGGAAAAGTCGGAACTCCTGCTCACCCCTCTCGATCAGGTGCCCATTAGCGTTTGCACCAAGGATGGTCGCACAATTCCTAGAGTCAATTCTATGAAAATTCTGGGGCTTTTATTAGACTCTAAGGGATGCAACGCAAAGACTATAGCCCATCTCACCACAAAAACAGAGAACATTCTGAGATTATTTATGCGGGTGTCCAACAAGAAGGGCGGCATAGGCGAGGATATCCTCCTTAGGGCCCACCACGCTTTCCTCATGAGCCATATCATATACATAGTGGCGGCTCTCAATTGGACCAAAACGGAAAGGGATAAATTGGACACGCTCATGCGCAAAAGTGTCAAAAAGGTGCTCGGCGTCCCAATCACGACTAGCACAGAAAAACTCATGAAGTTGGGAGTGCACAACACCACTTCGGAATTAATTGAAGCGCAAAGGTCAGCACAAATAATTCGGTTATCGAGTTTCAAAACAGGAAGAAAACTGCTCGATGCGGCAGGCCTCCGTCCTATCTTCAATCAGGGAGAAACTACGCAGCTTGATTATCAAACAAGGAATTCCTTTATTGTTGACCCTCTTCCACGAAACATCCATCCCCAACATAATAAAGGTCGTAGGTTGGCGAGGGCTAGGGCTTTCATAAAGAACCTCTCCGGAACAGAGACATTTGTGGACGCGGCGCGCCACGCCGGCGGCAGCAAGTTTTTCGTGGCAGTCGTCAATGACAGGGGAGAACTTGTCTCGGCAGCTTCAGTGAAGACCTCCTTGGTCGATGTAGCAGAACAGGCTGCTGTAGCGCTGGCATTACTGGACACGAAACGCACCACGGTGTACACCGATTCCCGAGCGGCCGTTAGGGCGTTCGCATCGGGATTTATAGCCACAGAGGCAGCCAGAATTCTCCACAGCAAACCCCCCTCACATAGTCTGGTTTCCCGCTCACATGGGACCAGACGTACTGCCGGGTCACCTGAACCCAAACGAGATAGCCCACGACTGTGCGCGAGGTTTCACAAGCCGCGACGGGGTGGTCTTTCGGGTGAGTTCAGGAGAGCTCGTCCACAGTGATCCTCTCGTTACTTTTCACGAGATAACATCTCATTACAGAGGAGAGCGACAGTCTTTTCCCTTTCCCCATCATAAGCTCCACAGATCACAAGCAAGCACGCTCCGCATGCTCCAGACGGGGTCTTACCCCTCTAGGGGCTTTCTGAGCATGCTTCATCCGGATATTGATCCACTTTGCCCAGATTGTGGTGAATTTTGCTCTTTGAGTCACATGCTCTGGCAGTGCCCTGCGTTACAGGATTTTAAAACAGAAGAAGACTGGACGAAGGCAATCACAGACCCCAAACAAGACGTCCAGCTTCAGGCTGTCCAGAGGGCCCGTGAACGAGCGGAGAGGCATGGCCTCTCTGTTCCGACATGGGACTAGCCAACGGCTGGGTGGGGACCTACATAGTTGGCCCGCTGCCTTGCCTCTCAGGACCAAATAAAGTTGTTTGTCATGTCATGTCATGTTCCTCCCTTCTTTCATCCCCTACGGCGTCTCTCATATTTGTACCATGGTTTTCAGACGTAAAATAACCATAGATATTATTATTGGTATTATTGATGTTGGGCTTTCGCTATGCTGAATAATGGGATATATTCGGTTTCTGTGGTGCATATATACGCGCTCATGCATGGTTGTGATAGTTTTTTTATTATATTATTCGTTGGAAAAGGAACAATTAGCTGGACAGCTTCGCTGTTATTGACTTCCTTATATATAACGCACTTCGCTGCACCGAAGTTTCTTTTTTTTTAACTTGCGCAAATTATGCCGCGCACAATTGGAACATTCACTTTCCGATACATTTGGCCCACACGCGCATTCGTGAACGTATTACAATCGATTGTAAAAAACGACACCAAATGGAATGGGCTTGCCGCTCAGCACGATTTCCGCAACTGCGGAGCACCATAGCATGCCTCATTTCGTTTGGGCCCCTGGCGGAGGATGTCGGCGACACTGGGGCTACACACTGAGAGCTACACAGTGCCTTCTGGTCACTGCATATTGCCTATCCCGTGAACCAGGGTCCGTATCACCGAAAGAAGCATTCTGGGAAAGAATAGGCGTGAAACGAGCGCTCACAAAACCGAGATACACAAATCAGCCACTAACTTGTTAACTTGAGAAACACCCTATAAAGAGGAGAGCTCTAATGAAATTTAGTTTGTGCCTGTTCTGTGATTATTTTTTTTTAATGGCGAAGCTCCTTAAGCCATGGGCCGTGCGTCCTTGATGTATTTAGTAGTAGTAGTAGTAGTAGTAGTAGGTAGCCACCTCTCGTTTAGTCCTTGGAATGTCCGCTGGATGGCGGTACTTGTATATGATGAATATATGTGGGAAAGATGCGAGATGGTGGTACTTGGAGTGTTCACTAGGTGGACGGACGGATGTACAGACGATGGACGGACAGACAGACGGATGGACGCACGGATGGACGGACTCACATACAGACGCTTCGCCCCACTCCTCATCATTCACTCTGTGGATATGCTGTGGTTTTCTTTTTTTGTTTCAAAAGTATTTCACCATGTTGCCCAGCACCAGGCTTCGTGGAACCGAACGAAACACACGCGAAAAACGCGCTGCGTGGCACGTTCGATAAAACGAAATACACATCCCGAGACAGAACGTGTGCGCCCGTGGCACAGCTCCATGCTGTGGTTCATCCGGCACGTGGCAGGGTAGAGTGGTTGTCTGATAACAATAAAATGTATGGCAAGCATGAAAAGTTTACCATCGGAGTAGACCGCTAATGGCACGTGGTGACAACGTGGAAACAACCGCAGACGTATTCGTTGTTTTTTTTTATTTTTTCACGCCGGTTGCCACGCTATACCCCTACAACCATTTGCCACGCAGTGGTCCGTTTGGACAACACATGCATGTCCACACTTCTTGTTGCGTCTATCTCTCTCTCTCTCTATCTATCTCTTTCTGCCTCTTATGCTGACTGATGAACTTTCTCCTACTGGTGCACTGGTAGCGCAGGGATGAATAGAAAGATGTACCGTGATGCATTGCCGAGTTTCGCCCTCTTTATGGTGAAATGTTTTGCAGTAATACTATATCAACTGTCACTGTGTTGTTACCGTCACCATTAGTGAAGTCCTTTTCATTTTACTGTGAAACGCCCTTGCCAGCAGTTTCACTGTCGAACGCCTCTTTCTATATAGTATGTATTGTTTTTGTCGCGATAAATAAATACCAGCACCATTGTAAAAAGCCCCGAACAGTTCAAGCAACACTGGGCGGAGCCACCATTTTGCACGAAAACAAATGCGAAATAACACGCAAAAACGTGCGAATGAAAAGAAATATGAACGTGAGACAGAAGTATCATTTCGATGTGAACATTTCGTAGCCCCGCCGTGGTGGTCGAGTGGCTAAGGTACTCGACTGCTGACCCGCAGTTCAGGGATCGAATCCCTGCTGCGGCGGCTGCATTTCCAACGGAGGCGGAAATGCTTGGTAGGCTCGTGTGCTCAGATTTGGGTGCACGTCGAAGAGCCCCAGGTGGTCGAAATTTTCGGAGCCCTCCAATACGGCGTCTCTCATAATCATATGGTGGTTTTGGGACGTTAAACCCAACATATCAATCAATCAACATTTTGTAAGATACAAGTGGTATGCATGTCCGGCAAAACGCACAGGACCGTTCTCGCGCACGATAGCATCCGTTGGCTGCTTCTTGTTTATTTGTGCCACGGTGCGAGAATACTTTAGGTTAGTGAACGACGCGAAGCAAGCGCTTGGCGGGGAGGGACCGATTATGTACTCGCTTGCGGCGTGCCGATAGATGGCTTGCCGGACTGATGACATTGGCGGGCTGCTGGCAAATTCTTCAAGGTACATGAGCGACGGTTTCCAAATCTGAGAAAACCGGGTAATCGTGCGATATCAACCACGCGACACACCTGGAGCTTCGCCGCGAAAGAGAGGGTTATAAAGGAAGAGGTTGATGATGCGGCGAGGGTGTTGACGCAGGAAAGTAGCACCGCTACTTTCCTACATCACGGGGCTTTCCTACACTGAGCCAGGGGGAGGAGAAGCCGGGGCATAAAGCTTTTTTTACCAGGGCAAAGCTTCTAGTGCCATCTCCCAGGCTTCTTGCGAAGCAGAACATTATTGGGCAGCGGATTGTCCAGGCGTTCACTCACCTAAAGTATTCTTGCCCCGTGATTTGTGCAGATAGTGCTGCCGATGGTGGTAGTAACTTAGGTTGTCCTGCGGTGTTTTAAGCGACCCGTCCGGGCTCAAGTCTCCCATGATGAGGCGACGAGGTCTTGTCGTAGCGCCTCATCGCGGGCCTGCTGGACAGCCCAGAGCTTGTCGCCCTGCTTGAAGCTGCGCAGAGCAGCGGCCCAGCTCGGCGATAGGTACGCGTGGTTCAACTCGTTAGCTCGCTTGGCATTGCATTCCCGTAGCACGTCTTCTTTGTGTGCTTCGGAAAATATTCTCTTCAGGTGACATGAATTCGGGAAGGTATATTTCTCTGTAGTTTTATCTAAACTGGCCACTGTTTGTGCCTTGTTTAGGTCTTCGTGTGGTGGTGGAAATTTTTGCCTGGCTTGTTCATACAACTTTGTGATGTCGTTGCATCTTGTTTATCTCGTTCGGCTTACGGTTCCTCCGGAGTGGTCATGCCGGTGCGATCTGTCAGCGCTCTGCGGTGGGCTCTGCCTGGTTGAGGTTCGGGGGAGCCTGGTCGCCCTCGTTGGCGTGGGTTGGGAAACCTGTGATTAGACTAGGGTGGTCCTTGATGGAGTATCTTCTCTTCAGGGTGTTGTCGGCTCTTGGCGACATGCGTCCTTTGGCGAAGTTCCTTGCCGCCACCCGTGAATCACTCAGTATGGCGTGATGGTCCGTATTTCGGAGGGCCAGGGCGATGGCTACCTCGTCAGCTTGGATGGTGGTGCTGCAACATATTCTTTGTATATATATATATATATATATATATATATATATATATATATATATATATATATATATATATATATATATATATATATATATATATATATATATATATATATATATATATATATGTGTGTGTGTGTGTGTGTGTGTGTGTGTGTGTGTGTGTGTGTGTGTGTGTGTGTGAGAGAGGAGTGTAATTCGTCTATGACACATTGCTAACTGTTGGTTGTTTGCAAGAGGCGCAGAGTTCTGGCCTGAGCATTGTTAAACCTCGATATAACGAAACAGGCAAAATGGGATATTCCCTTCTTTATATCATAACTTCATTGTTTTTTTTTTAAATCGACCTTTTATGCTAAGCACTGTCACCAAAATATAAATTTTTACGCGAGAAGAGCCACAAGAATGCTCGAAAGATAAAGCAGCCGGAAAAATACTAAATTACGTAAAAAAATCTATTCGTTCGCATCTGAGATACGGTGACACGATTTGATGCAGCGCCGACAATTGTCTTCTTTACAGCATCTATGAGTACGTCAAGCCAAACGCCGAGGCAAATGTAAATTCGACACGCTTTCTAAAAGGATGCGAAAGCGACAAACGCTAACAACGCTGGTGGCGTTACCTCACAGCCGTGTGCCCGACGAAGTTTTGCTGCGACGTTCATATGTTACGCATCACTTCCCGACGTCACGCTCACATGCGATTAAGCACATCCGCATTTTTTGTTGTGTGCTCAGCATATACCAAACAAAAACTGCCATTCAAGATTTTCAGCAAAAGAAACAAGCTACCACAACGTCGCTGCTAGAAGTTATCTTACTCCCCTAAAGGAGTGCTGATACGCCCATGGACTGCCCATAAGATTTGTGACTGTATGAAACAAGCAACTGATGAACGAATCACTAACAATATATATGTTTCTATAGGGGCATAAAGAGTGGCCACAGCGAATTTTCGTTCTAGCATACAGCTGGTGAAACGTACATTTTATGGCACCAGAGGGAAAAAAAAGGACCAGGAACAGGGAGTAGATAAGAATATCGCTTCTCTCTGACTTATCTTCCTCCCTACTTCATGAGTGCACTTTGTACATCAACATGCGCAGTAAATCAGAACGCCAACTTTCCCGAGAACAAGATATTTCGCAGTATACAGGTCACCGACAAGGATGGGACTGTTTTCAGTTTTTTCACTGGGTTGAGCATACCACCGTTGTTTGGCGCTTGCCCGTTACGCTGCATTGAGCATAATGACGAACACCATTATCACGATCAAAGCGCGGGTAAGTCATAAGGTAAGCATGTTTTACAGATATCTCTGGGATTGGTGGATGAATTCTGGTTTTTGCAAGTATATATCAGCCACAATTTGATGTGACTCTGATGTTTCGGTGGCTGGAAGCATCGTCAATGTCAGGCGCTAACTGTTGTAGTGAAACCTTTCTGCATGCTGCCAACTTGTGACACGTCGAGACTACCTGAAACTGGCCACTAGCGCGCTGAAAATACGCTCGAAGTATACGTCTTTTGAAATTGCTGCTCGCAAACGTTGATCGTGAAAAAATAAAAACCGCTTTTGTGCTTCTTGCAGAAAAAAAAATGAAGTAAAAATGATTCCCTTGTTATTGCAATATAAACTACTAGCTGCTGGATACGTGGCCCTCAGGCAAAAGTCTCACAAGACCCATCGGACAAACAGGGCTCACGACATCGGCAATCGAGCCGGCTAGGGAGCGTGTGATTGGTGGCCATTATACGTGTAAATCGACCCGGGCCCTTCCCGTGGGGCTTTTCATTGGCCGTCGCGTGACAGGGTTGTGTGATTGGGGCGCGTCACGCCAGCCACACGGCTGCTTTTGCTGGCAGCACTCATCATCAAGTTCATCCGCTACGCAACGCCAGAACTCTCGTATCTGTAGGTTTGTACGCAAGGTGGGCCTGATGTATGTGTATTTCTAGGGCCCGCCTTGTGCACTCGCGAAAACGCCCGATAACTTCCAATATCAAAGTAATTTGGGAATTTTGAAATCCTTATAACACAGGTCGCAGTCGCTTATATACCATGCGAAAGGGAAAGTGCATCCTTGACCGAACAAGTGCACCTTCAAGGCAAGCGCTCATAGTGGGCCGCTTACTGACCTCCTCTCGTAAGCCGCTCCAGACAGCGAAGAGGAAACCTAGGGCAACACGTACATCATAAACAACGCTGCCTTGTCCACCGTAAATGCGCAGTTGGTCCGACACCGTACAGCACAGTTGCTGCAGAAAACGATTCCTCTTAGCACGCGGCCTTTTGGCTGATGCTCTTTTGTTCGTGGCTACCCCATGGGTGGTAGAAACAAGGGAGGGCCGCCATAAAAAAAAAAGCAGGGCACGGAGAAAGGCAAAAACATAATATTCTAGAAGCACGAAGTGCCCGCCAGCCGCCCGTAATGACTTGTTTCCGGACAGCACGCGGGCAGGCAGGGAAGCAAGGCAACCGCAGCGCCACGCAGACGCCTAGCGGCAGTCGCGAGAATTTAAGTCGCGCTGTCCGCGCGTCTGTTCGTGCGTGGCGCACTGAACCTGACTTGTGCTCCTTTTTCGTTACACTTCTTTCTTTTATGTTCTCCCGCTCATTGCGAAGCCGGAGCTGCTGCGGCTGCTCCTCCTCCTCCGAGAAGTCGACGCGGCGCGGCGATGGGAAAAGACCGGTTCTCGGACAATGAGGGCCGATGGGGCCACAGGGGATTCTTCGAGATGTCGTTGCATTCCGTGCTCCGTGTGACTCGCCTCAAAGCGGTCCCTTGAAATGTGAGCAAAGTTTCGACAAGGCCGCTGCAAACGCGTGCGATATGCGTCTGCGCGGTCACCACGCGCGCTTTGTTTCCCGGAGTGTGGCTTCACCCCAACGCCGATCGATGCAAGGTGTGCGCGCGGCGGTGGAGTGGAGCGGCCGCAGAAACCAGCGCAATAATTGATGCCAGCCGTCGTGGCCCCTGTGGATACCTCGCCATGTCGGCGGTGTTGTGCAGCCTTCGAAGAGTGTCCGATTTCTTAGCCTGTGACGCGATGGTGTGGCCGTCGTGGTGCCCCGGAGACTCCACGTTTGTTGTGGTTTCGACGTGCGTGCTGTCATCGTCGTGGTCGCCGGCACCCGCCGACGCGGAGTTGTTGTGACATGGGCGAGGGGGTCGCGCCGTCGCCTCTGCGGCGACGGTCGCTGCTCTGCCTGGCGTGCCTCTTCACGGTCGCCGACTCTCTCGTGACCTCCGTCAGGCCCGCGGATAACCGGCGCGGCTTCGCGGTCTTCCGTGCCGCGCTTCTTCAGCCCCCCAAGGAACCGCCACCGTGGACTTACGACCTCCGCGTGCAGGACTTCGGTGCACGTCTGTTCGACGTCGACCGTCACAGCGGAGCCGTCACGTTGCAAGACTCGGTGCAGTGCAGTTCTCTCTTGCAGAACCCCGTACCTGTGACAGTGCGCGCTAGGCGTCCGTGTTGTTCGACCGAGTGGACGACGTGGGTTCGATTCGTGGAATGCGAAGTCACCGAGGACGTCTCGCCGGACACCGCGGATACGGTGCGCGTAACACTGCATCAGCTACAAGAGGCGTGCTTCGTGCGAAGCGAACCAATCGTGAGATTGGCGAGTCTTCTGCCCCGCCTCGGGAACTGCAGCCTCACGTACGGATACTCGCCACCGACTCAGTGTTGTGCCATAGAAAGGGTAGCCGGGGACCTGGTAGCCCACGCGGACTTTTGTGGTCCCGTAGGAGACACTGTCATGACGACATTGACGTCGCCCTGTGAAAACACCAGCTATGACTTGGTGGTAGCCTTCGGGCGCCATCGAACCAGGCGTCACGCTCTCCATTTCGAGAGAAACCTTTACATTGCTTCAGTTCCTGAAGGGAAAGACCGTGGCTATGTAGTAGAAACCATGACAGCGTCAACCAGTGGCTCATCACCATCTGATTTGTCATACTCACTTCACGCTGTACTTGATGCTAGAAGCCAAGCTATGTTCAACATTGATCCCCTGTCGGGTGTCGTGACAACCACTGCAATCCTGGACAGGGAGTTCATGGACGTTCACTACTTAAGGGTGATCGCCATAGACGGCAGTTCCCACCCGACGGCAACAGCCAGTAGCACTTTGCAGGTGAACGTTCTTGATGAGAATGACCATGCTCCAATGTTTGAGCAATCAACTTATGAAACCTCAATTCGGGAGTCCGTTCCAATAGGCTACACTGTCGTCACAGTCAGAGCTACAGACCAAGACGCGGGTTCAAATGCCAATATTGACTACTCGATTGTTAATCCAGATGGCACAAATAGTGCGTTTGGAATAGACTCTAAGAGTGGCATCATCACAACGCAGACATCACTTGACAGGGAACTGATATCCTTCTATTCACTCATAGTTCAGGCGAGCGACTCTGGTCCTGTCACTGATCGGAAATCGGCATCGACAACTGTTGAAATCACCGTACTTGATGACAACGACAATTACCCTCAGTTCTCAGAACGTTCGTATTCGGTCAAGGTGTCCGAAGACATCAACTGGTTAAATCACCCTGAAATTGCAAGAATCCGGGCTGTAGATGCCGATGAAGGTGCAAACGCTGCTTTAAGGTACAGTCTTATTGGTGGAAATACTCAAGGTCACTTTGCTATGGACAGCTTCACAGGATCAGTGACTGTTCTGTCGCCCTTAGATTATGAGTCGGCCCGCAGCTATCGCCTTGTCGTACGAGTTCAGGATGGCGGTACACCTTCTCGGTCCAATACTACTCAGCTACTGGTGAATGTACTGGATATTAATGACAATGATCCAAAGTTCTACACCTCCCTCTTTCACGAAACAGTTCCCGAAAATGTACCGATTAGTCACAGCATAGTAAGGGTCCAAGCATACGATGCAGATGATGGGCCAAACGCCGAGATCTCCTATACCTTGTCTTCTGCTGAGCATGCAGACTTGCCCATGAGAATTGACGATATCACTGGCTGGATTGTGACGACACGCGAGCTTGACCGAGAGGAAAGTGCCAACTACAACTTCCAAGTGATTGCCCGAGACCATGGCTCTCCTGCACGATCAGCCACGGCCACCATTCTCCTGCGAGTGCAAGATGTGAATGATAATGATCCGGTGTTTGAACCACGTGTCTACGAAGCCACAGTTTCCGAGGCCGATCCTCCTGGAACTCCTGTGGTCAGTGTTACAGCCACCGACCGGGATGAAAATTCTCGCCTCGTCTATCACATTACCAGTGGAAACACAAGGGATCGCTTTAGCATTGTCAGCCATAACAGGCAGGCCGTAGTTTCCATAGCCCAACCTCTCGACTATAAACTTGAGAAGCGGTTTGTCCTGACGATCAGTGCGACTGATTCCGGTGGTCGGTCAGACACTGCCACAATTTACCTCAATGTGAGCGATGCAAACACACATCGACCAATTTTCGAGCGAACTCCGTACACTGCTACGGTACCAGAAGATGTTCCGGTGGGAACGACTGTCCTTGTAGTTGAAGCACATGATGGTGACGTTGGTCGAAATGCACTCATCACTTACACAATGGAGGACGACGTCCCGGAGTTTCGGATTGACTCAACGACTGGTGCCATCGTGACTGCAAAACCTCTTGACAGGGAAAAGACCAGTGGCTACACGTTGGTTGTCATGGCTCAGGACAATGGAAACCCACCACTGTCTGACACAACAAATGTTGAACTGGAAGTTGCAGATGTCAACGACAATGCGCCCACGTTTCCTACAGCTGGCTACACTAGCACAGTCAGTGAAGATGCTCTCATCGGAACGAGCGTTGTCCACATCTCGGCTACAGACAGTGATCTAGGCCTGAATGGGCAGATTCGTTACACTTTTCTGGGAGGGAACGATGGAAGCGGTGCCTTTGGAGTCGATCCGACATCGGGTATCATTCGAACAAACAGGGTGCTTGATCGTGAAACTTTGGCGGTGTATCACCTTGTGGCCTTTGCCGTCGATCGTGGGTCACCATCCTTGTCGGCTTCCGTGCCCGTGACTGTGTACATAGAAGATGTCAACGACAGTCCTCCACGCTTTTCGGCTGACCGAATCAGGCTGTTTGTTCCAGAAAACAGCCCAATAGGCTCCATTGCAGGCGAGATAGAAGCACATGACCCAGACGAAGGGCCAAATGCAGTCATTCAGTATGCCATTGTTGGTGGCCCTGATGCAGATGCATTTTCATTGGTAGCCAGACCCGGAGAGCCAGCTGAGATTGTTACCAGAACAGACCTTGATTATGAGTCTACCCACAAGAAGTATACCCTGATAGTGAGAGCATCGTCTCCACCACTCCGAAATGATGTTGAAGTCGAAGTGTGGGTCTCGGATGTTAATGACAATGCTCCTGTTCTCAAGGTAAGTTTGTTGAACCTTTCCTCAGTGCCGAGATTTATTGGTTTAAACTGAAGCATTTATGTATAAGTCTGCCAGAAACACTAGGTCGTTCTCTGGCCTGTATACATAACTTAGATACACCTTTCATGTTAGCTGATCAAACATATACTAGCGGTTCGTACCTCTATTATGTAATTAACTGCTGTCCCTGTGTTTTAACGGGGACATCCATGGTCATTGACTATTCCTTCATGACACATAATTAATTTTCCAGGCTCAAAGGGTGCAAATCTGTTTAAACACGAATTTGTTTCGACATGATTAGGGGCATCTGTGTATTGGTTTCTTGCCTAGCTCCTTCCTTTACTAGAATTATGCAATTTGTCAATTTCGTTGACAGATTCCCTCGCATTTTTTCAAAATTTTCAACATGGCATCCCGCACAATGGTACACTAGCCTACCATGCAATAGAGACAGGATTACTAACAGGTTTCCATCCAGTAAAAATAATTCTGATGTCGAGTACAGCATTTTCGTAAATCATGGGGGGTTCAGGGGTATCCGGACCGCACTTGTGTCCACGCTGAGGGGACTCCCCATGTAAGTGTTCCCCCATGGGATTTATCCTTCGAACGTCATATATTTGAGTTACTTGGCAGTTAACTAAAGCGCTTTCAACCTTTTTTAAAAGACTGATTATTTTTTAGTGTGTACTTGATTTCAGAACCCTAGTCTATACAAGGCAACAGAAATCGCAAAAGCCGCTCGACCAGTTCAAGGACTGAATAGAACAATGGAACAACATGAGCTCAGACCCCATGCTCATTTTTAAAATTTTATTTCATAACATAATTTAGTTCGTATGTAAGTAAAACTACAGTAATATTTAAAAAAACAAAATGGCCACCATGGTCTCATTTGTGTCCCCCCTACCCCCTTGAGATTTTTTTGAATTCATGCCACTGGATTTCAATTTGTCTGAAATTCGTAGCATGTCTTAACAGTCTTAAAAGTCTTAACAAAAAAGTGGCATTAGAATATACATGCAAGCAATGAAAATGATGAAGCATGGCTGCTGAGTTGCAACTGGTTGCTTTCTTTCTAACTGAGCAGAAAACTACAGAAAGAAAAAGCTGCCCCACATGTATCTCGCACGTTTTAACTTAGACCATGGGCACAGCGTAAAGAACTCTAAAGTGGTGAGTGCACAAGCATGCATCATTTCATTAAGCCAACTGAGGTAGAATACGTACAGTGCTTTGAAATGAAACCAGACTACTATTATATACAGTTCGCTCGAGATAATTATGTCACGTTGCTACGAATTTGGCCACTAAAGGTGATGTGGGCTCCGATGTGTTGAGACACCAACTAAAGGCTGTGTAAATGAAGTCGTGTGCATCGCTTACCCTTAAATGCACAAGTTTCAGTCGAATATCACTGTGTATCTAATATAATGTACTATCACAACTTGGATATGTACTAACTTTTTCTTCACAACACTCGAAAGCTGATGGATTTGAGTTGGGATGTGGAAAGTACAGTAATTTCTGTTTTATTTAGGTCATCGCTGTTACAAATTCACCGTATATTGAAGTTACGTTGAACAAATTTTTACAAGTGTGTGGAGTTGCCATAAACATGTCTGCCAACTTTTAAATGTAAATTTTGTGTAAAATGCATTGATTATATTTTTATGTTAGGAATAAGAATATCGTCCTAAAAGTAATTATTGTTATGGTTTTGGATATTTACCTTTCTTTCTTTTTTCATGAAAAATTGCGGTACAGTTTCATTGATATTCTGGTTGTCAAAAGGATTTATTCAAAACTCTGATAAATAATCTATGATGAATGATGTATTTCTTATTCTCAAGCTGGATCTTGAAGAGATGGACTTTATTTATTTCATTTTTTTAAGAATACCTTACAGGCCTCTTTTGAGGCATAGTGTAAGCGGGGCAGTACAAAAAGTGAAATTCCTGAATCGTTCACAAAGTACAGATACAGGAACATACGTAATGAACCTAATTACAGAGCAGTATAATGGAAAGTATTTACGCCAGTACTGGTTACAAAAACAATCGCAACACTAGCAAACATAACAGGGAAACGATCACTGGGGGCATTATCGATAAATGTATTGTTTGTCAAGCAAACTTCAGATTTTATACAAATAATTAGTTGACATCAAGAAGAAAAGGAAAAAACAAAAAAGCAACACTATGTTGTTTTGAAATGATGACTTAAAATACGAGAAAGAAAGATTACTATGACAGTAAGGGCATACAGCTATAATGTCAGATTTCTTTGTGCTTCCCTGGCCAGATAACTAGTCAACTTGTCACGGAAAGTATTTGTGTTATCTAGACATGTGATGCTATCTGGCAGGGAGTTCCAACATCGGACAGCACGTGTTGACCAGTAAATGGGCGAAAAGCTAAAATGATTACGAAGCCTTTGTGATGTAGAGTAGGGTCGTGTTTACTTGCACTATAGATTAATACATGTAATTTACTCATTTATAGAGATTCACCATATTTGTAGTTAATTAGTTTACGGTACAATTTACAAACTGTAGACTAGTCACATCCATTATTTCTGCATAATTACAGCTTCGAGCAATGCCCACCAGAAGCGCAAAATGTAATGGCACTGACATTTAATACACGTATGTCCTGCTGCGCACGAAGAGATTCCTTTTCATTAAAGTAAACGTACTGCTGTCAATCTGTCTTAGATGGTACTCTTCTGATCAATACTGTTAATGCCAGCTTCAAATTATGTTAGAAGCGTTCATCGCTTGAGGAGCTTCCTAACTTCATTTCATTGATTACAGTTGTACCATAAAGCAAATTAGCAATGTTGCTTGATGGGTGAGTTGGAACAAGTCAATCATAATGTAGTGCAGCGCAAAAAACAGACACCAAACGAGCGAGAGATGTCCTCGTTTTCTGGCTCATTTGGTGTCTGTTTTTTTTGTGCTATACTACATCATAATAAAGCAAATGACTAAATGGAAAAGGCAGCAATCACTTGTTTACAGCACAAAGGGATAAATGGTTGCACCACATTTTTTTTTCATTCTCTGAAACCATCCTTCACCTCACGGTCTCCTTAAAAATTTCTTTAAAAAATTAGTTAAAGTTTGGTGATTAACTTTTTTTTACTAGTGAGTCGCGCATTTTATTTTCTTGTGAAAGTGATGCCTGCCTTTTTGTGCAGTGTCTCGAGTTTCGTGACCGATTCTTGGTTACTTTAGTCGTGCTATTTTTATATATTTATTTATTTCACGATACTGCAGGCCAGCATGGCCCAGGCAGGAGAGGGTTTACAAAATCAAGGAGAATAGTACAGAAATAATTAACAATACTAGCACCACATGCAATACAATAATTTTGCTATATAGTGATGTTTAAAAAGAGAAATAAAAGACAGCACCAATACAATACAACACTCTCAAAGTAAGTTATCTAACAGTCTCAGTGATTCAATGACACATGTTGTTCAAGGGCTTCATCAAAATTGTCTGCCTTGCCAACAAACACGGACAAATCATTTCAATCCAAAACACTGCGGGGGGGAAAAAACTCAGTTTAAATAACTCTGTTTTGGCAAAAGATGTGTTGAAGGGTGTGTGTGCAAGTATTGTGCGTGGTTCTGGCTGTAGTGGCTGTCAAATATGAAAGTGCAGACATACTAAGCTTACGGTTTATAATATTAAGCAAGAACTTAAGTCGTATGACTTTTCTGGAGGCAGCTTGGGAGGGTGGATATTATAAGCTTTCATAAGTTGAGTGCGCGAATCTAGCCTTTTGTATTTATTAAATATAAGTGTGATGGCTTTCTTTTGTATACCGCTTCTAGGCTCTGTATATCCTTTTTGTGTACGGATTTTATATCATGGATGCATACTCCAATTTATGTCTGACAGTAGCGTTATACGCTTGAAGTATCCATCAGTACTTGTAGAGGTTCACCTCTTGTTTACTGAGTATGAAATTTATCGATGTTTTCTTTTTTTTGCACTTTTGTGTGATGAATACGGATCACACTGGCTTCACCTAGTTCAACTCAACGCGTATATGTCCTTACCTACCTGAACCTTACAATAACCTGAAGTGTGTGGCTATCAGCATAATTATATAATTAAATTTTAAAATGTTTATGAAACCCTAAACTGCCTTTTAGCTCTTTACAACAAGATTTTCAGTACCGGCAAAATACCCTCTGCTTGGAAAGAGGCAATAGTACTACCAATCCTTAAACAGGGCAAAGATCCCTCTTCGGTAAATAGTTACAGGCCTATCGCCCTCACAAGCTGCCTACTCAAAGTGTTTGAAAAAATGATTAACCGCCGCTTGGTCTATTACTTGGAGTACAATGGCATATTGGACCCGTGCCAGTCTGGTTTCCATACAGCTAGATCCACAACCGACAATCTTGTCCTCCTCGAGTCGTATATATGTGACGCGTTTGTACACAATCAATACTGTCTGTCTATTTTCTTCGATCTTGAGAAGGCATATGATACTGCCTGGCGATATGGAATCTTGCAAGATCTACTGTCTTTCGGAATATGTGGCAGGTTGTTTACCATCTTAAAAGATTACCTGTCTGAAAGGAAGTTCCGTGTAAGAATAGGTACTGTGTTATCGCGCACATTTCTTCAAGAAAATGGAGTGCCACAGGGAGGAGTATTAAGCTGCACACTATTTATAGTTAAAATGAACTCTCTTCGCTATGTTATTCCACCTGCGATATCGTACTCTCTATATGTGGACGACATTCAAATTAGTTTCAAATCGTGTAACTTGACTGTATGCGAACGCCAGATACAGTTAGGTGTTAACCGACTTGCAAAATGGGCTGACGAGAATGGTTTTAAGTTTAACACTGACAAGACTACTAGTGTGCTGTTCTCGAGACGACGAGGTGTGCATCCTGACCCCTGCATACTAATGAATGGACAAAACATAGTCGTCACGAAAGAAAAAAAATTTCTCGGCGTAATTTTTGATTCCAAACTCACCTTCATCCAGCACATAAAACAGCTGAAGTTAAAATGTCTCAAGACCATGAACCTTTTAAAGATTTTATCGCATCAGTCGTGGGGGACAGACAGGCACTGTCTCATATCCCTGTTTCGAAGCCTGGTTCTGTCACGCATAGACTATGGATGCATAGTATATCAGTCAGCTTCAAGGACAGCACTGAAAATGTTGGACCCTGTATACCACCTAGGTATCCGTCTGGCACTTGGTGCCTTCCGTACCAGCCCTATTCAAAGCCTTTATGCAGAGTCAGATCAGTGGCCACTAGACTATCAGTGCAAGTATCTAGGAGTCAACTATGTACAGTGAAACCTCGATTATACGACTTTCAGGGGACCACGCAAAACCGTCGTATAATGCGGGCGTCGTATAATCCAAAAACTAAGGATATATAAGCAGTGACGATCATTGCTGCCCCACAACAGTCAGTACATAATGCCTGAGCAAGTCCGCAACGCAATACGGCGATACTCCGGTAAACGTAGATTAAATTACTTGAAAAAATGACAACCACGCATTTTATCGGAGGCGTGAACGAACCTTTATTCTCACCTCTTAAAAAAATCTGTAATTTTTTTCTGCGAGTTGGCCCAGCCACGACGCATCAGTTTCCTTTCGAGAGCTGCGACATCTTGCAGCAAGTCGCCGACCTCGTCGTATGCGCACGCAAACCGCCGAATGTTGTCGACGTAATCCAACACGTCCGTGTAAGTCGGTACGGAAGCGCTTGCCTCTGCGGTATCGTCCATCTCTTCTTCGTCGGAAGTTTCCGCAGAGTCGGGACGCACAGTTTCAATAATGTCATCCAGCGACACTGCACTGCACACAGCGACATCGTCGTCGGCACCAACATAGTCCGCGAACGATCCAGGCAGCTCCAGGCGCCCAAACTCGGGTTCGTCATCATCAAGCACTGCAGCCTCACTGAAACAGCCGCCACTTCTCGTAAAACCGCAGTGTCTGAAGGAGTTGGCGATAGTTTCCTGCGTGACCGCGTCCCATGCACTAGCGATGTAGTGCATTGCATCGAGCACAGAGAGCTTCGTGGCCATCTGCTTGCGTTCCATGCCCGCTAGCCGACGCTGAACCAGAAACTTCCTGTATTTCTGCTTCATGCATTTGATGACGCCGGCGTCAAGTGGCTGCAGCTGACTTGTGCAATTCGGGGGCAGAAATGCGACTTTTACATTCCTCAAATGCGACGTATCCGTTGGATGGCACGGCGCATTGTCCAGCAGAAGAAGAATTTTTCTGTCTTTAGCCCCCATTCTCGAGTCTAGCTGCTGCAGATATGCAGCAAACTTGGCAGCAGTCATCCAGGCTTTGCGGTTAAACGTGTATTGGCACGGCAGCCTTTTCAAATTTTTGAAGCATCGCGGCTTCTCAAACTTGCCAATCACGAGGGCAGGAAGCTTTTCCGAGCCGTCTTCATTAGCGCAAAGCAACACAGTAAGACGCTCTTTGCTCCGCTTACCGCCGTGACAACCCTCTCCTTTGAACGTCAAAGTCTGGTCTGGCTGCATATTGTAAAATAATCCAGTTTCGTCTGCGTTGAATACGTCGCAAGGCTTGTACTGCCGTATCAGTTCCGGCAGCAATGCGGTCCATTGTTCAACAGTGGAGGAGCTGACAGACGAGCTCTCTCCGCAGCAGCGGCTGTAAACAACTCCATTTCGTTTTTTTAAAACGATCTAACCAGCCGTTGGAGGCTTTAAGTCGTCAATGCCGCAGCGCAACGCAATCATGTCTGCCTTCTCCTTCAAAATTGCGCCATCCACGGCAATAGCTGCACTGCGTGCCTGACGCAACCACTCTACGAGGGCCTTCTCCATGGCAGCGTATTTGCCATCTTTCGCGGCCTTCCTGTTCAGGCCGAACTTTGACGCATTCAGCAGGATGCTGTCCTTCTTCGCGAGGATCGTTTTCAGCGACGACTCGGGAATGTTCAGGTCGCGGGCAATGCTGGCCTTTGTTGATCCGGTCCGCTTCTCCGCCTCCTCAATAACTCGAAGCTTTTCGCCGAGCGTCAGCGGTTTTCGGTTTCGCGACATCGCGAGACGCAGAAGTCACAACCAAGAGTACTAATGTCAGAATGCACAAATGTGGCACGTGGACTCAGCAGCTGCGGCGCACAATCTATCAACGATGCACACACGTGAAGGAATGGCCACAGCGGTGTTGAATGGCAAAATGGCAGTGGGCCTATTCAATTTTTGCAAGCGCATACCTCAGCGCAAGCTTTGACCAATCGCGTGTGGTTAAAACGCCCCAGCCCTCTAGTAGATAAACACCATGGCCGGTTCCCGTGGCTGTCAACAATCGCCGATCAACATGTCTGGTGCAACCCGTGCAACAATGCGAAATCTAGTGAACGTTATCGCACGCTCGAAAGTGATCGCGAAATTATCTGCCTTGTTACCTGCTCAATCACTCCCGAACCACAAAAAAAAAGAGGGGGAAAGAAAAACAAAACAAGACCGCAACAAAAGTGCGCAGTGCACTGCGACAAAATGAATGCGCTCCGGCTGGCTTTGGCCGACGTTGGCTTTGGCTAGCTAGCCTAGGCCGACCGCGACTGCGTTGCGTGCCGAAAAATTGAAGCGGCTCCGTGAATGCAGCGCCGCGGAAAGAGAATGCAGCATGGAATGCAGAAACGAGCTCGGTTTCTCGACTTTAATCCGGCCGCGCTGCCGGAGTGTGCCTGCGTGGCAGTCTGCGTCGTCGTCTCTGTTTTTTTTTTACTCGGTCAGTCCAGGGAAGCGTCGTACGAGGCGGGGCCGGCGTAAAATTGTGTCGTACAATTGAGGTTTTTAATACATTGCTTCTATGGGAGTTTTGCCGGGGACCGAGCCAATTCGTCGTAAAACACGGGTCGTCGTAGGACCGGGGGACGTATAATCGAAGTTCCACTGTAGTTAAGATCATGTCTCTGAAGCAGCACCCATGTAAAACACTTATGAACGATGTGTCTACTACCCAGTTATACCTAAACCGTCCTTCTATCGCACCATTGTTTCCATTGGCAATAAGACCTGCAGTAGAAAAACTTGCAATTTTCTTCAATGACTTGGCGGAAAGTGACCATGTCGAACACATCCCTCCCTGGCAGCAATGTCCAGTCACTTGTGACTGGTCTTTCAAAGACATCATAAAGGAAAATTGTCCAAGTGCACTTATTGAGCAACATTTCTTGGCCCTTGAACTCAAATATCGTTCAACTGCGTTTTTCTCTGATGGCTCAAAATCTCAAACCTCTGTATCTTGTGCAGCCTATGGACAAAAGTTCTCGGACACCAGAACCATGCATACACATACCAGCATTTTCACAGCGGAAGCCTATGGTATCCTGCTTATTATACAACACATTAAACATCACAAGATACAAAAGTCTATAGTGTACACAGATTCTTTAAGTGTTGTCAGGGCCCTGTCTTGTGGCAAGTACAGCAAGAACCCTACTTTCAACAAGCTCCTTAACGAAATCTATGCAGCCTACAACTTAAAACTTTCTATTGTTATTTGCTGGGTTCCAGGTCATTCTGGAATTGCGGGCAATGAAATAGTGGACAAGAATGCACGAGAAGCCGCTGGTCGGCAAACCATAGATATAACCTCTGTTCCGGGTGTAGATCTAAAACCTGTTGTACGTAGAGGTCTACGCAACCACTGGCAAGCCGAATGGGACAGAGAAGTCGACAACAAACTCCACCTTGTAAAACCCCAGCTGAGAAAAGTTATCCCCCAAAAACTCAACAGGTTCGCTGAAGTCACTCTAACACGGCTCAGAATAGGCCACACTTATGCCACACATAAACACCTTTTGACAGGCACTGATCCACCTACATGTATACACTGTGGAGAGAGTCTAACCGTTGTGCATGTCCTCATACAATGTCCTGTGCTTCACCAAGCACGACTGACCCATTTCAGGGAGCTCTATCGACATCATATCCCACTTCATCCAGCGCTGTTTTTATCACTTGATGCAGTGGTTGACCTTAAGAGACTTCTTCATTATCTTGCGAAAGTGAAATTTTTAACAATGATATCATTCCATCCTAGGCACCAGCTGCGCCTCAAGTGTGAGGTACTGCCTGGTACATAAAAAGTATGTCTTAGCCTTCGCAGTTCTTGCTCAGGCAAGGACTTCACCTGCGAGGGTCTTGGGCCTTGCAGACTAATTTATCAGCACAGATTTCAGCCAACAAAATGAAGGTTTTAGCAAAGTGACATTCCTTTTTAAACAAAGTGACACTTTTTTAAATATACTGCGTTTTAAATGGTTCGTAAATATTTGTTTTAATATTTAATCATGTTTAATCATTTGTTTTAATTTTTAAACTAATAACCGAATTGAAACAACACTTGTACTGGCGCTCTTTGGCCTTAGATGCCCTTGCGCCAATAAAACTTAACGTAATAATAATAAATTTTAAAATGTCATATTATTAATTCTATAAGCAGTTGACAGCTATGTGATCACTGAGCGCACTAACCACTATTTCTTTTTACATTAAGCCTTCTATGTTATTTTTTCTTTTAAAGGGACACTGAAGAGAAAACAGATTCCTCTCGTATTAGTAAATTATACTCTTTCACAATAGCAAAGGTGCCACACTTACAGCCACAAGACGCGTGGTACGCGAGATAACCCGCAAAGAGAAAATGCCGGTGGTGCTTTCAAGCCTAGATATGGGCGGTGCCTTCTAGCAGCTATGTTGTCCCTAACTGGTAAAAATAAAGTACATTGTCCTCTGCGAAGGCCGGAGACTTATCATACTAAGTTTCTGCGAATGTCGTTGAGCCAATGTCGCAAAAGTATGAAAATTGCACATTGAAATCCAGGACATCACACACAGAGATATCACTGTGACAATTAAAAATCAATGTTTGACCTTGATTTTCTCCTTTATTAAGAAACCTATAATAGTAACTTAATGGCACTAGAGATTTTGTGATGAAATTCATCAATTAAACTGATTCATTATTTCA
Organism: Rhipicephalus annulatus; assembly: GCA_013436015.1. Classification (NCBI taxonomy): domain Eukaryota; kingdom Metazoa; phylum Arthropoda; class Arachnida; order Ixodida; family Ixodidae; genus Rhipicephalus; species Rhipicephalus annulatus. The sequence goes on from WOVY01000151.1 coordinate 498,597, forward strand.
CTTTAGTGTCACTTTTATGCAGGTCTTTCATATTTTAAGAACACTCGGGAACACTGATGTTGTCATTGTTGTATTGCCACCAGGACTTCAGCATTGTGTTCAACAACTATCAGCACCACTTTCCCGTGGGCCCCATCGGACGTGTGCCAGCGTGGGATGCCGACGTCGCTGACCAACTGCGATATCGCTTCGTCTCTGGCAACAATGCCAACCTTCTCATGCTCAATGAAACGTCCGGGGACATCCGACTCAGCCCGAGCCTCAACTCTAACGTGCACATCAATGCCGACATGGAAGTCAGCGTGTTTGGTTAGTCCCTTTTATGTGTGCCAGAGCACCATATTCATAACCGTATTGTGTAATTCACTTGCAGTAGTGTTAAGTAAGTGGGAAATGTTTGCCATTGAAGGGGTCCTGAACCACTTTTTTAAGTAATCATTCAATTGAATTGAATTTATTTTATTCAAGTGTACAAAATTACACTATGGAAAGAGAGGACAATGTCTGACACGATCCTCCTACTAATAACAATAGCAGTTTGCCCACAAGCACTGGCAACATAACGAGAAATTATTGAAGATGTGATTGAAATTAATTCAGCGGCGCAGCTTATTGTCTTAGGAATACATTCCTGCAAAGATTTTTTGAATCCTTCAGGAACGAACAGAGTTGCAGGGCCTTATTGCATGCTCTAAGTGCTCTCTCCCGTCCTGATGAGCACACCGAAAGTTACACAGGGAGAGGTGACGTGGATGGAAAAAGTTGTCAGTGCGCACATTGGCCCTGAGTGCACGTGATGAAATGCCGTCGCTCTCTCCCATAGTAAATCCCGAGATTAACAGTGTGGCTACCACATAATGTCAGCATATTGTAGAGCGTTGTGCCAACACATGGCAAGGAGCGTGCCTGATCGAAACACAGCCCTCGGTTTACGTCGGGCATTGGCCAATAGCATGCTATCTGTTGTTTGACACCAAAGAGCAGGTGCCGGCAGTTCCGAAGAAAGTTAACACAGGCCTGTAATAAAAGGAAAGCCCCTCAAAAAATGCAAACTTCGTGCTTAGTTTTCAAACTATCTTTGCTGCGCCCAGCTGCATGAATTGGCTGAGCTGTTCACAGCTGTGTCTGCTTTATGCGGGATGTGTTCTTGCACCAAACCGGGAAAGTGGCTAATGGCCCTTTTGAAATGTTATGTCACATCAAGGCTGTCATGGACCGTGGCACGCATTCAAGAGTACAAGCCAAAAAGCCTGAATGGGTAGCCATAGCAAGTGTTTTGCATTGCAGAGTTGGCATCAGCAGCCTACGTAGCACACATTCTGAAAATTGAAAAAATAAGAGTTATAAAAAAATCACAGTATATTTACAAAGTTTATGATAATGAGTGGGGCAAAACATTCATTCGTCTGTCTGTTTATTCATCCATCTGTGTGTCTGTGTGTCTGTCTGTCAGTCTGTTCGTGCATCCGTCCATCTGTCTTCCCGTGCATTCGCCCATCAGTCTGTCTGTCAGCTTGTCTATATGTTTGTATGTCTGTTGGAAAAGGTTGGACTAAGAGGAGCTTCATCCCTAAAATATTTTTTGTGGCCTGGGAATGAAGCCTGTCATTGAGATTTCCAGCCTGATGCGCATGCAGACGTGCGATGGATATATTCATAGGTTTTTCACAGAATGCATGTCCTGTGAGTGTTCAGTGCCAACTGGACAGCAGCCCAGTGTTCTAAGTGCCAAGGCTCTGTCGTCGCTACATGTTTAAGTGAACCTAACTGCATTAATCACATTCATTACCGTGTGGAACACAATTTAAAAGAAATGTGACAGTGTAATGCACTTGTGTGGAGCTTTAAGAAATGTTCTAGAGAGATCTAGCTTCAAGTGATTTCTGCTGGTCATCACACGAACTACAAATGTGTTATTTTTAAAAATGGTGTTATAATTGTTCCATTGTTAATGTAAACGTTCATGAAATTTTATTGCTTGCTCATTTAGTGGCCATCAACTGAATCCATTTAGCATGTTGAGCCGCACCAAAACTATTATTAATATCATGTGGATCAAGAATGATGTCTATACATAACCAATTTATACGATCTTTAGTTTTTCAAGTTTCGTTTGGATCCAATCGGAACTCTCCTAATAACAGTTGGACGTTCACTGATGTGCAATTAGAGCAATTGAACACAGCAAGGTCTCAGTCAAACAGAACTAGACTTAATGACAAATCATGAACATAATATGTGTATTACTGTTCATTAATATACCTTCTTTTTCAGTTTTGTGTCAGTATACATAAATATTATTCCAAATATTTTAGTACTATTTTTGTATATTCATATGTGCCTCTTTTGTTTTTGTTTTTTCATGTATTATACCCCACACCTCTCTTCAATGCTTTGGAATTTTAGGGTATTCAAAATAAATAAAAAACAGGGCTATTTTATTCAATTGCGCTGGGTCCTATGCAAGCAAGTGTCTGCACCGTACATTGAGAACTGCTATTAGAGCTATCCCCAGCGCAAGCACCTGTGCCGCGCATTCACGTGTTTACTCAAGGAGTGCATTGCAGAGGGCAAATGCAGCAGGAAGACTTGTTTCGATTTGTCACCAGATGGCATCAACGAGGTGTCGGCAATGTGTCACCTCTCGGTGAGGCTCGTCTCAGAAGCCATGTTGTTCAACAGCGTCACCGTGCGTCTGGGCGGAATCACCAAGGAGCAGTTCCTCTCACCTCTGTACGACCAGTTTGTCAGTGGTCTTGCAGCCATCGTGCCTTGTGCCAAAGAGAATGTCTTCATATTTAGTGTTCAGGTAAGGTTTGCAAAGTTTTGAGCGATAAGAAGTACGTTTTACCTAATATTAAACGAAATTCGACCCTCGTTTAATCTTGCGTGAGCTTGTTCTCGAATCATTACCAATTTGGTCTGAAATGCACTCGGTTAAAGAAAGCGGCACTTACATCAATATGAAATATCTATAGTGACTGTAATCGATGGTGTGCTTGTTGTAAGCACTTCTTTTTTTTACTCATTAATTGTGTGAAATAGTTTTCAGTTGTGTTGTCCTGTTAGAAAATAACTGGTTCAGTGCTGGCTTATGTTACCCTAGTTGGCTAAATGTTCTGCAGCTAGTATCGACAGGCAGTTTCCTAAGTTTACGTGATACAAGAAAGCAGTCATCATTTGTTATTCATTTTGTTTTCTTACTTATATGCGCTGTTGAAATTAGCAACTGTGTTGTTCAAATTCGTGCTTCTTTGTGTAAATAATCATAAGGTTGCTTACCCCATATCACCGATGGCAGTTTGAATGCAGAGTCATGTGACATTGTGTTGCATAGTTGCATGACTGCTAGAGTCTGTCCCTCTCAATAACTACAAGATCGCAGACATTAACTCAAAGATCCTTCATCGTACTTATTATTTTGTCTTTTTTTCTATTAACACAAAAAATACTCGTTTTCTTTTCTCTATTATCAGTTCTAATTTATGATGGCTGGTTCATTCAGATAAGATATTTGCTTGAAGTGAATCGGGATTGATATTTCTTCTCTTTTTTTTTTGTAGTGCCTGGAGGGTCTTCATAACCATGCCAATGTTGTGTCCCTTTGCTGTTCTTTTCAAAAGAAGCATCTGTTGCATGCTTCCAGGGGTGTAGCCAAAAAGTAGCACACCAATCAAGTGCACCCTTTACTCCGCCACCAAAAATTTTTTTGCTGTGGCATAAGGAGCGAAAAATGGTCATTTTAAGGGGTTGCCCCTCCCGAAATGAAAGTGTTGCCCCCCCCCCTCCCTCTCAAAAAAAAAATTTCAGGGTATGTGCCTGCATGCTGCCCACGTTTTTTTTTAGTCAGTGTTTTTCGTACATCAGCCTAGGTCTCACGAGAATTCTGTTCGACAAAGTGTGAACTTTTTTTTCTATGCAGCTTACTAGGAAAGTACAGGCTTATCATTCATTCTTTTTGCTATGCTTCTAGTTTCATCTTTCGACTTGTCACGCTGCACTTACTTTTAGGACGATACGGACGTTGACACCACGGTCCTGAATGTGAGCTTCTCGGCTCTGAAGGGAACCGAGGACGACTACTTTCAACCACAGTACCTCCAGGAGAGGGTCTACCTCAACAGAGCCATACTGGCGAAACTCACTAACGTGCATGTAAGTTCTCTTGTTCCTGGCACAGTTTTAATGAGAGTGTTACTTGATTGATTGATTGATTAATATGTGGGGTTTAACATCCCAAAACCACCATATGATTATGAGAGACGCTGTAGTGGAGGGCTCCGGAAATTTCGACCATCTGGGGTTCTTTAACGTGCACCCAAATCTGAGCACACGGGCCTACAACATTTCCGCCTCCATCGGAAATGCAGCCGCAGCAGCCGGGATTCGATCCCGCGACCTGCGGGTCAGCAGCCGAGTACCTTAGCCTCTAGACCACTGTGGGGGGGTTTAACGAGAGTGTTTTTCATAAAAATTGCCCCATCAGTGTCATTGCTTGTTAGTGAAAAGTCTTAGGTCAGTGAGCGAAAAATTGAGATAGATACAAATAAAATAAATCAGCGAAATCTCTGGTTCAAGTTATAATCAAACCCAGAACTTTTCTGCATGGCAAGCAGGTGTTCTACCTGAGAGCCACGCTATTGCTTAAAGCTGCTTCTAAGAAAAAACGCTACCATATGATGCGGGGGCAGATCTAGCGACTCATTTTAAGAGGGGGGGGGTCACTCGTAACACTGAAGAAGGGGATAGGGGTCCTCACTTTTTTGTCTTTAGTAGCACAAAAACCCTGTCATAGCAAAAATACTGCTAATGTGTGCTCACAACAAGTGGTTCCACTCAACTGCTTAGTTGGTGATAGGAGGCGGAGGACAATCCGATAAAGAGAGGGGGCGGGTGCAGACACAGGCTTTGGGGAGGGGGGGGGCATCACCCCTACTGCCCCCCTCTGGATCCGCCGCTGATATGAATGTCATGTAGTGGGAGTAGTCTCCTAAATGCATGTAATAGTGTACAGCAGAAGCCTAGAATCGTGTCGTTTCAAAACATGTGAATTCCGCGACGAGTGGGTGTTTTGATGGTCCGCCCATTGCAAAGTGTTCAGACACATTTAATCATCAGCAGCAGCAAAATCGTCAATAAAGTAAGCTGCTGTGTAGGTTCAGAGGCTGCCTTATAAATGTGTAACAGGCCGTGCATTGATTCTCATTGACTGCACTATTGCCTGTTGCATGTACACGCTTAGGTCACCAACATGCATCAGAACTATTGGGGCGTTAAAAAAAACTCTACAATAATTAGGGCACAGTACACGAAAAACATGCTTTCGTGTACTTTACTGCTTTTGTGCTATAAAGAAAAACATTGTCAATCAGTGTTTGTATTGTCGTTAATTCATTCTTTTCCCTTGTTTTACATGCTATCACTCATTTAAAACTGTCGTCAACTGTATGTGTAACAGCCTTGGGCTTAGGCTTGTGTCAGTAGTTAATTTTAGGTTGTAGGCAAATAGTGATTTTTGTCGAATAATTTTGAAACGAATTCGAATAGTGGTATGTCACATAATATGAAGAAAAATGGTCAAATTTGTCTTGACTAACTAACCTGCACAATATTTTTTAATTGAAACAAAGCCTGTGCAAATGTATTTTTTGTTTTGTTTAAAGGAAGTAGAAACAATTTTAAATAGTAGCTGGATTTGACTTTCGGTAAGGTGCCACTGATCACCTGTAAAATATGTTGTTTTAAATCTTACTTAGAGCATATAAGTCAGTATAATAAGCTTTCAAACTTAAAAATGATGAATCGATGTGAGTGGTAATACGTTAATTTAACCTTCAAGTAAGGCTTCGCGGCAGTGCATAGTTTTCTTGTATAGGCGTTTTTACAGTTTATCGCTAATTTATTGCACTCAAACCACTTTTACAAGGAGACGCATGCAAATTAACATGCACATGTGTTTTTGCTGCTTAGCATTTCTTTACTGCAGCAAAACCACTTTTACAGGGGGTGGCATGCGTACCAATATACATCTATTTGTTCCTTTCGAATACTTCGAAATTTTCTACTATTTAAACTCGAATCGAAGTGAGTTCGTACACTGCAATATTAATTCGAGTATTTCCACAAGCCTAGCTATATTGGTGACACCACGTATGGCATGGTAACATTAACCACAGCAAAAAAGTGTGCCAGAATGTATTTTTACTATTAACTATTACAAACAGTCTTTTCACGTGGAAAGCTTTATATTGTACCACATTGTCACTCAGAATAATGTGATATGACGTTTGGTGAGGTTCTGTTTGCTGTCACTACAGGTGCTGCCCTTTGACGACAACTTGTGTGTCCGTGAGCCGTGCATCAACTTCGAAGAGTGTCTGTCTGTGCTCAAGTTTGGGAACGCGTCCTCGTTCATCGCATCAGACACAGTCCTTTTCCGGCCCATCTATCCTGTCAACACGTTTGCCTGCCGATGCCCTGTCGGCTTTACGGGTGGGTCTCGCTTGTTTTGTTTTACCTTGTGGGAACAGCAGTAAGACTAACTAGATTATGTTGTGCTATGTAATGAATAACTAGTGCCTCATTGTTACGGCCTCTCGGTTTTATTAACTGTGTCAAATAAAGAAACACACGATCCACTTAAACAATTTTTACATTTCTTTCATACATTGTGTACTAGTAGTATAGTAGTTGTAGCAAGCATAGTAGTAAAGTTATTCTAGTCGTGGTATAATAGCAGTAGTAGTAACTGTTGTAGCAGCTATAGGAGTAGTGTAGTAGTAGTTGTATACATGCAAAGTGAAAATAAATAGCGACAAAATCACAGTGATCCCACTTTTGAGCCAGCATCTAAAATATTCGTCTAATAACACAGCAGGAAAGGGGCAGAAGTGTTTATAGTAATGACACAGTGGAATAAATATAATGTAATGTAGGCATAACATCAATGCATAGTTGTACATTAGATTATTGAATCTTACAATGAACGAATTCAGGAAACTGGTAAGCACTACTGCAAAATTACCGAGCTGTTTGGATTTTTTTTTTTGCGAGTGAGATACTTCACATTGGCATCTGAAATGTAGCCACTGGGTTCTTGCATTCACAAACAAACCTATTTTGCAAAGCTATTTGAATGGCTTGTAGCAACAACTTGTAACCATGTGTGATCGCATGTAACCTGTTATGACGGCTGGCGAGGATTTTACAGAAGTTACTCTTTATAATCATTTGCTAATTATGTTGATAGCGATTCTCATCATTTGAACAAAAATTGTGCATTTTGTGGTACGTTTATCTGTGCAGATGTGGTGTTCAGTTGCACCTTTTTTGCATTAATTTGTGCGCTTTCATGTGACTTTATGGCCGTATTTCGACAGGCGTGACAATCAAGAATAACCGAATAGTACTGAGATTCCCAAGTAGGTCTGAAAAAGGCAGCTGCTCACAATGTAAACACAAGCCCATCTACAGCCTACATGCTGACCTTGCCATGGCTTTGGCACTTTTAAATTACAAGAGCCTTCAATTAATTTTAAAAACTGTTTCCTTTCGTACAGATTGGCTCACAGCTTTTGAAATCCTCTTTTTTTGTTTGTGATTTTGCTTGTGCTAAATGGCTAAGTGTTTGATTCAACTTCCAAAGCTTTTCCTGCATTCTAGCTGGTCTTGTTGGGTCGGTAATGTAAATTATTTTTTTATTAGGCTGGGCGTCACTTAGCTGTTGGGTGTAGGCCTTCCTAGCATACCTCTCGCACTCTTAGAATGCGGCTCACGTTCACCACACTCTTTTTGTACTACGTTCCAGGTATGAAAAGGAAGTATGACTGCGACACTGAGATCAACTTGTGCTATTCAAATCCTTGTGGCCAGAATGGGACATGCATTCGACGGGAGTCTGGATACACATGCATCTGTCAAGAAGGTTTTACAGGTAACACATGTCACAATGATATAATAAAATATGTCATATAATGAAATCTCAATGCAACGAATCTCAAGGGACCGCTAAAAATCATTCTTTATTTTGAAGTCGTTGTTGTGAAAGTAATAATAATTTGGGCAAAAATCCTAAATGCAACCACGTCAGCCTCCTACCTATGCTGTGTGTACATTCACGTTATGCTCTAATAAGCAAAAAAAACAAGAAAAAAATTATGGACCATCTTCTCGAAAGGAACCCTGATGAGATGAAAAACAGCAGCAGTGCGCACGGTGTTGACTTGCTTGAAACGGCGGTTGACGTGAGTGCTGAAAAAACGATCAGAAGTGAAACTCGGTGTACCGTTTACTAAAGTAAATGTTTGTTCGAAAAGCAAAGACACGCAAAGTGGTTTGGCTTTCGTGTAAGTTTTACCGCAGATGTAAAGACTGTTCGCTCGATGTGTGCTCGAAGGTTGCGAGTGGTGGAGAGGGTGAAGTGAGAAATGTGACTCACGGCGACAGGCTAGGAAGAGAGTGAGGTCAATGCGCGCGCACTGCGAGGGAACGCGTGACCTACTTAACACCTTCCCAACACCTGCGGCCGGGGGAGCATGGTGCAGACGAAAGGACAGCATTATACAGGCTAGTCAAAGAGCTGCTTCATACCTAATATTACGGAACCAGTGCATGCTTATTTAAGTAAGAGAGCAATCTATTCTTTTGTGGCCAGCTCGACTGCCAAGAGACAAACTCTTAAGTGCCCGCATCTTTCTTACGCACTGCGAAGCATCAGTGTCGAGTACCGATTCTTCAGATTGGTTTGGGCATGCTGTTTCAATGTCGTCTCCGCTCCCGTCGTCATTTCCTTATCATGACGAATGGTATTGATCTTATCGGTCACCGGCTAAGCTTATGCGCATGCATCGTTGTCGCACTGTGCATAGTGTTCAAGCATTACGGAAGCGTGCGCGGGTAGTCATTGGTGACTTCGTCCCTTAGGCGACTCACGGCGCATTTTTCACTGTTGTAGCGTTCTTTTTGTGCTGCCTCCGGAGCTCATCTTGAATGCGCAATTACCAATCAAAATCACAAAAATAAAACTGTCCGACGAAAGCAAAGGCCACAGGGTGAAGCCCGATGCGAAAAACAAGTACCAGGTGATGATGACAGTGACAGGGCTATGACACATTTAAATAGTGCGGGTGCACAGAGAAATATGCAGGCATTTTCAGGATAATGATTGTGAGAGGTACGGAGCTGGGCATTATTTTCACAGCCGTGAGTAACTTTTTAAAATTGCTATTCATTATTTTGAAGTGTTGGGGAGATGTAAGGGGAATAAAATTCTATATGTTATTCTAAAGCATTGCGTATTCTGAAATTTGTTGTACTAGTCAAATATTTTTACATGAAACCAATCGTCATATCGAGGGAGATTTCCAAAAAAGTCATTAATTTGAAAAAACTATCAATATGAGCTTTGCTGTTACAAGATTTGACTGCACTATAAGCCTGCTTTTTCTGACAGTTGACGCAAAGAATTTATACGAGGAAAACAAAAAAGAGAAAGATCATTGGTCCTGTAGACAAATGTGACCAACCATTTTCAAAGATTTCACCAGACTTAGAAGAGGCTTCACTTCTTCTTACCCAAATCTTAATCTTTTTTCTAATGTTAATATATTAAGGGAAAAAAAGTGTGTTCTTGTGTCTCGTTACCTTTATTACGACATAAAGTACATCTTAGAGGTTTTAGTAAATAATTAATTTGGGTTTAATAACTACAAAGCTCTGTTTGAAATAAGAGCCTTCGTGCCTCTTAGCAATGTAATTGTGAGCTCCTGCGAAACCTAATATGTCTTACAAACACACATAAAAAAACATTACTACCTTAACCTGAAGGTTCAGATGGCCATGAATGCACTCGCGGAAGAAACGCAAAAAAACGTGGATAAGAAGACTTTTGTTCGAGTGATATGTTTGATATTCAGCATGTTACCTAATATTGACAGCTGCAAAAGTTGTTACATCTGGGAGCAAGGATAGCAGGGCACTAAAATAGCAGGGCAATAAGCATCGGATACAAGATAGCAGAGCAACAAGATAGCAGGGCAACAAGTGTTTTGAGGATTTTTCATGTTTAGTAACATGGCACCTGTAAAGCAGGCATAAATATACAGGGTAATATATGAATTTCTTCTTTCTTTAGAGGGTGACTGGGAGGACAGTAATTGCTTTAACTCTATGCAAAGCTGAATAAGTAATAATTTCATCATTTTAAAGCTTTCGCTGTACTTGAAACCACTGTAGATATCGGAGACGTGTTTCATTTCCCTACTAGGAACCAACTGCGAGATAAACGTCAAGAATTGCGGTCAAGAGTGCGCCAACTGTACCGAGGATCCCCTGTGGACAGATGGCCAGTGCCAACTGAGAGCACGCAGTTTCAACCGCGGCTCCTACGTCACGTTCCCATCTCTGAGACAGCGCCACCGCATGCATTTACGTCTCAGGTGTGTGCGAAGTTGCGTGGTTGACACTGTCAGTAGATCTTGCTCTCTAGATTCACGTGGGTTGTGTGGTAGATTTGTGGCTCAAGACGTTGCTGAAGTGTGGATGTCGCGATGATATTCAGGGAGATATAAATGCAGATAACAGTCCTAACGGTTACGTTTTCTTATGAAGCACTTCACCGAGCCGTAGCAAACATTGTTTTGCCACGACTCAACACAGTCAGACCTTGATGCAGCATGTGCAGATATAACAAATTACTGGTTATAATGAACTAAAGGAGGAATTGTCTACAGGGCTGCGATATATGTTTACAACAAATTTTTGTAAATAATGAATACTTTGTTATAACAAAATAAGTGAAGAATAGGCCATTGATACACTTTTATGAATGGATGTTTACATGTAGTGAATTTTCGAATATTAGGAATTATCGGTAAGAGCGAAGTAAATCAAGAATATTCTTGCCATTGATATGCTCTTACAAATGCACATTTATAATGAATTTTTGAGACACTATAACCAAACCATTTTTCTTTATTGCGTAGCTTCAAGTAATGACGTTTGACAGTAGCCTACTCATTTACCAGTATGCTAACTGCCTTTTCTTTTTCATTTTGGCTTTCCTGCTAATTAGCTTTTCCACTCAAAAACGGAATGGGCTGCTCCTCTACAATGGACGCTACAACGACATGCACGACTTCGTTGCTTTGGAGGTTGTGCAGGGGAGCGTCGTGTTCTCGTTCTCAACAGGAGTCAACATGAGTCAGGTGTCGGTCGCAGTGCCCACCGAGGTCAGCAACGGGCAGTGGCACCAGGTTGAAGTCAGCTATTACAACCGAGTAAGTGTTCATAAATAGCTTCTGTTTCTTTATTAGCTTCAACATATTTTGTCACATAGGAATGCATGCACAGTCGCAGGAGCTCTCTGAAGCCTTAAAAATTACTACATAAGTTATTGCCACGTTTGTTATTGATGCATGTTACTGCTTTTGGTGCCCAAACTTGCACTCAAACTTTCTTAGTTAAAGGGACCGTGAAATGGTTTTGACAATTTTTCATAAACACGTTGGGCCGGCAGACCAAGTCCTAAGGGTCATTTACCCACTGATTGATTTGTAGGGTTTAACGTCCCAAAACCACCATTTGATTATGAGAGACGCCGTAGTGGAGGGCTCCGGAAATTTTGACCACCTGGGGTTCCTTAACGTGCACCCAAATCTGAGTACACGGGCCTACAACATTTCCGCCTCCATCGGAAATGCAGCCGCCGCAGCCGGGAATCGAACCCGCGACCTGCGGGTCAGCAGCCGAGTACCTTAGCCACTAGACCACCGCGGCGGGGCATTTACCCACTGATTTAAGCTCTCTGTGTAAACTGTGTAGTTTGTTACAACACTTTAAAGCTGCTAATCACTGCAGACCACTGCGGCTCAGCCAAACGTGTTTTCAACCGGCCATTCGCAGTACGTGGTCCACTGGAATTACGACGTCATCGAGGCTGCTTATCTGATTAGGTGTAGAATGTGTGTAAGTAAGATCAGCTGGTAGGGTGACAGCACCCGTTGGAGCAGATATGAACCACTGCTCTCTTGCCATCTGTCTCTGTTGCCAGACGGTGGTCGTGCTGCCGGGCACACGAGGCTATGACCTCCAAGATTGTGTGCAACCTGTCTTGGCGTGTAATCTTGGAGGCCATGACTGGGCAAAGCTCAAATGGTCAAGTGCGTTCATGAGAGCTCTGCGATCGCCAGCGATGCCAGTGTGTCTAAACAGTTGAGGAGGCAAGACAGGGGTGAAATGGGGAGTATGATATAACTGTCCGTCGCGGCCTTGGTATACGAAATGTCGCTAGCTTCGTGGTGTCAATGGTTTGATAATGCTCTAGCCTAAACATTGACAAAAACTTATTTCAGGTTCCTTTTAAGTACAAAGCGTGGGAGTTAAGAAAATGTCGTCTTCATCACTTGCGGCTTAATTATAGTGGGCGTGTATCTGTGAAGCATGTCTTGTAATGTATTGGTGAAATGGGAATTGGCAAAAAATTTCGGGACCCTTAAGCTCTGCTTTTAGGAGCTGAACAGGGTAGTGATAATTGGAGGGAAGTTTTCACATATGGCTGCATTCTATGTAAAGGGTAGCATGATTTAAAGCACGAGCGATTGTGTGCGTGAAATGTTTCGAACTTGCTATGCACCCATTACGTGATCCAAGATACGCACAGTGATGTGCGTGCCTTTCGTAATGGGTGGCCAGCTGAGTCGTTATGATGATAGTCATTACTTGTTGTATTGTGAGGCCTGTATACAGGATGCATGTCTTTGTAAAGTGTGAAAGCCACTTTCACTGCATTTCCAAGCAGGCAAGTGGCTGTGCGGTAGAACACCAGCTTGCCATGGAAACGGCCTGGGTTCGATCCTTGCTTGCACCTGGAAATTTTTACTATTTATTTTATTTACATCTTTCTCAATCTTTTGGTCACGTACAAGACAACGATTTTTTGCTCCCAACCAATGATGCTGATGTCGGTATTTCTGCGAAATGAGCTCCTTAACACATTAAAATATACTACGCATGATTGTTTCTAGATCTTTGCTTTACACTTTCAGTTGTGCTTGGCTGTTCTTATAGAAACTCAGACTTTGGTGCGCCAGGTTATTTTCAATGTATACTAGGGCAGTTCTTTTCATTCTTTTTTCAGAAGTAGCATGTTGTTCATGTTAGGTTAAAGTTGTATGCAGGGGCATGCTGCGTGATGATGCGGCACCTAACTGTCTCGTATAGGGAGGGTAAGAGTTGAGAGGTTCAGTTTTTAAAGTCGTTTGATTGTTTCAACTAAAAAAGATATCCCAAAAGCACTTGGACTAGGCTTCTGAAAGCATGTAGGCATTAGTGAACGTGGCGTGTCTTTTCTGTGTTTGCCTTGTTTTGTTACTGTGTTTGAACCGAACTGTTGCCGCATTGTCGGAATCGCTTGATAAACTAAGCTTGCTCACTTGCGATGATTTTCGGAAGCTCTGGATCACTTTTTATTTCAATTTAATATAATTTTTTTTGCATTGCAGACTGTGACATTATCTGTGGACGGCTGCGATTCTGTGCTGGCCACCCGCTTTCAAAACCGCCTGGGCAACTACAATTGTGCCAACAGTACAACACACTATTTAGAAGACAGGTAACATCAATGATCAATTATGCCGTCTGTTGTTCTTTTTTTTTAGCTCTGTATGGAAGTTGCCATTTCAGGAATGGAATAAGGTGGTCTGGCACATGCGTCATCATTTGGCCTTTCTTTTGTGCGTGATCTCCTCACCCTCTTGACCGTATATATATTCCCGCCATCTGTGCAATAAAATTGGTTGTAAGTGTGCACTCTGTCATATCTTTCTGCTCTATCTTCCTTCTGAAACTTTCTCTGCACACTAAGGAAGTATATTTCTTTCAAAAATAGCTCTCTATTAGTTTGCTGGGAACATTTATACTGATAAATTTGCTGGCATACACATTAACACTGTGTTGGGCAAGGAGAACCTTTTGAAGTGTGCAAGATGTGGAAGAAAATGAGGGCGATTCACGTATGTGCTTCGTCTTATCTCCTCCATTTCATTCAACCCTTCACATACACAGGAGGAGGAGGAATAAACTTTATTATAAGAAACCAGCAGGTTTAGGTGGACGGACCTAGGCCTCCCTTGAGGGGACGTCAAGGGCTTGCCTCGACGCCACTTCACGAGCGTGCTGGGTTGCCCAGGTTTGGTCGTCAATAGCGGGGCTCCGCAGAGCCTCATGGAGCTTTGACGAAAGGGTCATGGCATCAGCGTGTCTGTGCTGTGCGGGGCACTCCCACAGCATGTGTGGAAGGGTAGCCGGGTGAGTGCCGCAGCACCGGCAGTGGGAGGTTGTGTGCACGTCCGGAAATATGAGGTGAAGGCGGGAAGGTGAGGAATACGTGTTTGTTTAATGTAGACGCAAAGTGGTGTCCTGTGCCCGGTTGAGCTTGGGGTGAGGTGGGGAAAAGGCTCAGCGTTTGAGGTAAAAGTTCTTAACCAGATCATTGTAGGTAGTCAGGTTGTCCCTGGTGTCCATCTCGTCTCCAGTAGCTCCAGTGCGGTTGACAAGGCCTCGCGCAAGGGAGTGGGTGACCTCGTTGAGGTTGGGGAGGCGTGTGTGGACTAGGCCCGCGTAAGCGGAGGTCCATGTCAGGGTGATCATGTTTTCTTTGGAGTGTGGTGCCTGGCAGAGGATGCGAAGTGCTTGAGGAGAAATGCGGCCTTTGCTGTAGTTAGTGACAACTGAGCGGAATTCTCATACGATGGTGTCACAGGTGGGATCTAGAATGGCCAGGGCGATGGCCACCTCTTCAGCCGTCTCGTTCACTCACACAAAATTATTTTTTTGAAGCAGTAAGAAATAGGATTATCTTGGCAGCCATTACTTTTTTTCTTCATCTTTACTGTCGCTAGCAAAAATGCAAAGACAACTGGAATTTTACATTCACAGTTTAAATAGATACCTGCTTATGTTTTTCTGCTTGGAATAAATAGGCTGATAGCTTGGGGCTTGTATTGTCCATTTTATTCACATCCTTTTGTGTTTTTGTCATGTTTACATGTAGTGCAAAAAAATGGCTTGATTATGTATATGCAAATACTGCTGAGTTATGTGACATCAGGGGCATTTTCGGGAAAATAAATGTGGGAGCATTAGTTACATAGAAAAATTTTTAAGAGTGGAAGATGGCTTTTTGATTTCAGTCAATGTGTGTCTTGTTTACCTTGCAGGTTTCCATCAATGCTGTTTTATTGATTCGATCGACAGAGAAGAATGTGTAACAGTTCCTTTTTTTTTTTCATCCTGCAGGTGCGCTGATGTGATGCAGACCTGCTATCGCTTCCTGGACCTTACCGGGCCTTTGCAGATAGGCGGCCTGCCAGATCTGCCAACGCATTTCCCTGTCTCTCAGATGCACTTTGTGGGCTGCATTCGCGACCTCTATATTGACCATCAACTTGTTGACCTCAACAAGTGAGAGCTCTTTCCTAATTTTTTACGATATCGCTCTTGCATATGTATGTACAGTCAACATTAGAGGTCTACCAAATGCACAGTGTGCAACAACATTGACTCGACGTCTAGTTTGCAATCGCAGCCAGTGAAACTGAACACTGTACTATTGCAGTCAAACCGGAGTGTTTCCTTTATTGAAGAGTTGTCACAAAGCCTTGAATATTCCATAGCACACTATAACGCTGCATATGCTGTAGTTGTCTCCACCGCAATGCAGAAAGGTAATGTCATGGTGAAATACAAAGGGCAAAGATAAATAATCATCTTGCAGCGAAGCACCTATGACTGTTCATTATCGAAGGGATGACAGTGCTTGTGCCAGTATGT
Organism: Rhipicephalus annulatus; assembly: GCA_013436015.1. Taxonomy (NCBI): domain Eukaryota; kingdom Metazoa; phylum Arthropoda; class Arachnida; order Ixodida; family Ixodidae; genus Rhipicephalus; species Rhipicephalus annulatus. Next base: position 514,425 of record WOVY01000151.1, read on the forward strand.
AAGAGGCTTCTCAGTCTGATAACTCTGTACCACGAGAAGGCATAGATGAAAAATGAGCAATAAGTAAATGTTTGTGCATTAAATGTGTTGTTAGAGCAACAGCAGTAAGTTGCTGTGCAGCACGTTTTCACAGTTGAGACATTGAGTTTTATAAATATTTTTTAGGATAATGCACTTATTTTAAAATAATTTCTGATTTGCAATATTTGGACAATATTTTGCAATTGCTGTCAAGTTTGATATATTTGTGTTTGGTTGTAATACATGATAGTTTATGTGTTACATGATATGTCTAGTAATTTATTTGCGCATTATGCCACAGTATCACATCTGCATTATTTATTACAACGTATTAAATCGAAAGGTCTAACTAAAACTTTAATAGTTTTTTGTTACAAATCTTGTGATTATATTTGTACTTGAAAATGTACATGGGAGTTTTATTCCAGGTGAGCTGTAATTTAAAACTCTTCTGGTTTAGACACATTTCACAATACTGCTCTGCAAGCTCTTACTTAACAATTGTGTGCATGTCTGTAGCTTTGTAATCAAGCTCAGTTGATCCACCATTTTGCGTTGTTCTTTGCTAATGCAGTCATTTAGTACACGCTGTCAATCTATATTGCTACGTACGCTCACGGAACTGAATTTCTTCAGCCTTTTGTGCATTTTTGCAATGTGCCGTAGGTATGTCGCCAACAACTCGACGACAGTCGGGTGTCACGAGAAACGCGGTTTCTGCCACACCAGGCCTTGTCAGAATGGCGGCACGTGCTCGGAGGGTTGGAACACCTTTGTTTGCAGCTGTCCGCTTGGATTCGGTGGACGGGACTGCAGCGAAGGTGGGTGTTGCATTATATATCGTATTGACTGTACGCTGATGCAGACCAAGCATCTGTGACATAAACATGGACACTTTCTTATAGACTCCGCTAGCACCTACACTCAAACCTCGTTACATCGAAATTGCGTCTTACACGAAAATAAGTTTGCTATATTCGAAAAATTGTTAAAAATGTATATTTTTAACACTAGATCTATTGGAAAGCTATTTGTATTTACTTCGTTATAACCAATATTTTGTTGTAGCCGGATTTGTTATATCAAGTCTTTAGCGTGTCTACAAAGGCAGCGTGTATCTCCGTGCTGTCTGCATTGCACTTATTTTATACGGCAGAGAGATTAGCCACTTGTCATTGCATTTAGGCACGGGTGAATGTTCAAACAAATGTTGCAGTATTCAGGCTTGGTTCAACACGAAATTAACATTTTCTGAATTTCGAAGCATTCGAAACGAGCAAATAGACATACTTCACCACGCGTTATCCCCTGAAAAGGTGGTTTTGCCGCAGTATGGGACTTTATGCCGTGAAACTGCCTGTTCAGAAGAAATTTGCGCTGATGCGATAACGCTCAAGGTAAATGTGAATGTTGTTCGCACATTGATTGTAATTTTTTTTAAGTGTAATATTTTGTTATGTGGGCTTATATGTGCTAAGTATAGCAAATTTTGTGTAACATATGTTATCTCTTGTAACTTGCACCCAACTACTATCCAAACGTTGCTATTGTTTGAATCTGCTTCCACTTCACTACGAACAAAAAAAATGATATTCACACCAGCCTAGTTCTAATTCTTTCAGATATTGCGCCAGTTAGTTTGGTCATAATAAAAAATGCTTATTTTTCTTGGTTATATGAAATATATTGTATTGAAGCTGTTTAAATAAAATGTTTTGAACCAAATCACTGTTCATTATTCGACCACTCCTAACTGCATTATGTAGAGTACAGTGTAGTGCGGAGTGCCAACAGGGCATGCCAGGTGGCATGTCTTTGTTTTCATGTTACACTCCAACGAGCAAGGGTAATGAAAAAATTTATATATGTCATCATACTTTTTTGCGCATCACCTGCACAAAATATTCGGAAAAATTGTACCTAATGTTGTAGTGCGGGGTTATGTGTACTTGGATTTCAGCGCACAGGTTCTATTCACTATTCACAGCATTCCTTCACGATAATGCAAGAAAGGCGGCTTCGGAGGAAATGTGTGGGGATCTTTATTTTCATTTATTTTTATTTTTCTGCCGCTTGTAGTTGGGGGTTTCAAGCTACAGTGGAACCTAGATATATAAAAACTGAAGTGGATCAAAAAAAAAGTTCTGTATTGGTAATTAGATATATGTACAGTATTTTTACATCAAAAATATATTCAACCATTTTACAACCATTTTATATATACACAGGAATTCATATGTGGGTTCGATATACGCAAGATCAACCGTTTATGTACTGGTGGTTTATGCACAAAGAAATGCAGTGCAGGAAAACAGTGCAGTGTTTGTGTGACCGTTTTTCGTTATTGTGCCAACAGTGCGTATAAAACAAACACTTCATTTTCAGGCGTGGAACCCGTGCGTCGATTTGACGGCGACGGCTTCCTGGTTTTCAATCCGCTGCTGCGCCCCATCCAGTTTCCTTGGTCTCTGGGTCTCACGTTCCGCACGAGAGCCACCACGGGGCTTCTGATCCACGTCCACGTGGGACAGAGCTCGGAGATGTCCTTACACGTGAGCTGAGTTTTTAAGCAGGGGTTTTTAGAATGTGTACACAGCGCAAATATAAAAATATGTAAATTCATGTTACAGTCTTTGTAAGCCGGCTACTGCATAATTTTTCTTTTGTCATAGTACGTTACATCGTCGAAATAGAATGCTGCGCTACACAGTATGGATTTAAGGACGCAGCTATAAGCAGTCCAACCGGCCCACTATGTGGCGGACAGGTTAGGCCTATCTTTCTCGACAAAGGAGCGGCCCATTACGTGCTACTTCATGCCCAAACAGATCTGAATAAAGTTTTCTCATACCATATCATATAAGCATTCATGAAAAAAGGGGAAGGATTCGGAAGAAAACTTCTCGCCAGGCGCAAAATGCAACTTTTCGATGCAACACGATGCCATCTTTCCGTCCTTTTGGCAACCGAACGTGACGTTGCATTTCTTAATAGCTGGCCGAAAAAAGCTTGATCAACAGAGCACATGAGAGTCAGTAGGATGCAACCAGTGCCAAGCAGAAAAGCATGCAAATGGCGCGTGTCAGCCTTCTGCGACGTTGGCGCTATCCTTTTTTTCAATGCATTTGTTGCAGGTTGAAGGGGGCCACCTAAAGTACACGATAGACGGCGAGAGCATCTCTCTGGAGGATATTCGAGTCAATGACGGCAGGTGGCACAACGTGGCAGTCAAGTGGATGGTTGGCGACGTGTGGCTCAGCCTGGACTACGGCCAGTACGAGGTACGCTCTAACCTCGATATAACGAACCCGGATATAACGAAATATTGGTTACAACAAAGTAAATGAAAAACAATATGTATAATGTAATACATCTTGAAATATGTATAATGTTAGGAATATACATTTATAACGAATTTTGGATATAACAAACTTACTTTTGTGTAGTATGCAACTTTGTTATAATGAGGTTTGAGTGTATACATCAAAGGATGAAATGCTTATTAACATAGTTCATATAGGCCAAAGAAAAAACACTTCGTCTATGGTAAGCTTGTGTGAATGACACTGTTTTAATTTGAACTAAAGTTGAAGTAAATTGTAATTACTGATTAGTTTTGAACTACTTGGAAGTGAATTAGCATATAGCAGGATTTTAATAGTTCTAAAGTGTAAGTTATAAACAGTAAAATACGTCTGTGAAGTTGAGCAGTATGAATGAAAAAGACGAACGACACCTGAACAACGAGACCGTTCTTTCATCTCACTTCATGCTGTTTATTGATTGATTTGTGGGGTTTAACGTCCCAAAACCACCATTTGATTATGAGAGACGCCGTAGTGGAGGGCTCCAGAAATTTTGACCACCTGGGGTTCTTTAACATGCACCCAAATCTGAGTACACGGGCCTACAACATTTCCGCCTCCATCGAAAATGCAGCCGCCGCAGCCGGGAATTAAACCCGCGACCTGCGGGTCAGCAGCCAAGTACCTTAGCCACTAGACCACCGCGGCGGGGCTTCATGCTGTTTAGCTTGGCAGATATTTCATACCAACTAAGCCAGACAAAAGCAGTGCTAAACCAGTAGTATGCTGCGTTTTATAATATACCATGCTTAACTCATAAAAGCCTGTATAAAATGCTCTTTTAAACTTGAAAAAAAGGATTAATCGGGATGCACATAATATGCGCAGCTGACCTTGAAGTGTAGCTTTGCGACAGTGCGAGATCTTTTTTAATGAATGGTTTCATGGCATAGCAGTTTTACATTAAAGTGAAGTCACTATTCCAAGGTGGTTGCATGGTGTTTGAATTCATCTATTCATTTGTTTCAATCACTCAGGAAAACGGAATTCTTATCAAAGTGAATTTCAGTACTATTGCATGTATTTGTTCAAGTACTTCAAACACTTGAATACTCACACAGGCTAACTTCATGTGTAATGCAAGTCGTACACAGTCAAATCTTTCTGTAGCTGAATTGTTCAGGTGTTTCAGAACATTATCTTATACAGATTATTTCTTTGTAAATGTGGGGCACTGTAATGCTTGCAGGATAGCCAGGATGTAAATACAGTAGACTCAGTAGAGATAAACCTGTTAAACGGAACTGCTGCTTAAATGGAACAATTGCCATCAGCACGATTCGTTTAATAGTACTTGCATTTTACAGTCTTGTTCATTTCTGGGTTAACAGAAATTCTGTTAAACAGAAACATTTTCCTGATTCCTTCAGGTTCTGTTTAATGATAGTTTACTGTAATGCGTTGTCATGCAGATAGTTTTGCTTTAAAGTTGTTCGAATTGTTTACAGTCCGTATCCGGCTGGGACACTAAACATGTTTGAGTGGATTTTATTTTACGTCATTTTGAGTAACTCGCAAAGACATGCTATGGTTATTGAATGCTTCTGAGCTCTTTTGGTGCAAGTGTATTATAAATCTTTTTCCAAAAACTCTTGTTTTTTCTCCACACTTAAAGAAACCGTGCTTTTGGAAATTTTCAAATTGTGAACAAGTGTTTTGATTGTGTAGCCTTCACGTGCTCCATACTTTTCATATTTCTGCTAGCACCAAGGTCAAATATTTTACCTAATGGAACATTCTGCTTCGTAGAGGAATGTGATAACTTGGCCGGAACCCTGATAGTGTTACCTGCGTTCACTTACTGCTTTATGCATTAAAGGCCTAGCGTAATTCTCTCGCATTACTTTTAATGCAACAAAGATGCTGCACATTGATCTCCAAGCAGTTGACAGGGGCTGCTTACACGGGAATTCTTACTCTTGTGGCTCAGGTATCCAAGGAGTTTGCTGCTGCAATACAAGGCTTGTATGTTGGCAAGGTGTCGCTCGGGGGCCTCGAGGAAGGTGGTGCCAACTTTTACGGCTGCATTCAGGTGACTTATCTCCTTCATTTGCAATAGAACGCCGCGACCTTAAGCGGAGATCAGGCATGGTTTACTAGGAGTTTTTTTTTCTCATTTGATGCTGTTTATTTAGTGTGTTTCATTTTCTGCCTATTTCTATCCCCCATCTTTTTATCTCTGACTGGTTTGTAGCTTGAAGCATGTTCGTAGCTTCAAGTCATGCAAGGCATTTTGCATCTTGCATGTATTTATAACTGAATTTAGATGCATTTTGATCATGTACTGCTGTTTGATCGGAAAGTACACTCTGCATTTACAGATCTTATGCTTTTCCTAAGCACGCATTGTGATTAAAGACCAGAATGAATTATGAATATTTTATGTGATTATTCAGATGCAAATAATAAATAAAATGATTAAGTGTATCGGTTGTTTTTTTTTTATTTCTGACTACGTTTTGCATTCTTGAGCTTATGTCAAAATTTGATGAAACTTTCGTGCTTTATTCATATTGCTTGCACAGTGCTGGCTCTGCTAGATATAATTATTACTACTTAAAATGAGAATGTGAACTGTGTGCCATACTTTACAACTTTACATTAAAATAATGTACACCATCCGATGACAAGAAAACTTGCGTGACCTATTGATGACGTCATGATAACATCATCACTTGTTCATGATGTCGTCATTTGTCATGACATCATCGTATAGTATGGCATCACAATGTCACATTGCAGGAGCATTGAAATTAGTAATGGCGATCTCATCGTCACAGCCACATGCCCTTGGCTTTTGCGTTCAGTGCAGATAAGCATGCTAGGGTGCCTCTGTAACCTATTGAGCTGTCTTAAATGGGGGGCCTTAGTATGTTGCTTTCGATGCTAACGTGGCTGACCCTTGCTCCGAATAACACAGGACGTACGCATTGGAACGAGCAAGGAAGCGTGGCTGCGTCCCGTGATGGAGCAAAATGTCCGTGACGGATGTCACGTGCCTGATCCCTGCCTGTCCAGCCCTTGCCCTCAGCACAGCACGTGTGTCGACACCTGGGAGGAGTTCGAGTGCCGCTGTGACGCAGGTGACTCCATCTCTTCTACTAGAGTAATGTATCGCTGCCACTGCAATCCACCTTTCGCCACAGTGATAACTTTCACAGACTCCTGACTCGCCTGGAATTTCGTTCAGGGTCAGAATTTCTGTAGAATTGCATCTATTGTGTAACATCTTTGCCACATATTAACTTAATTAGGTAGTGCATATGGTGGCTAATGTAGCATAACTATCGCTATTGGCAAGCAGCATATGTTTGCATTTGCTGTAGGCGTCACATACGACTGACCAGAACTATTGCACAGTTTGGTTTATGATTATGTGTGATGTATATGACTTACGATGCATGTGCTCATCAACTTCCAATGTTTGATGAAGACAGAGAGCTCATCTTTCTTTCCTATAACTAGTCGGGTTATGTGTTGCATGATAAATAGTCTCTCGACAAAAATTCACTCTATTAAATGCTTATCTTAAACAAAATGAAGCAAAGAAAACATAAGAATATTTCCAGGCACAGGTGTGTTTAGTTGTGCAGACCTGCATTTGGAGCTCTAAAGCTTTTTCTTTTTTTTTTAGTTCTTACTGTGAATTCTTTCATGTATGTGTTACATCTTCAACTTTTCTGGATGATTTGATTAGTTTAACCAACCTTTTATTTTATTTTTTTCGAACTGTCGTAGGTTATGTCGGTGAGCAGTGCACAGCGTCCTGCAGCCTCGACCCCTGCGAAGCAGATGCCAAGTGCCTCGTGTCCGAGAAGGACCCCGGCGGCTTCCGCTGCCAGTGTGGTGAAAACCGCTGGGGTCGCTACTGCGAGGAGGCCAGCACGCAGCCATGCCCTTTCAACTGGTGGGGCTACCCAGTGTGCGGCCCCTGCCACTGCCCTGTCGACCGCGGCTACCATGCTGACTGCAACAAGACCACGGGTGAATGCTACTGCGAGGTGGGTCGGCATTGTGGAACGCATTGGCGAAATGCCCCGGCATGTGCCCCGTTCTGTCAATGAGTGTCACCGAGTACATGCCCAGTACACTTGGTGATACGCTCCAAGAGACAACAAATGCCACTTGGGGACAGCGCCTGTCCCGTGCCTGTGCTGTTTTTCCTTTTCTTTGTCATGATCTCGTGTGCGCTGCATCGACCAAGATCACTTTGGGAGAGCTGAGAATTATATTTGATGACAAGTCATCATTACAGGCATCATTACATTTGGTAGGTGATGCACGGTGGCACCTGCCTTATTGGTGACACCAAAAGCATCACCAGTTGTCTCACTCGACACGTGGTGATGCTTGGGAGGTGATGCCTGGTGGAACTAACAAGTGTCACCACTTTTCTCCCTTGATGAGACCTGGTGGCATTTGAGAAAAGACACCAACAAATCTCACCAGTTATCCCCCTTGATGACACTTGGGTGGTGGCACCTGTTGGCATTTGTTGACTGACTTTTCATCACCTTGGAAAGTTTCTTAAGATATTTATCAAATTTTTTTGTAGGCTTTTCTTCTAAATGACAACTTTTTCTTTCATGAGCCTCCCTGCATGAGCCTCCCTGCACAGACCCGATTTGCCAGACATCATAATGCTAAAGCAATCAGTGTCGTTTGCCATTCAACCTCCATGAAAAATGCAAAATACAAAGCTACATAGGTGCAATTAAAAACAGAGAAGCGGGTGTCTTACATTGTAGAGATTTTACTTTTTCTATACATGCCTCCCATGTAAGGTCTTGTTCTGTTTCGCTCTGTTTTGCTGTGGAGAGGTTGAGGTCCATATTGCCTCAGCTACTCCATATCACGAAGTTCTGCAGCAAAAAAAAAAAAGAATAATACTGAACGGTACCCAAAAATGAACAGTCCGAAAAAAAAAACAACATAATAGTACACTGAAACCAGATCAAATATCATGCCAATACACAGTTTTCTTACAGCTGTTCTTACTGTCATAAACTGTTCACACGCACACCTTTCTTTTCTACTGTCAGTATAAGCACTAACACATTTCATATATATATCAATTCCTGGCTTTCTATCACCGGCGCTTATCCAGTCCGGTCCTCACTAAAAACTCTGTCAGGAAGATGTTCGCTTTTTTATGAAGATGCATCTCAGGCCATGCATGGTACAAGTAATTTCTTTAATGTGAGGGGCCATTTGTCCAAACTTGCTAATTTCTTCTTTAACTTTTCTCTTTAATTTGCATATTTAACGCACTCCAAAAGAATATGGCAAACATTTTCTTCTGCATGACCACAATAGCATTCCAGAGAGTTGGATCGATGTATCTTGTGCAGAAAGCTGTTTGTGCAATCTAAGTCTGTGAATTAATGTCTCTAAGTTTCGTGGGAGATCTGCCGCTATGAAAAATTTTCTGTGTGGATCAACTTCATAAAGTACTGTTTTCTTTGATTTAGGGCTATCAAACCACTTCTTTATTGAACAATGGTTAGCTCCTTGCGTTATAAAATGTTGAATATCCGCCCCTGACATAAGGATTGTGCAATCCCGTCCTTCGTTCAATGCTTTCTTCGCGAGGCTGTCAGCCTCTTTATTTACCTTTTTTCCTATGTGACTGAATATCTATTGGAATACGATGGTGTGACCTTACGCTGAGGCATATTCCACAGTTTCTGCAATACATTGTGCTATTTCATCATTTTTTAAAAGTGATCTCGCATTTCTGATTATCTGAAGGGCAGGTTTGCTATCCGTGCATATCACCCACTTTCGTGGCTCAGAATTTTTGCAGATAAGCTTAACTGCTTCAAAAAAAGCCACCCAATTCTGCTGTCGTCGATAAAGATTGGTAAGGTCCTGTACTCTCGAGCAGCTTCGTCGAGTATGAAACCTTCGAAGGTTCAACTGCCAGAGGACATAAATATCTCTTAATTTGACGTATGAACAATTCAAGCAGCAATTGCTAGGTTGGGTCTTTGACCTGCATTGTGCCAAGTTCTAGATGGGAGCCGACAAATGGAAACATCGTAGTGGGTTAATCAGGGTATTGAACAGTGGAAGTGCCTCAGACTGGCTGACCGACGTTTCGATAGGAGGATCTATCTTTTTCAAAGGCGCCGTGTCATCCTTGGCGTGTTGGTTTTAAAGGAGTTAGTGGTGACGTGAAGTCCTGGTGGCAGCGCATGTCCTTGTTGATAATCGCTGCCTGAAAAGCAAAAAAAAAAAAACAATAAAGCAGAGGAGTGCTGCCCTCGCTTCCCTTCAAGTCAGGTGGTAGCAATTCAAAGTTGTTCTCGGAGAGTGGGAAAAAAAGGAAAACGAAGAAAGAAAAAAACGCAAATTTGGAGCGGTGTGCTGCAAAAATGGTGGCCGCGTCAGACGCGTAGAAACGAAAGAGCTTAAAGCTTCGGAGCCGGCAGACGGTTGCTGCGTCCGGCTGACACAAAGGGTTGTTAGGTGCACAAAGAAAGAGCATAGAGATCCGAGATCCGAAAGCTAAAAATAAATTATTGCTACCAAGTTTGATCACCCTCATGCGCTTGGAACTAATCAAATCAAGTTAATGTATGCATGAATATTAAGCACCTGTTCTCTCTTTCTCAATAAGGATCTGCAGCGTCTGGAAGGTAACTGGCACTTAATTGTGCTCGTACATGACTGCTGACATTACATCAGGACTATAAGCTATTCTTTTTAAGGAATCTTAATTGCTCACTGTTCTATTAATGGCAATTAAGTGTACTTTCGAGACCTTCGTTGTAGGGCTATAGTGCTCATCTGAAGTTAGGAGTCGTAACCCATTTGCAGTAATTAAAAGTTTAATTTGTGTTTGTTCCTTGCTGCACTTGTTTCAATGGATGAAATAATATTATCTTAACGCTCTGTGAATACTTCACCTTGGTGCATTGAAACTTTGCAGAAACCTTCTAATTATTCTGACCGAGTTGCATGCAGGATACAAATTGTGCAATACATCATAAAACGTCAGTGCTGGCATTTATGCTGGAACATAATATAAATTCTGTATGCCTGATTGATGCATTTTATACATGGATGGGATTTCTGTGGTCCAAGAAAGCTGCTCAGCATTGTTTTGTATTACGAGCGTTTTTTGTTTTGCTGGGCACGTATTCATTCAAAAAGAGAGTCTGTCCTGTAGAGGGGCCGACACTCTCTGTAAAGTTGTTTGCGCCGCGTGGCGCACGTGTCTCGCGCAGAAGCCGTATTTCGGGGTCACAACTATTGAGGGGTAGGTGGTGTGGTGTTCGCGAGCGTTGATCAACACTATCATCATCATAGTTAGATCGGCAGTGCCAGCGGTGAGCCCTAGTGGCAAGCCTTAGTGTGGACGAGAGTATTGAGCGAGTCTCTTTTGCGCAGAGCAGTTGGCGCGAACGGTTGTCGTTCACGTGGGTTCCCGGTGCACAGCACCGCGGGCCATTTGCCGGGGGCCCTTGGGGTGAGTCAGGCATTGGCGCTGCCGCCATGTGTTTGTTATGATGTTGAGTGTTGCGTAAGATTGTTTTAGCGTCTTCGAGTGCAATCGATGTATAATTATTCGGCTGATGATACCGTTGTTCTAAAGGTGGTTACATAAATGAATGTTGTTTGGTTCGTTCCAACCGTGCCAACTACGTCCATTCACTCCAAGAGCATGGCACTCGCTCTCCACATCGAGACTCTATTGTCCTTAAACTTGTGCTTTTGGGTTGCTCTACACTTCACAGGTGACGACATGTCGCAATATTTCTCGCAGGAGAACCACTACCAGCCAGAGGACAGCGACGTGTGCTATCCATGCGACTGCTATGCCAACGGATCCTACAGCAACCGATGCCACCCCGTCACGGGGCAGTGTCGTTGTCGACCGGGAGTCATAGGCCGCCAGTGCGACGCCTGTTCCAATCGCTTTGCCGAGGTCACACTTCGTGGTTGTGAAGGTTAGCCAACTCACTTGACCCGAGTCAATGGGACAGGTTTAGTCATACAACGGTCATACAAACGTAGTTCATACTTAAAGTATGCAGAATGCTCTGGAAATTAGATCAGCTTCTTCAGAGCAATTGGGCAACCTGATCTTTCAGAAAATACCTTTCTAGCCTAGAAGTAACTTTCTGCAATGCACGTTTGTCATTAAGATGTCACGCAGAACCACAAGTGACTGGTGACAATGATGCGCAGTGTCATCAACGCTCTTGCATCACTTTGTTTGCATCTGTCACCTCATGTAATGTCTCATGTGTGACCTAAGGTATTATAAATAAATAAATTTCAAAATAAATATCTGGTTATTGGATTGAAATTAAGAGGATAACAAAGCCTGCTGAATTGAAACCTAAGAGTGACTAGGCATTTATGAGAGGAGAATGGTATAATTTGCATGGCCTTCGAAAATAAAGCATGATTGATTTTGAGGCGATTCAGCTTGTTCTAGCTAAAAATCAAATGTTCTTGCTGTCTGACAGAGTTTCCACAACTTGGTGAAGCCATAGTGTCACTTTTATTGCTCACCCTTTCAATTTGAACCACTCAATTTAATCACTGTACTAAAGTTGGACATCAATATAGTGAATATGGATGTAATTAATTATTGGTTATAACGAATGAATTGAACCTTTGTCAATGATGGGGGTACACTTCGACCTCATTATAAAAAAGAAGCTTCTCACATAAAGCTAAGTTACTTATAGTATCTGAAAATTTGTTATAAACATATACTTCTGACACCATATTGATTGGAAGACTATTATTCATTTACTTTATCATAACCCATATGTTATATGCGTATTCATTATATCAAGGTTTGACTGTTTTGTAAGAATATGTCGGCAATGAATGTTCAGATATGACGATGTTATTTTCGTGTTAGCTGCTACTTCATTTTAACAAGGTTTGATATTGCGATAATGATGACTACAAGCAACTTCTCTTTACCTTCAGTCATATATGACGGCTGCCCAAGATCGTTTGGTGAAAGGGTGTGGTGGGAACGAGCATTGTTCAACCAGGAGGTGTCTCGGAGCTGCCCAAAGGGATCTCAAGGTAAGTGAATAACGAGCTGGTTTAGGAACCCACAGATAGCTTCGGCCATTTTGTCGGTGAACGTGTTTGCCGTTTAAAGAGACCCACAACTGGCCAGAACAGGTGATTAGATACCGGTGGAAAGAAAAAGAGCTTGAATTATGGTGACGTGTGAGAGCATAGGTTTCACGATCTGAGTAGCATTCATACTATTAAATCGCGTTCAAAAGTAACCAAAACCGATATGTCGCCCCCCTAGCGCAAGAGCTATGAACCACAAATATGAAGTCCTGATAACTTTGCTGTGATTATTTAATGCGCACCGGAATAAGGGCCTAAATTTCAAATGTGTACATTATTGTTCATTTCTGTTTGTTTCTATATGGCTTGAAAGGTTAAAGAAGTAGAGCATGAAAAGTTGCTCTGCTTTTGTGGCCTTCACAGAGAAACAGATGCAGTTGCACATGCGCATGCTGCGCGGTGTTTCTCGAGCAGCTCGATTCCCGTTGCGTTGGGTGCATTGGAAGAAGCACGTGAGCTTGTGAATGCGATCGCTGCAGCACGTGAGATGCCGTTGAGCTCTGTGGGGAATTGCTACCACTTCATGCCTGCTGCTGGTGGTGGTGATGGTGACGCTCCATCAGATTCGTCGCTACCGCTGTCGTCTGTCGAAGCGTGTCGCTCTGGCATTACTTGATAGGGGTCCTAATTTTGTGCTCGCATGCGAGCCGAAATTCGTTTTTCTAACTTGCTCGAGTTGTCAAGCGATGGCATCGAAGCCGATCAACTGCGGCCGAACAGAAACTACTATGCGTGAATTGTCGATCGCGTTTAAACGTGTAGTTTCGTTTTCGAAGACTTGTCTTGGTTCGACTTGGCTAAAGTCGAAAATACTGCCTGTGCACGGCCAAAAGTGCTTGCATAAGAAGCCCCGGGCAAGTGCTGTAGCTCTTGTCATATAATTTAGCACTCTAGAAAGCAGTGGTCGCGGGACTGCAGGCTCGAAAAACACAACATTACGTGTTTGTACTTAGAGCTTCACTTTTCCACACTGCTGGCGATACACTGGCGTATAATCGCTATCGCGATCACATCCACTGTTTTCAGCTTGTCTCCTTAAGACTGTATAATCGGCACAAATCGAAAAATTTTGATTATAAATGTTCTGCAGTGTTTTCCGCATTATCATTTCGTCATTACAAGCACTGACACGTAAGTTTACGTTGCACCCAAGGAAACGAGTACCATAAAAATTGATTGTGGGTCCCTTTAAATAATGCTGGTGACAAATAGTGCCACTCTGCGAGTGCTATCCCACGGCATCCACACTCTGAGGATAATTGAGGAAAACGGAAAGAAGTCAAGGGCTACGTATTTAGGGATAGAAAGAAAACAGATTTATGTAATTTTACTGAGTAGAGAAATATCAGTATGCTTTCGATTGCATACATGAGCAACTAATTTTCAAGCTGAATTAGCAGTAATAATTAGTCAATTGTCCCGGATAAAAAGAGCAATGGGTGTAAAAAGGGAGAAAGAGCAAAAAAAAAGACATTCAGGGATTCGCACAGGATAGACTGCAGAGAAAATAAATTTAGGCATTGCTACCATTAAACAGAATCTGAAGGACAAGGGAACATGTTCCAGTTAACAGGAGTTTCATTTACTGAGAGGTTGACAGGGTTGCAGAATTCAAGTACAAGACCAGTCAGATCCGTGGTCATCATTCCATTTAAGCAGCAATTCACTTTAAGGTATCTTCGTTAACTGGGAGGCTAATAGATGAGATTTCTGCAGCTGATGTTGGACAAGGGTCATCAATACCACTGGTTATTTTTCACACTTGGACCAATAAATGAGTTTTGTACCATATTTTAAATGATCGTTTTACTGAGTGTGTATTTTTCTCTCATGTCCCATTCCCTCTACTCTTCTCAACAGGCAAGGCAACTCGCCTCTGCGACCAGGAAAGCGGCTGGCTGGAGCCTGACACGTTCAACTGTGTCTCTGACGCGTTTGTGCCGCTTTCCGAGCAACTGCGTGTCCTGGAACGAGACAAGCTCCCCCTCAACACCTACAGCGCTGTTCGAGTCGCCAAGCAGCTCAGGACCGCCACTAACGCGACCCACTCAAACCCCGTGGGCCTGTACGGAACAGACGTCCTGCTGGCATCTCGGCTCCTGCATCACGTGCTGTCCTATGAGAACCACCAGGCAGGGCTCAACCTCACTCATCGGCAGGACCGCAGTTTCATCAGGAATCTGGTGAACGCGGCAAGCATCATCTTGGACACACGGTATGCGGTGCACTGGGAGCGCGTGACGTCACTCACGGGACAGGGGCCGGCGCACTTGCTGAAGATGTTCGAAAAGTACGGCCACACTCTTGCGTCTAGTCGGCAAGACACGTACACGGAGCCATTTGAGATTTCAACGCCCAATGTTGGTAAGTGCACGAGCTTGTTAGCGATTGTCTCATAAAGGATGATCTTTGCAATGTCAAAGCTTCAGATGGTTGGTGCTTGATCCTGAACATATGCTGCTCAAAGCAACTTGTAGGCTAAGGTTACACTTGTCTTCTGTCCTTTATTCACTTGTGGCTTTGTGCTGTAGCATATTTAAGGGTGATGCTCCTTAGACCACATGCTCAGCAGCTTTAGAACCCGTCATACAGTCGAACTCCTTTATAAGACGCACGGATGTAAGAGACGAATGGGTATAAGAGGCACTATAGTGTGCCCACATTGAAGTAAGTGTTTAAAATAAGACGCATACATGGTACCCTGCTTATAAGAGACACTTTGTATAGAAGACAAGAATTCCTCCCTAGTGTATGTCTCCTAGAAGGGATTCAACTGTAGTAGTCTATGTCTATCTGCTGCTTCAGTCATAGGGTTTGTTCGCAGCTGTGGATGCTGCATTCCATAGAAGAAACAGAATTCAGAAACATTGGTCTGCTCGGGTGGAGGTGCACATAATGAAAGTCAAGTGACTGTAATAAATCTGAAGTTCCTTAAATGTGTCATCTCTAGGCTTGTGTGAATATTTGAACAAATAGTAGAGTGTTCGAATTCTATTCGATTCGAATTGAAATTATTGAAAATTTCGAAGTATTCGCAATGAACAAATAAATGTACATAAGTCCGCATTTAACCGCCTGTAAATGTGGTTTAAATTCAGTGTAGAGTGCTAAGCCGTGAAGATACCTATTCAGGGGAAATCGGCTCTGCCGCGAAGTCTCCCTTCAAATTTAAAGGGGCCCTGCAACATTTATTGAGAATAATCGGAAAAAGCTGCCGATCGGTAGTCCCGATTATCGATAACACGCGAGGCGAATAGTAAAGCGCTGCACACGGCCTGCTGGTGACAGTAAATTATCAAAGTCAGTTGAAAATTGCTCTCACACAACATGCTCAGAAATCACTCGTAGAAGGCCACCTGTCAGCCATTGGCTGATCCGAGCACGGCGCGCTCGGTTGTTGTGGGGCCGCCGCGGGAGGCCGCCACTTGTCCACTCATACGTGCGAGATCACACTGAAAAGTCATGCATCCTACGGGGAAAAAAGGGCTCAAGGTTATAAGGTGCCCATGACTTATTTTCTTCTTCTAAGCCATGCCTTTCTGCTTAGCTTCCAGCATTTTCGTCGCGACAAGGAGAGAATGCAATTGCAGCGTGCAACAAATCTTTGCAACTCCACTAGTACTGGACGGATTCTGAGAAATTTTGCAGCAGTGAATTTGTTAGGCAATAAATTTCTTTAGTGAATCTATTCCATGGCTACTTTAAAAAATGTTGCAGGGCCCCTTTAAATGAACATATTATCAATTCATTTTTTTATGAAGCTAAATAGCTCGTTATGACAGGTTATGTGCTCTTATGTATAATAAATTTTTAAATGTTATGTATTTTACAGGTTCTCACTTACATCCTACTTTAAGTCAAATCCTGCTACTACTCGAAGTTGTTTTGACTTTCCTTGAATGAAAACAAAATTTTACTTGCACAGAGGCCCTTATTTCAATTTTTTAAAAAAATTTGGCATGTTAGTTAGGTCATGATAAATATGCCCTTTTTTTAATATATATGCCATATATGCTATTCAAATTTTGTTCGAAATTATTTGACCAAAATCACTATTCGCTTCGAATTCGCTTCGAGCCTGAAATTCACTATTCACACAAGCCTAGTTATCTCCCATTGCCTTAGACCCTTTACTTTATTTTAGAATTCCAGGACATAAGTTTTTGCGAGTACCCAGCTTTCGAAATTTATACAAGACATTTAAAGTGTATAGGTTGCACGTATGTATAGCAAACAACTGTATATACAAGCCCACATTGGCTAACGTTAGGTTTTCAGTTTGCCGTTGCCATGTGCCATAGACTTTCGGCACTGGCAGTGCATATACTCATGGTGCAGCTTTCTGCCACGGTTGTTGAAAATGGATTTCATTATCTGTGCAGTGCTCGGAATGGACACCGTATCATCGGCTGAAACGAAAGGGTCCTTCATCGAGCATGGAGCTCCAGATGGACCGTCAGTCTGGCTGCCTAAATACAACAACTATGTCCTGCGAAAGCCCAACCCTGAAATCACATTCATCTCCCTGTCACTGGCATCACTTGGCATCGCTACAAAATCGGGTATGTTTTCGTTGCCTTCTTTAACATGTGATCTCGGTTATGTAGCTGTCTGATGGCCTTTGGTTTCATTGGTGTCCCGCTGAATGCTCACTCATTAATTGTGACACAGATTGCTTACACCTGCTATGATATTTTCTCACACTAGACACATCATTTTTCGCCTGATTATTAGAAGCCTTTACAGGGCTTCTATGCGCACCTCGCAGTCATTAGAAAGGGCTCTGATGTCTCCGACACTGAAACCCTTTTGGGAACATTCTTCACCATCTAATTTTTACAACTTGCTGCAGTGATTGCAGCTTCTGAGTGACGTTCATCGAAACATTATCTGTCAGCCTCAAACTCACATATAAATTCACTTGAAACCACAGTGGCTCACAAAAGTCAACGGCAATGCAGTAGTGTTACGGGGTCAAGCAAATGTAAGTATTGCAGTGAAGCATATTAGAAATAGATTAGATACGTTACTTTTCTAGGTTTTTTTCTGACTTATAATGTCTTTAAAAAAGTGCGCAGGTTGCACTAATTGCACAAGGCTGGAGCCTTCTGCAGAGTTGGTGTTCAACTTAGCTAAGTTTTGTTAGTAATGTCAAACTTTTGCTAGAGGTGATGAGTTCTTGCTAGCAGTACGAAGTATGGCTTGACTCTTCTAGGCTTGGCTAGCTATGTTACGCTACTCCCTGTTCAGGATGTTGTGATTTTAGTCTTGGGACTGATTAGTTATTTTGAGCTTTTTGTCAAGAACTTGTCACGTGGCTAACTGTTTCATGGTCAAAGTGGAACATGTCGTGCGACTAGCTATTACTTAATGTTGCATGATTTTAGTTGTGGCAGTAGCTAATACGTGATTGTACATGATTTTAGTCTTGTAACTAGTTGTCTTGTCATGTTATGTGATTTTGAGTCGCGCAACAGACTCGCCCATCATATTTTTTGTATTCCACGTGAGACTAATTGGCATGCATGTTGTGGGAGAGAAGCAAAAGTTCAATAGGACGAAGCGAGTGGGTATCGGTTTGCGACGACGATCGTTCTTGTTTGCACTATTCGTCCCCACATAGTGCTTAAAATGTGCCGATGTTTAAAAATTTTTATTGATGCTTGGCAGCGTCTGCCAGAAGGATTCAAATCAGCAGCATCTGCCAGAGTGTTTCAGTATCTTAACATCTTCAATGATCGAAGAAATTACTAGGACAGTGTAAGGAAAAAAGCACTGGCAATAGCCAGGATGCGGTGCGTTGCAGCATGCAATGTGCGGTGAACATTTTTGGTCATAGATTTAGTACAGTGCTGTAATTTCGTGCCGGTTTGAGAACTGGCTAACCACCCTGTCCTTTCTCCTTCAATCCTCCTCCTCCTTAATTTCGCATGGGAATTTCAAGATGTTACTACTGTTCAGTATAGACAGTCTTTCAAAATATCCAGCTCTGATTTATCCGACCTCGGTGGTAGGCTGGTCACTTAGGCAGTGGTCCACTTTTTCTATCAACAAATATGCTGTCTCAGTCTGTTAACGGCTGTATGTCTATTATATCGGATTACCAAAATATCTAACTCTTGTAATATATCCACTTTTGGCTGTGCCTAATGGATGTACCTGGAGCTAGTGCTTATTTTTGAGTTCAAGAGATATGTATCTTCAAGAGATATGAACTTCAAGAGATATGTACCACCAAAATTAACATTTTCTCAGCGAATGAGAAATATCCTGATGCATTTAACATTGGCACGTCTTGTGTTTTCAGAAACGCCTTTGCGAAGCTTCACGAAGAAGGCGGTGGTTGTCTACGCAGTCTACCCAAACTTGGACGGCCTCTTCCCGTCTTCTTTCGATCAAACCATTAGGTGTGCATAACATTTTATTTGTTTAATTTTATTGACATTCGTAGATCGATGCACATACATAAAGTTCCTTATGGTCAAGGCGTGAAGTAATAAAAGGAAAGCGTCTGCCTGCACCATAAAAAACTGCAGGCTACCGCAATGTAACACTAAGACAAAGGTACTGTACTTTTTGTGTTTAACTCGCACAAAATTTGCAGAAAAATATGCAGAAAAGTTTATCTAAAGTCAGAGTACGGGTTTTGTGCAAGTTGGCTTCACGTCAATGTGCAGAAATTTATTTTCAAATGTATTTCCACGGTTTGTAGTTCGGGTGTGGGTTATATGCAGGGACAGCTTATACGAGGTAAGATGCGACGTTCACTATTGACTGACCGAAATAAGCCCCCTGTACCACAATGAACTTGCATCAATTCAGTATTTGAAGTTTGAAGTTTTATTCACATGAAGTAATACATTTTGTTTGCAAACACTGTATGACCCCTTAGCCAAAGGCTAGTATTGGGGTCATTTACAGACATATAATTACATGAATAGACATTAATAAAATGAGAAATAGCAGATATAATGCATGCATGCATACATCTATATATAGATACACATCTGTTTATACATACATATATACAGACATATTTAACAGACAAGAATATGTGACGCTATGACGCTATGAATATATGATATAGAACAACAAAACAACATGTCGGGTATAACTTAGATGTGGTAATCATATCATAATTGAGAGAAAAGAGAAAGAAAACAATATAGTCAATATGAGTGTATATACTAATTGTGTACGTGACTTAAATGTCTATACAGATGACATTTGCTGTTGATAGTACTTTTTTAACCAGTGTGAAATGTTCCTGCTCTGCTTTCCCTCAATTGGTATGTCATTCCATATTTTTGCATGAATAAATTCTACTAATCTCTGAATATATAGGTTTCTTGCCAATGGTATATTAAAGTTACCAATTGTTTTGCTTCTTGTTGGACAATTTGGCATTCGAAATATTGATATTGTTAACAGATAGTTGTCCTTTATTACACTCAGGGTGTCTACCAACCTGGAAAACCTGGAAAACCTGGAAAAGTCAGGGAATTTGAACACGCCTGGAAAAGTCAGGGAAAAGTCAGGGAATTTCTGAAAAATCCGGCCAGGTCATGGAAACTGACTGTAGTCTTACAGATCGTCACGAAAATATTCATTAGCATTAATCAAAGCTTTAAAAATCGCTCCTTAAACCACACAGAACAGCTAAGCAGAAGCATAGTTAAAAAAAAGCAGTGCATAGCTGGCGCTTCTACTTTCCGAGTACAACGTTACTCACGCGCATAAAATTGTGCATGTTTGTCTTGGCCGCGATCTCGGCTCGGCTTGAGGGTTTTCTGGTTAGGCTGGAAGTGCCATCAGCACAGGGCAAGGTGCACAGAATATGCGAGTCGTAATTATTTTTTTACTGAAATGTGTAGTTTACAGGTGCGTAAATTGGACTGGGATACAAAAACAGCAGTAGAGCAAATATGGTAATCCAGATCGGATCCAATCCAATCCACCTATCAAGATGCCTGGGCTGCAGCCATATTGCCATTCTTCTTGTGATGCCGTGAGCATGCAGTGAGTTGCTATGCCTCTTGCGAAGAAGTGTTCGTTTAACCCTGATTGGGTGAACGCGGAAATATCCGAGCACGCCTCATGGATTAGAGCAGTGCCGAACGATACAAGTAAGGCTCACTGTGCAGCATGCCAGAAGACTTTCTCGCTTAGCAATATGGGCATCGCTGCTGTCTCCAGTCACGCTGTGAGCAAGAAACACCTAACTGCTGTGAGCATTGTGCAAAGTGCTTCCCAGACAAACATCCGCGCGTTTTTCGGTGCTGGACCCAACTTGCCATGTTCCATGACTGCTACGACTACGGGTGAATGTGTATCGACTGTGCCAAGCACGAGTGCTGAAAGCGTGCCTGCTAAACCGGTGGCCGTCGCGCCTGACGGGAAGGCATCCTTAAATGGGTTTCTGGTCAAAAAATGTGTCACGAAAGCAGAAGTTGTTTGGTGTCTGAACACTATAGCGACCCATGGATCGTTTCGTTCAGCAGCAGCGTCAGCGGCGCTTTTTCCCATCATGTTCCCCACGTGCGACGTCGCGAAGAAGTTGCAGCTTGGTAAGGACAAAGTTGGCTATACAATTTGTTACGGTATAGCCCCGTACTTCCGAAACAGGCTGCTATCAAAGCTGCATAGTGTCCCACACGTGGTCGTGGCTTTTGACGAGTCCCTGAACAAAATTGCTCAGAAAGAGCAAATGGACGTTTTGATCAGGTTTTGGGACCCAGCTGACGACGTTGTCAAAACCCGCTACCTGACGTCCTGTTTTTTAGGACACACTCGCGCAGAAGATTTAGCTGCCGCTTTCAAAAAGGCCACTGAGAACATTGAGCCGGCAAAAATACTTCAACTTTCGATGGATGGTCCAAACGTCAATTTGAAGTTGTTGAAGTCGTTGAAGCAAGAGTTTTCTGCGTCTGATGGAAATCAGAATATTGTGGACATTGGAAGCTGCGGACTGCACGTTTTGAGTGGTGCATTTAAAACAGGCCACAATGTGACAAAGTGGAACACAGTAGTGTTTCTTAGAAGCTTGTACAATTTGTTCAAAAACGTCCCTGCACGCCGAGCCGACTATGTCAATTTCACAGGGAGCATACTGTTTCCGCTAAAGTTTTGCTCAGTGCGCTGGCTGGAAAATGGCAAGGCTCTTGCTAGGGCACTGCAAGTCCTCCCAAATGTGGTCAAATATGTTGAGCATGTCAAGAAAGAAAAGAAAGTTCCAGCGTGTGGCAGCTATGCTCATGTCGAGACGGCTGTGAAAGACGAGATGCTGCCAGTAAAGCTGGCCTTTATGCTTTCAGTTTCAGAAGAATTGGAGCCATTTTTGGCTGAGTTTCAGACAGAAAAGCCGATGCTACCTTTTCTTGCAACAGCACTGGACGGCCTGTTGCGGTCACTGCTGGGACGAATCGTGCTAAAGGAAAAGCTGGATGCTGCAGGCACATTTTCAAAACTGATAAAAATTGATCTGGAGAACCCAAACAACATCATTGGTATAGCTGCCTTTGACATAGGCCTTGCCGCCAAAAGTGAGTTGCGAAAGATCACTAAACCATCTCACACTGCGGTGGTAAGTGTCAAAAAAGAATGCATCTTATTTATTAAGGCCTGTTCAGCAAAGATAATTGAAAGATCACCTCTGAAATACAAGCTGACAAGGGGGGCCAGTTGCTTAAACCCAGCAGTTTGTGCCGCTTCTGTGGAAGCTGGCCAGAAGCAGCTAAACATTGCACTTGAAGTACTTATAGAGCATGGGCGCCTTACAGGCCTACAAGGAGAGAGAGCAAGTAGATCATATGTACAAGTGTGCTCGAACAGCACTGCACAAGTGCGTTTGCGAAAATTTGATCGTGCAAGAGAGCGCTTGGAGAAGCTGTGGGTGGAACTCTGTGCAAGTTCTCATGAAGAGCTACTGCTGTTTGTGAAGATTGTGCTGTGCCTTTCACATGGAAATTCTTCCGTGGAGCGGGGATTTTCAGTGAACAAGGAATGTCTTGTGGAAAATATGAAGGAGGAGTCACTTGTAGCACAAAGGTTAGTGTACGATGAGGTGTCTGCAGCAGGTGGTGTTGCAGAAGTTGACGTAACAGACAAGATGATAGACATGGTTCGAAGTTCCAACATCAAATGGAAGGAAGACCTGGAGAGGAAAAAGAAGGAACGGTTGGACGTATTGGATGCTGAAAGGAAAAAGAAGAGGACTGCGGCTCTTGTGAAAGAGCTTGAATCAAAGAAGCAAAAACTGATGGAAGACGCACAGCTTCAGGTCTCCATGCTGCAGCAAGAGATTGAATCCTTGAAACAGTGAAGGCATTGCCGATGCAAGTAAACAAGCTTTTCTGTTTGTCGAGGGACAATTATTGTGTCTTTGAATATTTTATTTATTGTAAAAAATGCTTTCAGACAAGGGAATGCAATAAAGCAGCATGGTTTCCATTTTATATGAGCGCCTCATAATTTCTTTTTACCGCTCAGGAGTTTGTTTTCCAGTGCGCAGTTTCTTCCAAGCAGACGTACCGGTCATGGAATTTGCTTGAAATGGTCATGGAAAACCTGGAAAAGTCAGGGAATTTGGAAAAATGTAATTGGTAGACACCCTGACACTGCTAATGCACTTTGACATTCTTATTTTGCGTATGAAGTCAAACGGTATGATTTGCAATTTAGAAAATATTGGTTTGCTTGCTTCATTTCGCCGTTAGAAATTAATAGTTCGGATAGCTCGTTTCTGTAGACGTCGAACAGAATCTAGGTATGTATTGAATATCCAGGCCCATGAATCAATACAGTACGCCAGGTGAGACTGAAAAAATGAAAAATATAGGATGCGCAGAATGTTTCTTGGAAAATGTTCCCATGCCTCAAATAATGCGAAACAACCTGATGCTAGTTTAGAGCAAAGAGCTTCGATGTGACGCTTTCAATAGATGCTGATCAAGAATAACGCCAAGATATGGTATGAGTCAGTGCGTTCAAGGGGGCATTGATTTAAATACAGTGAGACAGAACCATCAGAGATAATTTTTGGACGTAAGTGGAAAAGGGTATATTTATTTTTTGTAGCAATAATGCTTAGTTTATTGGCAATGAACCATTCTGAAAGTTTAACAAGCTCAATTTGAACTTTTTCCTCTAGTTCTTAGATGTTGTCACCTTTATTTATCATAGCGGTGTCATCAGCATTCATTGATATATCAGCGAATTTTTATGTTTGGAGCAAGTCATTTATGCATACTGTGAAAAACAAGGAACTGAGTACTGAACCCTGCGATACTCCTGGACTAAGATGCTGAGGGGATGACGTTAATCCGCTCATATGTACTATTTGTTTTCGATTATCAAAATAACTGCGAAAAAAATGAAGTTCATTTTTACTAAACCCATAAGTGCTTCAACTTATTGAGTAAAATGCCATAATCAACGGTGTTAAAAGCCTTTATTAAATCTAGAAAGACAACTACTACTACTTGGTTATTATGAAGAGCAGTGTTTATAATCTTCGTTAATGAAAGTACTGTTGTGGATGTAAAGTGTTTAGGTCGGAAACCGTGCTGTTGCAGACAAAGTACATTATATTTTTCAAAGAAAGAATGAATGCACTTAGCAAGAAGTTTTTCAAAGATAGTATTGCTAACACTGAGAACAGATACGGGATGATAGCATGAGGGGTCAGAATTGTCTCCTTCTTTGAAGATCAGAGTCACTTTAGCGTTTTTCAACGTCGATGGGTAAATTCCCACATGCAATGAATGATTGAATGGGCAGAGTAAAATGGTACCCAGTATGTATATTAATGTTTTCCTTAACCTCACAGGAAAACCGTCAGATTCTGCAGCCTTCCCAATGTTTAGTTTGTTCACAGTATTAAGTATTTCATGCAGCTCAATGTCCCGTATTTTCAAGGAATTAACGATAGGAGCGAAGGAGTGTGTAGGCAAGTTGTGAACGGGAAGTATCTTTTCAAGACTAGGACCTATAGTTTGTGAAATATGTATTGCAGTTTTCAACTGTACTTTCTGTTTTGTTGTCGGGAACAATGTGCTGCTTGCTAGACTGGGAAATTACCTCGTTCACAAGTTGCCAGATTCATTTAGAATCGCCTGCCGCTCGAGTAATCAGCCCGGTGTTCTAATCTCTTTTCCTCTTACGCAGAACAGATACTGTTTCATTGCGAGCTTTTTTATACTCACTTAGGTAGTCGCCATTGCCTTTGTTGTGCATCCGTTTATGGTACTAGTAGTCTTTCACTTTAAGTAGGTCAAGTATATGGTTAGTCATCCGTGCACAAACAGGCTCATCATAGGAACGCTTCCAAATTTCATGTTGGCTTTTCTCTATTATATCTTTTAATAGTTGAATTAGAGTAGAGAATTCAGTATTCACGCCATCATGATATACTGTATCTGCCCGGCTTGCCAACAAAAGGCTTTGAGCATGACTATAATTAATCTTCATGAATATTCTTGAGGCAACATATTTTCATCTGAGTTATTGAATGGTACATGTAGATGTGTGACATCAAAGAAAACCAAATAAATGTATAAATGCGATTTATGATGTAAGACCATGTGTAGGTAGGATGAGCAGTCTAAACTCTTATTTACCTACTATAAATAAGAAAAGTATAGATAGTAGTTGAAGGTAATAAAAAATTTTCAAAAATGAAATGGCAACATATGTAGTCATTGAGAGGCTGGTAATTATTGCTGGCTGTTGTACCTCCAAGCAAGGTTTGAAGAATGAGTCTCATTTTTGTGCAAATCCATTTATCATCAGAAGTAATCAGTCGATTGCTCAAATTTTCAAACCTATATAATAACGTAAGACTTGTCGCAAGCCTGGAAATCATTAGTGAGGGCCCCGTCATAGCATATCATTCAAGACGTTATACGAGGTGTTCCAAATGTCTTGCAGTACAATAAAAAAAAAACAGGAATCTTGTTACGCGGAGAACACTCAGTGCATATCGTTTCCGGTATGCCGCAGTAGGCACTGCTAATTTTTTTCTTAATGAGGTTTGGTTAATTGTTCCTAATTATCTTTCTAACTCGACAAGTAGTCATCTAATCGTTCGAATGTCACTGAGGCATATGTAGGCATGTCCACATGACATCTAGCTGCGCTATTTTCAACAACGTACTAATTGCTTGCTCACTTCTTTCCTTTGGCTAATGAGCAAGGCCCACAAAATCTTAAAAGTGACACGTGACTAGATTGCAGCACACATCAGGAAGCAGTGCCCTCAAACGGGATCACTGTGAGCTTTGAGCAAGTCAGTGCTATGTTCCCACCTTTTGCGGGCGGCAGGGTAGTCGCTTGTGATTTCTCATTTTTTGTGTGGTTTCTTTACCACACTTCCTTAAAATTGAGCACGTAATTAGTATGCCACTGAAAATAGCACAGTTAGATGTCATTTGAACATGCCTACATATGCGTCATTGACATTTTAATGATTATATGAGTAGTCAAGTTATAAACATAATTAGGACTAGGTAACTGAACCTCATTAACAAAAAATTAGTAGGGGTGACTACAGTATACTGGGAATAATATGCACTAGGTGTGGTTAGCGTAATGATGTTCCTCTTTTTTTCAAATCGTGCTGCATAATATTTGGGACAATCTGTATAGACGCTATACTCTTGTTGTCAAGTGGTATTGCCAAGCATAATCATTTGATGAGTAAGATTGGAATGTTGTAAAATGAGAACAGTAACTCGTATGACAGTTGAGTGTAGCCTTTAAAGGTTGAATTAAATAGCATAATCTGCTTTCATTCGTATAACCTTCTCAATAATTATCTTGGCTTTACTCAACATACACTGTATCACAACAAAACGAATGGCTGTGGAGGTTACACTGGCCGTTTCAAGCTATTGTAGAATGCCTGCTGCATATACTGTTGCGGAAGGCCCACCACGCCTTCTTTGAGATTTTTTTACGTTTGCCCTGTCTAGCCACAAGATTTATGTAGGCATATACTATATAGGCACTTTCTGAAACACAGCAGAATCGATTTAATAAATTCTTTGCTGAAAATTTAAGGAATCCAGGGAAAACCAGAGTTCATGTCGCCATGATGTGTTCAACTTTACAGGCAAAAGTTTGGTGTTGAACTGGCGCTCGGAAGTCCTGTGACGACGCTGGTGGTTCAACCGGCGAATGCGGGCACACCTGTCGGTCAGATCAAAGTTCGTTTCCGCTTCCCGAGAATTCGATCTCGAGGTGAACACCCGCAGTGCGTCTTTTGGATGTTTTCATCCACGTGAGTAAACTCTTGATGAGTTGTTTGTATCAACCACTGAATTTGCACAAATACAGTACAAGTCTTTTGTTTGGAACTGCCCGAAGCAGCAGCCCACATTAGCTTTAACGACGTCACTTACAAAAAATAAACTGAGGCCTTGCACGAAGAGCATTAATTCTATATCTTCGCTCGATTTTTCGCCACGCACTTTGTTGTAGCAGGTTGCACGCTAGTTTGCTAAACGTCACGACTGTGTTATGGCTGTCAGTTTTTGTAATAACATTGTTGTTGCGTCTTACTGTCTGTTTAGTCCAAAGGTTTCCCTTTACAATATTTTCATGGTCACTTTGCATTTATAAAATTGAAACAGTGGGCCAAGATTTATTCAGCAGTTTTGTCACTTCATGAACTGACAAGAATCACCGAGGAGGTAGTGGTGCTCATG
Source organism: Rhipicephalus annulatus (assembly GCA_013436015.1). NCBI lineage: Eukaryota > Metazoa > Arthropoda > Arachnida > Ixodida > Ixodidae > Rhipicephalus > Rhipicephalus annulatus. The sequence continues at coordinate 541,633 of WOVY01000151.1, forward strand.
TCTGAATTCATGATGCTTACTTAGTGTCTTTTTTCTCTTTACTTATAATTACACTGAAACCTCAATATAACAAGTTTGAATATAATGAAATACTGGTTATATCAAAGTGACCAATAGCTATGCAATAAATGCAATGTTACATATAATCATTTATAAAGAATTTTTATATATATTGAAGTAGTTTTATGACAGATGTGACTTCGTTATAGAGAGGTTCGAGTGTAATTGTTTTTTGCTGAAGTGACCATTGGTCATAAAAGCACCTTTTCTAGTATGCGTCCTTGAATGAAATAAATGTCTATAGCATGGAAAGAAAGAAAGGAAAACAACATGGGCAAGCATTTATCTATATTGCTTTCCTCCTTTCTCGCCCATTATTTGCTGCATCTTCGGATACGAACTTGCACAATCAATTTTTTTAGCGGCGTTAGGCTTTAACAGAAAAACACTGTCTTAAACGTGACTCGTATCAAGCCAGGTGCCAGCTCTGCTATCACTACCGCGATTCATACCCGACCCTGCTGAAACAGTGCACTTTTTTCTCTATGTGTGTTTTTTACAACAAAGTGGTCGCGGCAAGTGGTCAAGCCGAGGCTGCAAGGTTGAAGGATTCGACACCGCCTACGTCAACTGCTCCTGTGACCACCTCAGCAGCTTTGCCGTTCTGACTGACATTGTCAGTCGTGAGGTACAAGCTCTTGTGACTTTTCTTCTTCTCCTTTTTTTATTAAGATCTGGGTACAAAGTCTTCATTGAGAGTCTGACATAAGGAAGCACTTTTGCTTCACGAGGTACTTTACCAGTGCATCTTCTGTAGTCTGTGTTTATGAAAAAGAGCAATTAATCTATGTCTCACTATGATGAACATAAACTTCAGGAATTGTCAGACATTACAAACTAAATTACTAGTTTATGCCATCATTGGCGTCTTCATTAGTATGCCTTGTTGCCATAACACTGTAGCAGCATTAGAAGTGTTGAGACAACATTGAGGCAACACAAAGATGTTTATAATGTAGAACCAACATTGCAGCAACTTTGCGTGAAGTATTGGTGTTGTTAAACATGTAACAAATCCATGGAAACTGTGCAAGGTCTGGAAGGAAAAGCTGTTCGAATGGCAGCTTGAAGAGATTTTCGACTCTGATATCTTGACACAAACTGTGAGCGATTAGTCAAAGTACACATTTGCACAAAGAAATAACAACAACAATATTAGTAATGACAATAAATAAATAAACAAGTAGAAATAAAAATCGGCACACAGTGAGAGGTGAAAGATTACCCACAATTCGAGTTTAGCTCCGATTTTTTTCTACTTTCTTGGCAGGCTTTAAACTTGAAAATGTTGTCCACGCAAACCTCTGTATACCAAAGCCAGATCTGCCATGAAAATGCTTTGTTATATCCGAAAGTTTCTATAAACGTATATTCTTAACACTGTATAACAAGACTATTCTTCACTTCGTTATAATCCATAATTTGTTATACACTCAAACCACATTATAACAAAGTTGTATATTACTCTAAAGTAAGTTTGTTATACCCGAGAATTTGTTATAATGGTTTATTCCTAACACTATATTTATTGTAAAACTATTTTTGATTTACTTCGTTATAACCAATATTTTGTTATATCCTGTTTCGTTACATTGAGTTTTGAGTTTATCAGGGTTTGTTGTATCGAGGCTTGAGTGCATATTTATCTGCTTCTGTTTACACGGTATGCTCTGGCTTTCTTTCTTTTTGTAGCACTTAGCCGAGGTTTCCACAGCGGAAGGAGCGGTTGCCTGGTCTGGCCTCGTCGGCGCGCTGGTCATGCTCTTCCTGACGTGGCTCGTGCTGAGCCTTCTCCGGGGAACCTGCACAAACTCGAACTCGATTCATCGAAACCTCGTTGGCTGCCTTTTCGTCTCTCTGCTTCTCTTCCTGGTCGCCCTCAAGCTGCGTCGAACGCTCCTTTACCAAGAGGTCAGTGTCACTGGCACAGCGGTCACCGACGGTAATGGCAAACTATGCAAGTGAAGTTACGTGCTTTGTAGCCATAACGGTGTGCAGGATTCCTTTTCAGGGGCACAGAGGTTCATCGCCGCCCCCCACCTTAAGTCAATGTATGGGGCGGAAATTGCCCCCCCCCCCCCATGTGCATATGACACTGTAGCAAGTCACATTATGCCACCGACATTGGCAGATCGTTGATGTCATACTTTGGAAACCATAGATGTACAAATCTGCCTCTGGTAACTAAAATATGCTCTTTTATTTCCTCTATTGTCACTTCTTCTTTATTAAAAGCTTTGTGAAAACTCACTGATGTTCTCTTATGTGTACTTACATTTGTAGGGGCTGGTGCAGGTTCATGGAGGTAAACATAGCTCTGTATACACACTATAAACAGTAACTACGAATCATTGCGCATAGAAAGCCCATTTACCGATCATGCACATGTAAAGCAGCTTTCAAAGTTTCTATGCTCGAAGTATGTGTAGATGCTTTTAAATAGCTAACAAAGAGATATGTTTCTGATAATGTATGACAAAAAACAGACACTGTTACCATGTTATAAAGTGGCGCACGCTCTAGATTATTGAGAACAAGCTCATTTTCTTTCCATGGCCTCGTAGATGAGATATATGCTGGTGGTTGATCGTAGTGCACCGGAAATCTCTGGAGCAGCATGCTGGGATTTGCATCTCATAGCCATTGACCACCAAGTGTCTGTGCTGTCTGCTTAAATACAATAAGAAAATAGGACATCTACCACTTTTGTCGGAAGAGCACTTCAATAATACAATCAAAGCCACATGTATCAAACGCACATGTAACAAGTTATTGTGTATGTCAAACAGTTGAAAAATTTCTTTAATATACTTTCAATATAAAAAATGTTATATAATAAATCACCCATATATAGAACATTCTTGTGATTATCTTCAGACTCGCTATATCTAGGTTCAACTATATGCACTACCTACCGATAACCATCTTGTCTTTCCACAATTAGTCTCTGAATAAACCTTTTTCTCATCTGTCATACTGTTTTCATGAATGTAGGGATAGCTGTGGCACAGGCAGAGACTTTATGCTGCTTTCCGACAAAGCTCGCACGTCTTAGTGGCTTCCTTTCAAGCTCCCCAATTCTGCAGTTCCCATGCAAGCTGCTGGCCATCTCTCTGCACTACGGCTTCCTGTGCGTTTTTGCCTGGCTCTCGCTGGATGCGGTCCACCTGTACCGCATGCTGACCGAGATGAAGGACGTCAACCATGGGCACATGCGCTTCTACTACTCCCTCGGCTACGGTGCACCTGCTGTGGTGGTTGGGCTGGCCGTCGGCGTGCGAGCTGACCACTATGCTACCCACAACTTGTGAGTTCTCTGGAATGCAATTGCCTTATGTCTGTCTTGCCACAAACTGAAGCATCAGGCAACATGGTTATTTAATTACTGGTTAGGCTTTTTTTTGTGTGTGTGAAAAAGCAGCTGAAGCTATGCTGTGCCAGACATGAGATATTAACTATTCATCTGACATTAGTAACTTTCACACAAGTGGTCTTATTGTTCGTGAAAAGTAATTTGATAAACAGCATGCAGCATGGAAAGATGTGACACCATCCCTCCAGCACTTCATCAATCTAGCCCCCCCCCCCCCCCCCCAGAAAGAAGCTCTTGCATCTTCGTATCTTATAAGAATGTGCTTAGGGATCCTCTGCAACCTTGTTTCTGTAATTTCACTTTGAAGTATTTGGAAAATGTTCTATTAGATTTGCACTGAAACTTAATATTCGGATTCACTTTGCACCCAGAAATTAGCTGTTTTAATAGCTCAACTTTTCAATCATCTAACACATATGTATACTTTTTTTATTACAGTTGAACCTCTCAAAAACAAAATCACCGGGAAAGCAATTTAGTTTGTTCTCGTTAAAATTTTATTGTTGTAGTAGAAAGAAAGTATGTGCACATCAGTCACTTTACACAACCAAAATTTATTTCAAGAAGTCGCCCATAATGCTCTGTTTCACGTTGATTTGAAGCAGCTTCATGGCTCAAGCTTCGCAGTTTATTCAGCTTTACATAGCTTTGTTATTGTTGCAAGTGCTGAGGAAGACAAGAATGTTGACAAAAGTGTCAAGAACTTCACAAGCACTTACTTTTTTTTGTTGCTTTCCTCAGTCTCGTTATTCCTGATATTCTTTGCGGGCACTTGAAATGTGATGTGCTGATATAGTTGACAACAAAGGCGCTAGCAAAAAATTGTTCTCAAGGAAAAAACAAAAAAGTATCGTTATCACCATCATTCGATCAAATGTAAACAGCAGTGGTTGCGTCCCGCCGCGGTGGTTTAGTGGCTAAGGTACTCGGCTGCTGACCCGCAGGTTGCGGGATCGAATCCCGGCTGCGGCGGCTGCAATTCCGTTGGAGCCAGAAATGTTGTAGGCCCGTGTGCTCAGTTTTGGGCGCACGTTAAGAAACCCCAGGTGGTCAAAATTTCCGGAGCCCTCCACTACGGCGTCTCTCATAATCATATGGTGGTTTTGGGACGTTAAACCCCACATATCAATCAAATCAGCAGTGGTTGCACAAATGTTTGTTGGCGAAAACGAATGTGCCCGACTTGTCGAATGAGCAGTGCGAACTTTTCAGTTCCAAACTAGCTCACAGGTAAAAGAAAACGTTGCAGATTGCTACCCAATACACTGGTTATAGCAGCAAAGCTTTTCAAGGTCTCTTCACTGTTGAGAGCATTGAACTCTTTGAGAGAATTTAGCTCTGTGGAAGTTTGTCGGGGACGCCAGATTTCTGCATTGCTGCGAGAATTTCGCTTATTGAGGGTTTTCATTATTGAGGGTTTTCATTGTTGAGAGGTTGAACTGTATTCGCATTCGTTTTTTTTTTTTTTTTTTTTTTTGGACTATGGACTATTTTACCTAAGACACGTGGGCGCCGTCGTCTTAAACTGCTAAGTCGATGTTTTCTTGTTTCGTATAGTGCGATCTGAATAATAAGGTCATGAAACATCACACGCACCAATGCAACGATGCTTATGCATGAACGTTTAGTGTAATGCTGTTCGCTTGGTTGTTGAAGATGCAAAGCAGAAAAGTTAACAGCCCGACATGTTGGCAATGAAACCCACCCAAAATAGTCTACAGTTTCATAAAGAGTAAGCTGCGGGAGCACAAACTCCATGAAAGCACTCATCATTTTTAAGGTTATTCTTTTTGTTTCTTTCTTTGAAGCTGCTGGCTTTCGATGTACGAGAATATTGTGTGGAGCATGGTGGGACCGATCTGCGTAATGGTTCTGGTAAGCTGCATCACAATATTTGACGCTGTAGTGCATGCTCATTGAATTGACGGTCAATAGTTGAGGGTCAGTAGCTAATTAACAACTTTTGTCATCCCCATGCAGGCGACCCTCGTGATCTTCTCGCTGTCGATACGGGCGAGTGTCCAGATCAAGGACACCGTGATGGACTTTGGAAACCTGAGGTTAGTGAAATGATGTAACAAACCAACTGTGCACAATGTGTACTTTAGATTAGCTTGCTTGTCTACCTTGAAAAGCGCTGCAGATGTTACATGGCTAGGGGGGGGGGGGGGGCAAAAAAGTTTCGTATTTTCTTTCCTATAACCTGCACCTACAACTACAATCCACATAAATATATATATTTATAAAAGTTCCGTGTAGTGCTGTGAATTCTTTTTCGCATTGCTGTTGGTCATTGTCGTAGACCCATCTTTCATGTCGAAGGAAGGAAGTATGTTTATTTACAGAAAGGCAGAGAGGTCGGCCTGAGCGATAGTTTGCTCTAGCCTGCTACTCTACACTGGGGGAAGGGAAAGGGGAAAAGAAAGATTAATGGATGACGATGGTGAGATAGAGAGGTGAGTATGTAGTGTTCTTTCTAGCTGAGACACATTTTAGAGCCGCGCACATAGTCCAGTTGTTTCTAAAAAGGTAATAACTGCTCTTGTGACCGCAGTTGCACTGTTGTTGTCTGGCCAAGGGCCCAACATGGTCTCATCAGTTAATGACCTACTGCGATATTGTTCAGTAGAAGAAATCAGTGTTTGTCGTTCACGTGCGTATGCTGGGCAGACACAAAATATGTGCTCAAGTGTTTCTGGCACATCACAGTGTTCACAATTAGGACCGGTGTCACTGCGATCGATGATATGTGCGTAACGTCTAGTGTACGCTACACCAAGACGAATGCGGTGGATCATACTTGTGAGTTGCCGTTTCAATTTAGGAGGCATGCGGAACCTCATTTCCGGGTCCCATTTGTGAAGTCGCTGGTGTCGCCGTTCCGGTTTGGTCCAGTGCTGAAGTGTGAAGCTGCGCATCACGCAGCGAAGCAGGGCGTTCGTGTCAGCTCGTGAAAACGCAATGCGTACTTCAGGGGCACTGCTTAAGGCATTTTTAGCTTGAGCGTCTGCCTCTTCGTTTCCCATCACGCCGCAATGAGCAGGAATCCACTGGAAAGTTATAAGATGGCCATTTGTTGAAGCAACCTGAATAAGTTCTGTGATTTCTATTGCCAAGCTGTAATATGGACCTTGCTTCATGATGCAATTAATGGTTTGCAAAGCGGGTTTGGCATCACAGAAAATCGTCCAGGCTCGAGGTCGCTCTCCGGAAATAAACCTTATTGCCTCTCGGATAGCGACAAGCTCTGCGGCAGTTGATGTGGTTTTATGGTCCACTTTGAATCGTCGAGCGATATCCATGTCTGGGATGACAAAGGCTGCGGCGGAGGTGTTTAGCGTGGTGGATCCGTCGGTGTACACGTGCAGAGAATCACTGTACGTTGTATAAATGTGATATAGGGTCAGTTGTGTGAGGCCAACAGAAGAAATGAGCGACTTCTTCGTAATTCCAGGTATCGTAAAAGAGATAGGTGATTTAGGCAGAACCCATGGTGGCACTGCAGGGGCATTTGGCGGAGAAAACCTTGGTGGTATAATATTTTCATGCCGCAATATTACTTCTGAGAAACTGCAATCTGGGTGAGTGGCAGGTAGTACTGACAGTGGGTGCTGTCTGTGTCTGCTCAGTAATCGTAGGTGAACTCTAAGTGGCTCACAGAGCATGTATACACTGATGGGACAAGCCCGAGCCTCTGCGATTGTCCCATTTGTTGAAGTGCAGCGTGGTAGACCCAAGCATCTTCGTAAGCATTGAGCTTGAACACTCTCGAGTGTCTTCACACAACTAGGTCCCATATTGGAAAGCACCGGCATGCTGTATCGAATGTATCCCACAAATAGAGCATTGTATAATTGAAGTAGCGATGATTCTGATGGGCCCCATTTTGCTCCTGCTACGTGGCGAAGAATGAGAGCAAAGCTCTTCAATTTAGATTTAAGTACGGCGACATGCCTCGTCTACGATAGATCTCTGTGTACGACAACCCCAAGGAATTTGTGGTGCGTTACAGCAGGTATCGCTGTCCCATTAATAAATATCGGGTATTGCGACATATGCTTGCGCGTGAACGCAAGCACTGCGCATTTGTCGATTGAAAGAGTGAGCCCCTGACGTCGTAGATATTTGTATGTGATCGTCACTGCACGCTGTAGTCGAGCTCGCAATTGCGGACGAGTAGTTCCGGATGCCCATATGCATATGTCATCAGCGTATGCAGTGATCTTCACCGTGCTGGGAAGTTCATGTCGAAATTCACATATAGCTACACATGATGATATGGGGGGTTTAACGCCCCCAAACCACCATGTCAATATGAGAGACGCCGTAATGGAGGGCTCCGGAAATTTTGACCACCTGGGGTTCTTTAACGTGCACCCAAATCTGAGCACGTGGGAGGTAGATTATGACAGGTAGATTGCCACTATCCCTCAAGAGGAAGGTATATAACAGCTGTATCTTGCCGGTACTTAGCTACGGAGCAGAGACCTGGAGACTTACAAAGAGGGTTCAGCTTAAATTGAGGACGTTGCAGCGAGCAATGGAAAGAAAAATGGTCGGTGTAACTTTAAGAGACAAGAAGAGAGCAGAGTGGATTAGGGAACAAATGGGGGTTAAGGATATCAAAGCTGAAATCAAGAAGAAGAAATTGACATGGGCCGGGCATGTAGCGCGTAGACAGGATAACCGCTGGTCATTAAGGGTAACTAACTGGATTCCCAGAGAAGGCAAGTGGGTTAGGGGGAGACAGAAGGTTAGGTGGGCAGATGAGATTAAGAAGTTTGCAGGTATAAATTGGCAGCAGCAAGAACAAGGCCGGGTTAACTGGTGGAACATGGGAGAGGCCTTTGTCCTGCAGTGGACGTAGTCAGGCTGATGATGATGATGATGATGATGATGATGAAATTTGAGCGCACGGGCCTACAACATTTCCGCCTCCATCGGAAATGCAGCCACTGCAGCCGAAATTCGATCCCGCGACCTGCGGGTTAGCAGCCGAGTACCTTAGCCACTGTACCACTCCGGTGGGGGCATATAGCCTATACACCTCAAATTTAGCTTATTTAGCTCCAAGTTTTCTGCCTTTGTTGTGCGGGCACATATACGTGAGAAATATGTGGTATAATGTGCTTATGTAGCAATCTTGCTCATGCATCTTTATCATTAAAAAAAAGCATCCAGATGTTTCAATGTCGCTCAATCATTAGAGTATCTAAATACTAGACATTTCAACGACAACCGTATTCAGCTATTCAGAATGCTGATTCAAGATTAAGTGATCATTTTTTAAAGTTCATTGTTCGTAGTAGTGGTGGACATCAAAAATTTTAATTTTAGGTTTCATGTTTCCTCATTCTCGTTTCCTTATCTTTCTCAGATCATTCGTTACTGTTTTGTAGCAACACTAATTCTCCATGCTGTCCTCATGCAAAACCAAACAGGTTTGTCATGTGCGAACAAGCATTGCACTACATGGTTGATGAATAACTCGTATAACATTGTTCATTTTCACATGACTGGTCTAATCGTTCTTGAATGGAAATTCAATGTATCAACAGCACGCAATTTGGAAATTTACGACGTGACCCAGGCGGTGGGGTCAACATTTTGGTCATCTCGCTTCAGCTTTTTCGTCCTTTCATTTCACCCATTCAAGAAGCACTTGAAAAAGTTTGATTTATCGCAAAAATCGCTTGGGATACGAGGTTTTTTTAGTCTGTAGCCATTACTGCTACAGCCAAACCCATTTGTTTGCACTACTATTTGTAATACTATATGTAAACCTACAGTTTACATATAGTATTCAAGTATATATTCAAGGGGAGATTACAAATATTTGTTATTTGTGGGTTAAATATGCGTGGGTTTAACTATATACACGCCAAACATTCTACGTTAGTTGGTCTGCTTGGTTAAAATTGTCTCAGAGCCTTGCATGCAGCTTTGAAGTTTTGGTTCTTATCAACTGCTTAATTGGGTTGCTGACCTAACCTTTGTGCTGATGTGTTCTCCTTTCAGGGTGCTGTTGTGGGTCAGCGTACTGCTTCTGCCGCTGGTCGGCAGTTGCTGGACGCTTGCCCTACTGTCGGTCAGCGACGAGCCGCCCGAGCTGCGGCTCGCCTTTCCTGCTGTCTGTCTCATCACCGGCATCTACATCTTCCTCGGCTACTGCATTCTTAACCGAAGGGTGCGTGCACAGCTTCTCGCTGCCTTTTCACAAACCGCGAGTGCCATGTTTCGACGCTTACCTCTGTAACGCTGCCACATTCAATGTCTACAATCTTTCAAGTTGATGGTGCTACCTGTTGTAACTGTGATGAAGACTACCAGTGTGTTATTTGAACTGGTTGCTATATCTTGCCCTGTGGTTCAATTCAATTTTATCTAGTAAGTACACTATTGTCTACTGTTTAAGAGAACACTCGAATGAGTGCTTTTCATATTGGTAAATGCCTAACTGCGAGTGAACTTGGAAATATAGTTTCTACATGGCACCAGGTTGTCTAAAAGAGCCGTAGCTGTCGACTGCCAGTAGTACTATGCAAATCCAAGCCACTATGTTTTTGCAAGAGAGCGAACTCTGCACATTCCTTGCACGCAAGCGTTCCCTTTAACAGTCGACCTGTCTCTACATGCTAAACGGTTGCATTAGGTTCCTTTTTACGTCCAGTATTCTTGCTGTTCGGTAATTCGTTGTTTCACTTGGTGACAGTCATTTTTGCAGAAATTGAAGTGTGACCTTTATAGTTAATTTGGTTTACATTGCTTTTTATGGTGATAAACAGAGAGATACCAAAAAAAATAAAGTAGTTGCGACAAAAGATTAATAATTTTGAGTTTCAGATAAGAGAGCACTTGTGAACAGCAGTGAGAACTAGGGGCCAAGCACACAAAACAAAGGGTGATAAGACTTGTGAATCATGCACGACTGTTTGTAGGAGTACCTGCAAGGTTTACTGTGTTCCCCACTAATACCTTGGTTGTCGAACATCTCAAGTATTGCAACATTGTCATTACGATACTGCTGGTTATCAGTTAGGGCTGGTACTCATTCTTACTGGCGATTTGCAGTTTTGATATATTTTTTTTCATCTTTAGGTTCGTCAGCATCTGTGCTATGTCTGGGCAAGGATGAGAGGAAAGAAAATTCCTTACGACGAAAGTCTCAGTGGAACCAGGGCATCTATGATTTCGGTTAGTATAGAGTGATAGTGTTAGTATGTCACTTTAGCTGTTACCGAAGCTTGTGCGCCAGGTCTCGCATCAGTTTGCGGATTGAAGTACTTCATCGTGGAGCTTTCAATAATTAATCGTGTGTTATATAATTGGGTCACATTAACCTATGAAATTTAGGGCATTGTGCAGTGCATGGAAAACTCTTGTCTCTCTTGTACTTCTTTGTCAAGGCAGGATGTATTCATGAGGAACATGCAATTATAATTTTATATAGTACAGAGGGCTTAACGCTAAGCACTTCTTATGACAATATAGTGTTTTTTTTTTCATATAACTCGCACAAGATATACGGAAAAATTAGAGATAAGATCGGGGTGTGGATTTTGGATCGTACCCGAATTTCGATGCACAAGTCAATTTCATGGTAATGCAAGTAAGAAGTCTTCACAGCAATACTCGTTTCTTTTTATTATTATTGTTATTATTATTATTTATTACAAAATACTCTCAGTAAACTAAAATCTGTCACACAGAATTACATTGAAACCTCATCATAATGAAGTTGCAGCTTGCAATATTTTTGTTCTATCCAAAAGTTTATAATAAAGGTTCTTCATAACACAATATCTATTGCACGACTATTTTTCATTTGCTTCGTTATAGTCAATATTTCATTATGTCCATGTTCGTTATATCGAGGTACGTGTGTACTTTTTAAATGAAACAATTACTCCTATTATGATTGATTTCGTACCTGAATGCTTTAACCCAGCTCCATCTCTCAGCAAATTAAACTTCCGTTACGCATAACATATTATTTTGGTCCCTTCAGCCTACTATATTTTTTTAGTTTGGGGCTGCGGGTATATGCAGGGTCAGCTTATGCATGAGAAAACGAGCTATCTGCCTATATACAAATAAAGAAGCGTCTTTTTCTGTGCTTTGCAACTTTACAGAGGTCGGCACTAGCGTACCACAACTCATCATTCGACATACTTCACCGAAATGTCGGCATATCCACATCGTCTACAACAAGCCGCTCTACGGCTAAGACATCAAGCAGCCCCTGGAACAGTAATGGAAGGGTTCCGCATCGCAGAAGCCACGTGCATAATGGTAAGAATGGTTACACCGATTCATGTTGGCTGTTACGTTTTGACTGGATAATGGCTAACGTCGAGTAATGTCTGCATTGACTAATCCCAAAATATGCTGGCTGTCCGCTGTTAGAACAGCAGCATCATCTTGTGAGGGTGCTGACGCCCCTGTAAAGTTGCTTGCGCCTCGTGGCGAAAGTGTCTCGCGCAGAAGCCGCATTCAGAGGTCGCAATTATCGCACGGTAGGTGACATTGTGTTTGCGAGCGTTGATCACCACTATTATCATCATGGTTAGAAAACGTTAACGCCGGCGGTGACCCTGGCGGCACGCCTTGGTGGCGGCGTGCAAGAAATAAGGTCTCTTTTGTCGTGGGGCGGTAGCGCAGACGGTTGCCTTTAGCGGTGAACCTGCCGTGGACGGCACCGCGGGCCACCTGCGGTGGGCCCACGTGGTGAGTCAGGCGTTAGCGACACCACCTTGTTCGTCATGTTGTTGAGTGTTATTTATTATTGTTTAAGGATGCCTTAGCCTGTTGATCATGATCGATGTTATAGTAATTCGGCTGACGATATCGTTAATCAAAAAGTAGTTAAATAAATGTGTTTTTGGCTCGGTTTGTGCCGACCGTGTCTACTGAGTCCGCTTACTCTACTCCAAGAGCGTGGTGCTCTCTCTCGCGACATCGAGACCCCACAATCTTCATTAACTCTTAGTCTAATAATTGAGTTCATAAATTTTATGCTTTGTTGTAAATCTTTCAGATACGTTTCGTACTTCGTTCATCAACCAGTTCATATTGTCAGGAGCATAGGAAATACTACACAGCAATTTTGTCATGTGGCTGAAGTAGCTGTGTATTGAAGAAAGCACACCATATAAATTATTGTCGTGATTGAAATTAAAACTATATTTGTTTGTTTGAATACTTTCCATGCCCGAAGGCTTTACAGAAAGGAGTGGGGGTTATACAACAAAAAGTAAGCGAAATGTTACAATTGCTGCAAAATGGAGAGTTTGAAAAATTCGTAAAAGGGGGCTTCATTCCAGCTATATTCACGCCTAGAATAAATTCAATCAGTAACTGGGGTTGTCAAGGTTGTCGGCGGCAAAGTTCAAGAGGCAAGCATGCTTTCGCTTCTGTAACTGATGCTTCTGGTGGTATCTATACAATGCAGCGCAGGATCAAGGCTAAAATTGTATGTACGTAAAATGCATGTAACAAAGCGCAAACTGGTATCTTCATTTGTGAAGACTGCGAAGAAATACGCTTTGGGCTGTGTATTCGAAATCATATGTGTGGCTTGAAACAATATGCACTAATACGCATCGCAGGGGAATCGCAATGATATCCCAAGAACTGATGAATAGGTCAGTTTAAGAATATTCTGTCATGTTGAAAATGACTAAGCGACCTAATTGTGACAGGCATGTTTCATTATCAAAGCGACGGCAGTGTTTGTGAACTCTTTTAAGCATCAGTCGCGTCCCACATAAGTGCGACAAAATGTTAACATGAATAATTTAGTGTAAGGGAGAAACAGCGAGAAATAAAATAACACTTAGGTAAAACTTGTAATAAAGCGAACTATTCGCTCTTGGTTTTTTATGAGCACTGAATATACTATGTAAACACACACTGAGACATAAAATGCACATAGGACTTGTGCCTTTTATGTCTGTATGTACTGTCATAATATCGTCTTGCCATAATATCGTACGCTTTGACTTAAGAGGACAATCTTAAGTGGACCTTAACCTAAAGGTTGTCCTCGTAAGGACAACCTTACGAGGACAACCTTAAGTAAGAGTGCAGAATAGGGTCTATTAGTAATTTCTAATGCTGTAGTTGTATGTATGTACATGATTAACAGCATCGTTATTTGAAGCAAGACAAGAGAACAGTCTTATTGCACAATGTGTCCTCAGGTTTACTACTTATCAGCATAGATAACGCTCTAAATAACCGAGCCAACGTGTCTAACACTGGCCCAAACAGATGCTTTGCTCACCTATTCCCTATGCAAAGGCGTGTGCGAGGCTGTCCATTGCGGGGCAGGGGCTTTTCAGAGTAATAGAGGGAGTCGCCACCCTCCCTCGCCTTCCCATGCACATGCCTGTGTACACAGCGCGTACAGTGTAGCTTACGTGCGCAATGTGATTTCACAACAGATCCTGACGCAGGCGAAGTGGTGCGAAAACGGCGCACCACATCGGACTCGGACTCTGAAATGTCCCTGGACCATGCCTCCCTCGACCTCGCGTCGAGCCACTCCTCGGACGACGAAGAGTCGAAGCCATCCTGGAGGGACACTTCTGGACTTCCAACCGTTCGTGAGGAAGGTATGCATCTGTGTCTATATCAAAAGTAGTTTCTGCGTGGTTTGCTTGCACATGCTTGTACATTTTGTTTGTTTGTTTGGGACAACTTCTGAAAAGTAATCTCTTTGAATTACTGACTTAAAGTATTAAGGGACACTTAAGAGAGCAACAATCTTCCTTATGTCAGCTAATTGTTTTTCACACTTCCAAAATCGCCATGTTTGCCACCAAGAGATGCTTGGTGTTCAAGAAAACGTGCAAAAAGAAAATGCAGGTGGTGATGTCACCTTGAAATTCTCTCACCAATAACGCCGTAGATTTTGATGGCATCTGCTAAATCCTATGCAGTTCCAATCTGTCAAATTGAAGTACGTTGTCTTTTTGAGAAGGCCATAGTTTTCGTATACCGAGTTTCAGGAAATTTCGTTGAGGCACTGTCGCCGAAATACGAAATGTACATTATGAAATCTGTGGCGACTCGTGTGGAAATTCTAGAATGAAATTGAAATATAAACGTTGGATCCTGTTTTCTCGTCTACCCTGTTATTAAATTTGAAGTAGTTAAATTAAACACACTAGGGATTTCACAGTACAATTTTTCAATATATATTGATTTATTATAGGATTGTGCAAATAGTTTATTCTAGGTTCAAAGCAAATACTGATCTTGGTTGTATAAATTTGAATCAAATTCGAATAGTACATGTGACAGATAAAGAGAAATGGGCATATATATCATGACCAAACAACCTCCACAATATTTTTTAAACTGAAATAGGACCTCTATACAAATGCCATTTTTTTTTTGTTTTCATTCCAAGGAAGTCGAAAGAACTTCAAGTAGTAGCAGGATTTGACTTTCAGTAGGATGCGAGTCGTAACCTGTAAAATGTGTAACATCTTAAAATTTATTATACCTAGAGCGTATAAGCCGTCATAACAAGCTTTTAAGCTTAATGAAATGATTAACTGATTTCAGGTTGATATGTTCATTTAAAAAGGCCATGAAACACTTTTTCTCTAATAGCCATGGAATGGATTAATCACAGGAGCTTATTGCCTTATGAATTCACCGCCGCAAAAATTTTTATAATCCGTCCACTACAAGCATAGTTGCAAAAATTTTTCACGCGCTGCAATTGCATTCTCTCTTCTTGTCCCGACAAAAGCACTGGAAACTAAGCAAGGAGGGAAGGCACAGGGAAAAAAAATATGTCACACGCGTCTCGTAACCATGAGCACTTTTCTAATGCGGAGCATTTCTTAGTAAACTTCAGCGACTTCGAGGGTATCTATCTATCTATCTATCTATCTATCTATCTATCTATCTATCTATCTATCTATCTATCTATCTATCAATCCATTCATCTATCTGTCTGTCTGTCTATCTACCTATCGATCTAGCCAGCCAGCCGTTTAGGTTGGGTGTTCTCGTTGTCACCCCCTTCAGTTAACGTGAACCAAAATTAGCATGGGAGGGTAAGGTGGTTTGACGAATATGAGGTGCTGGTCAAGACATGAATAATGTCACAATCCCGTCGCGTACGTCGTCAAACTATTCCGGCCAGACAATGGCACATACCCTCGGGTGGATATGTGCCATTGGTATGCGGGTATTCGCCACAGGTGATGGGCACTTAGTATCTGCCCAGGAACGAGGAGAACACTCATGGGCAATTTTAATGCGTGACCATTAAAAAATACCAGACATCAGTAGCGTCAACCCGACGAATGCAAAGAATAAAATGTCAGGGTCTCAGCTGGAATCGAATCCAAGCATTCTGCATGGCAACGAAGCATTTCACTACAGAGCTATGCTTGGTCTCAGAATTACTTTTCAAATAGACGCTAATCTTCATGAAACGTCAATAGTGATTGCAGTGCTGCCTGCCTAATTTTATGAACATTACATATGTACTCCTTTGATACAGCCGTCACGTCGGGTTAAAGTCAGTTGTGGTTAGTTCTTATGCGCTGTGGTTGATTTATGTAGCAGTGTCGAGGGCCAGCATCTTCATCAGTATCAGCGCTTCATATCAGCTTCTGGTGTTGCTAATACGCATGTTCCAGTTGGCATCGTTGTGCAAGTGCAAACTGGTTATATGAACATCTGCAGCTCTTCAGCATATGTCTGTACGTGCAACATTTATACATATATTTAGCATCATTTCATGACGTGTGGCTCAATAAAAGAAATTGCAACACGGTCACCTTCCCGCTGCATGCTTCGCATAATGTTGATTCCCAGGTACGTAAGATCTGTATAATTTTTTTTTAATGCCCCGCTTTTCAGTGCATTCGCGCGTGGTGGCCTCCTGCGGTAGCCCCAGTAAGGACAGAGCCCGGCATGCTCAAATCAGTCACTGGCTGATACAATGGCTGTGACGAGTGATTTTTGAGCTTCTGGTGTCATTCCCCGAGAGAAGAGAGCAATTTTTAGCTGACTTTGAAAATTTATTGTGAATTGCAGGCTGCGTGCTGCGTTATAATGTTCGGCTCGCGTGTTCTTAGTAGCCTTGACTACCAATCGGCAGCGTTTTCTGACCATACTCAAGAAGTGTTGCAGGGCCCCTTTAAATTTGAAGGGGGGCTTTGCGACACAGCGTAATCTTTTTTTTTTTTTTTGATAGGTGTTTTCACGGTTTAACAACCCTACACTGCAGTGAAACTAACTCGACAGGTGGTTACATGCAGATTAATATACATCTATTTGTTCATTGCAAATACTTCGAAATGTTCAATAATTCAAGTTCGAATCAAAGCAAATTATAATACTCTACTATTCATTTGAATATTTGAAGCATTCAAATACTCACACAAGCCTAATTTATTTATTTTTCCTAATTGTTTTTTTGTGCAGTTTCACAATTCACTTCGCTTTCCCTTCTAGATGTGCCTCTCCCGGCAACGACGACCATGTCACCATTGTCTCCAGCTCCAGTCACCGATGTCATGTCGCCGATGGTCTACAACAATGGTGGCCTGTGGGACTGCGGGTTACCTCCGCAGTTGGGGCAGCACCTGCAGCAACAGTCGCTGACTTCCCCGCAGCAAGGGTTGCTCGCATCCATTCCTGCCCTGGGCTCGTTGACGACGTCCCACAGCTACGGCACCACAGCCGGCATAACCTCGATATACAGCCAGTCGCCACTGTCACCACCGACGCTGTCGTCATCGCAGGGCTTGGTCTCTCCATCGTCAAACGTCCAGTGGGCCGACGAGGACGGTGAATTCAGGAACAACCTCGACCAGCCGACGCCCAAGGGCAAGGACGGTCTGTGCCACAAGCCAAACATGCCTCCGCTGGCCGCGTCCGATTCTGAGTGAGTACGTCAATCAACTTTCCTAAAATAATTTTTTATATCAGATCATGGTTTCTTTCACTTTCGTATCGTGTGTCACCCTGCATGAGAACACACAGAAATTGCGGCTATCATGTCATTACGTTGAAGTGTCGAGCGACCTGACGCAAATAGTTTGGCCTTGTAGTCCTATCTTGTGGTAGCATTTATGTCGGCATCAAAACTGCTTCAATGTAGCCATTCGATGGTTACTCGAAAAGGTGTAGCGGGGCCCCTTTAGCGTTTTCTTTCCATGACTCGTTGCATCATCCTAAATTTCCTTGGCACATCTTCAAAGGAGGGCATAACAATAACTAAGCTAATCAAATCAGGGTTCTGAGTGGCATTCTTTATCTCCATTAAGCATAGCAACAATTAGACCTTACAAACAAGAGAGCCAAGGAAAGTGTCGAGGATGTTATTTGTGGCAATTACAGTAGACTCGCGACAATTCAAACTGTGATAATTTATACTTAACAAAATTCAATTTTTTGGCTGGCCCTCTAATGTTTCATTGTATTTAAAAGTTTCTTTATTCAAACTCCATCACCCGGTTAATTCATTCTTTTTGCAGTTCCATACCAGAAATTATTCGGCTGCTCTCCCACTACTATTTAAAAATTTACGTGCCTATATAATCGTAACAGCCTAAAAATTGAAAATAAGCACCTCAAGCTTTCAAGAAAAAAGGCTTTGCTAGTGAACAAATGTTTGAAACGAAGCACATGCATGGTAAACCACGATGCTTCTCAACTCGCATAAAGAGCGTTTTGCTGAAGACGCATATAGCAAAGAAGCAGTTGGCAATTCACGATTTCTTTAAAAGGTCTGATCAGTAGTAAATGACCGATAGACTTGTGGACCTTACACCTCTGTTTTCTGTTCATTGCGGGCAGTTAGGGTTTAAACACACATGAAAATTTTTAAAATCTGATAAAATTAATGCCTAATCATACATAATGTGTTGTGTCATCTCATTCACAGTCATATATCGGAGTACTTCTGAAAATTCTAACTTCTTTATAGTTCAAACAAAATTCAGATGTCCCTTCGAGTATAGAGTTTTCTAAAATTAAATAGAGGGGACACTGGCGCGACGATTGTTCAGCTTTCATGGAAATTATGGGTATGACATGGATTTTCCTAGTCTTCGTGCTTTCTGGCGGCGAACGCACTTGTAGCTTCAATTATTGCTGTGTTTTGGTTTGGTTTCGAATTAAAGAAGAAACCGTTTCTCACTTAGGACACTATTTGAAGTGGTAAGCCTAAAATATTGAGGTGGTGAAGCGTAACTGCCAGACATTTGCCGATTATTGTTTCATGACACAGAAGCTTCAAGCCACGCGAAGCCAGAACGAATGTAAAATATGAAGACTAAGCAAATCCATGTCATAAATATAATTCCTTTGCCTGCTGAAGTGCTATGCGTTGCACCTCCTATAGACACTAGCGCCAGGGTTCCCTCTAGTGTATATTTAAGAAACTCTATGCCTTCGAGTTTGAGTCAACGAGAGTCGACTTATGTTGTAAATGTAAAGTACAGTGGATGACAAGATAACTTGCGCGGGCAGGGACCAAACGTTCGGCGTTCGAATGACGCGTCCGATACTCAACCGACTGAGCTACAGTGGCGGTCGTACCCCCGTCAACTTTATGGGGTATAGAGGTGTATTTAAATGTGGTAGTGTTAGTCAGCACTGCTAGTAGCCACAATGGCAAGAAACACCCTTTTTCTGTCAACTATTCTTTCCTCATGTTTACATCATAATTACTACAAAATATCATCCCCTGTAATTATTTAGGCTTTTTTGTCTTCTAACGTTGTGTTTAGCAAGATAAATGATCCCTTAGGGTTTCCCCTTCTTTCTTAGTTTAGCTCCACATTTTTTATGTGCCGCTTTCTCGTTCTCTTTCCAGGGACAGCAATGAAACGTCGGTGTAGAAAGATCTCAGGGCAACATCCGTTTCACATGCCTCCCTCTTCTTCGAAGCTGCCAGCGCAAGCCAACTCTGTACATAAAAGAATGCAACGAGGGGAAAAGAGCGCGTATCGAGGCAGCGACAGACAACCAAAAGGTCAGGTCAATGACCACGAGGTCAACGACCCTCCCTAAGGGAAGACTGAAACATTTACATTCCATCCACTTTGGGACCAATCGATCATCATCGCTTTCACTCAATATACACATGCATTGTACACACACACAAAACAAGAAGGGCCCTATACAATGCCCAGAAACAAAAAAAGAAGCCAATAAAGACCAAATCGTAGTACTAGCAGCACTGTATGAATCAACCAGTGCCCTTGGCTCTCATGCATAGAGAACTAATACGTTCAGGGTGGCCGTTTGAGAGTGCTTTGGCTGTGTTTGAAAGCCGTTAATTCAACAGCCTTATAGCTCTTTAGTGAAAAACAGCAAATATGAAACTCATGTTGCTTATCGCGTATTGGCCCAATATTTGTGGTTGTAACACTTGGTTGCTATTTTACGTAAATTTTTCAGGGCCTCCAGAGCGCTTAAAAATAATCACCTGAATGTGCCAATGTTTGCAAGGAAACGTAAGTGCGTGTCTCGAAAATTCATGCCTGCGTACTACCTGCAGCTGCTTGGAAGTGTAGCAGAGAGTTATCGCAATGTTTCAAATACGCCAAATCTATAAAAAATTAACGTAAGCTCAGGTCGAAAAGCAGTGGACACTGTATCGAGCTTTGACCGTCTACTTGACTGCGCTTTTATGAGGTTTTACGGCTTGAACTTTATTCTCCAAGAAATACTGCAATTGTGTAGACTGCTTTGTGTAGAGTATTTTTCTAAACTTGCGGCAGCACGCGCATTTTCTACAAGCAGCGTGCAGCACCAAGATATAGCAGCTCTTGTGACGAAACTGCGGGCTAGAGATACCGGCATACGCTGCGACCAGAACTTGCGAGGGTGCCCGAGCTTTGTCTCCAACAGTAGAATGCGACAGCACTTCGGGCCCCACGTGCATTGCTTCCGCAACTGCTAGCTTGGCCTCATTTCTCGGTGCACGCAGCGAGAAACGGCATGCACCGAGAAATGAGGCCAAGCTAGCAGCTGTGAAAAACGAATTACTGCGTGCATAACATTGACCGTTTCAAACTATCTTAGAACTCCTACTGCAAGTACAGTTGTGTAATGCCCACCATGCCACAATTCTTCCGTTTGCGGATCAGCGAAGGGCCCACTACGCGTACCCAAGGACACACGCGAACATTTGCAGCTGCTCGTTTTGTTAAAGCTTTAGGAGCTGATAATTGTTAGGTATGCCCGAGCACTTTGTAATCGGTGGGCCTTTAGAACACCCACTTGCCACGCAATTTACATGTTTCGAAATTTGGATGCCGGGCGCAGTTCTACCCTTCTGTCGCACAATGTTACGTGCATTAAGGAGACTCCTTCGACTGGATGACATTCATATAGCGTTTTCTTTTTCTTCTTTTTTTTCCCTTCAAGCAGTGTCAAGCAATAGATGGCCTGGGTTTGATTTTCAATTGAACCGAAGACATTTATTTATTTTCTTCAGTCTCAATTTCTTAATCATGGATAAGATGATCATTTTTCATTGACAACCAACGACGTCAACACCAATGCCAGCACTGGAATTTCTGCAAAACAAGCCCTTAACACAATTGTGTTAACACCCGGCTCAACGATCACTGCGATTGCCATTACTATGGCAAACTAACAGAGACGCACACATGTGAATTCGAAAAAAAAAAAATGTTTATTAGGGATAACATATTATGTACAAGGGTAGGTCAAGTCAGTGAAAACATGTTACATTCAAAGCGCTTCTTTCTTTTGGTCATAATCAGGGGGGCTGAGTAACAGACTTTTACAACTTCTGCGACCATCATCTACTTTGTACAAAATGATGTATTTGCCATGAAAGAAAGCGCTGGCAAGCTCTTTTAATACCTTGTTTCTGTTGACAGGTGCTTGTCAAAAAGTGGCAAGCAAATGGGAAGAAACTGCATACACCTTTCACGCAATCACTAAAAGAAAAATGCTGAAAATACCAGTATCGACAGGCCAAAAAAAAAACGAGAAACGACTAAAAAACATTGACACTATAAAAAGAAATTCAATTGAATTAGGCAGTTGTCCATCTATCCTGACACAAGGTTTGCTGACCTCAAAAGCGTGCAATATCTAACTTCTAACGTGCAATATCTGACTTCTAATATACTTGCACCAGCTCGCCGAGACTAAGGAAACCTTTTTGAAGTTAGCAAAACATGGTTTGCATCTTTTGGCAAGGAAAAACAGGAATGAACTTGTCATGTTTTGAAAGACACTTTTGCCAGGTCAAAGGACACAAACCTGAAAACAAAAAAAAGATATTCTATGCTAATCGCACCACCATATTTTCATGCAGATTTTTACAAAAATATTCCCGGTAGTCAATTTGTCACTGCAAACTGAAGAACGGAGCTCTGAACCAATACGTCATCGCTGAAAACAAACGCATGTCGTTTTTCAAACAGCAAATCACGTGACACTATACTGTCTCTTATTCTTCTTGTAAAAGCGAATACATGCACTATATTGAAGCTTGAATTCGAACCTGGTGTGCTTTTCAAAAAATGCATATTGGTGTTCTTGTAACTATGATATAATAACTACAGAGATGCATTTAGAAGGACCCGTATCTAAAAATTTGATCATTCCACAACTGTTTCTTTGATTTACTACAATCAATGTGATTATTTTTAAGAGAGGGTGACGTAAGATTACGCTTCTTTTTGCACTTTCTTCTGGGGCTGCACTAATAGTATGGTGTACCAGAATGGATCGATTGATTGATATGCGGGGTTTAACGTTCCAAAACCACCCTATGATTATGAGAGACGCTGTATTAGAGGGCTCCGGAAATTTCAACCACCTGGGGTTCTTTAATGTGCACCCAAATCTGAGCACACGGGCCTACGGCATTTCCACCTCCATGTACCAGAACGGGATAGTGTGCTGTCTTCACAGAGAAATTATGGAAAAGAGGTGGTCGCTTTTGCAATGAAGCCGCCAGTAGGGCGCCATGATTGAACGGTGTGCTCGGTGCGTGCAATTTACATTTGCATTGGGATACTTTCTGCAGTAATTCAGTAAGATAATCTCGTCACACGATTGAAACTAAAGGTATCTGCAACAAGCACATTCAACACATTTCTATGCATTAATGACATAAATCAAGCTGCTCCTGCGTTGTCTGAGCTTGCACAATTCCTATCGCAGAACAGGCCCCCGGATCGTCTGCTCGCTTACGGTTTTCATTGCAGAAGGGATAAAAAAAGCACTCTGCGTTTCATTCCATGCATATGTACGCCTGCCTAGCTGTCACACGAATTTGAACTTGTGCGGCAAAACAAACGAGGTGGTCCGGAGGGACAACGTGAACATCATCTGGTCAGTTTCAAGACTACCCCTCACCAGCATAAGCCAGTAGTGTCATGTAAATGTAAGAAAAAGTGTAACGTTAAATGACGAATGTTGCTCGATTTGTTCAGGCATTTCGCTCCTCAAATATGCACGAATGCAGCTAAATGTACCGCGATGTACTCTGGATGCTATATTTATCCCATGAGAAAAGGCCCTTAATTACAATCAGCCTGCAAATACTAAAATGCACCAGGCCCCCTCAAAAGTCAAGAGTGCCATATAGTTGAAAGAATTCACAAACGCTTCATTAGACACAGTAGAGAACAATCAACGAGTTTTCCAGGTGCACGTGCACACGACCAGCCAGGCAACTAAAACTACCAATCTTAGAGGCTTTGTATCTCAGCTTCTCATAAATTACTTCAGGGGGCGGCGACAGGTGAGAACACAGCAGTACAATGTGCTTAGGCAGTGTTGGCAGTCATCGCAAAAAGAGCCACATTTTCGGAACCAAGCATACTGCCCCATTCTTGTACACCTACTTATAGCTCACATGGTGCACTGCCGACTACAATTGTGCTTGATCAGTATGAAATATATCAGTGGCGATTGGCTCCCTTAGTCTAAAGAAGCCAATCATAATCAAGAAATGAGATGCGGATCACTATCAAAAGTGAACATGCAAAACAAATGTAAAAAAATGCTCAAGGTGTGAACTTTCAAAACTTTAGGATAAACCAAAAAACATGCAGAGTTAAGCTATTAAACCACCTGATGCACCTGCTTTACACACTAACCAATCAAGACAGTTTTAAGACTCACAGATGAAGCTCAACTAATTACCATCAAGTGAAAATGTAGTGAGGTGCCTTTTATACGTAACAGAAAGCAGGGGAGGACATTAAAGCGTTAGAGATCCATCGCTTCACTACGAAGAACAAATCTGCTACATTTTTTAACAAACGCTTATAACTACACTGCAGCACCTATATAACAAACCCTGATATAGGAAATATTGTTTATAACGAAGTAAATGAAGAACATGCATAAGATAGTTTTAGAAATATACATTTATAATGAATTTTCGGATATAACAAACTTATTTTCATGTAAGGTACAATTTAGTTATAATGAGGTTTCAGTATAGTTTCGCTACATCCGTTATCAACAGCCACTGTTAGAACTCGACTGCTATGACTCTAGCATAGCTTGTGAACACAACGAAAAAGATTACAACTGCGAGACAACCGCATTCACAGGAAATATCGACATATGTGTGCACACTGCATGCACGTACACACATGGAATGCTGCTTTGGAGCAAGTGACTCTCACAGCATGCAGCATATGCTAGCAATTGAGCCTTTCCCTTCTAAGCAACTTCGCAGGCGACACAACAATATTCGATACACTGCTCGTACAATAATTATTGCCGAAGTACAACTCGTGTGACTTGCCCGACACGCGGTCAGTTATTACGTTTGAGAAAATGCGACACAGCATTTTTTTTTCCCATATCGTTATACAAAGCCAGGGCTTATAAATGGTGAGGAACTCAAGTGTAGCATTGTTTTAAAGACGATATTTTTTCTTGGGGACCTACGGCACAAAACTTTTGATCTGTCTGTCTGTACATTTGTCTGTTTGTCCGCCCTCAACGGCATCTGGTACTTGAAACGGCCGACCCCATCCGCAGCGCCCACCTATGTTGCGCAAGGTTGAGCGGTCATGCTTGTGCAATTGTCAATTAAAAAGCAATTATTGCGCATGCCTGGGGCACCATAACAACACGTATATAAACTGCATGTGCGTCTTTTACTAGAAAAGGCATGCATAAGTATTTTTAAGGACCGTAACGCTTATCACGCTGCGCTGACCATGCAACACTAGCATGGATCGAGGAGTGTTTCCAACGCTTTGCTAAGGCGCGATAGTGGCGGCACCTACTCGTCGCCTTGCGTTCTACCCCTTATCACCTCTGAGATGCGCGCGCACACCCGTCTCAGAGCCACGTGCTTTGTTTTCTAAGACAACTGCCAGATGGCGCTTATGTCTCACGTCTGACGTGACTTGATGCGCTCATTCGCCTCCGATGCACCCTGGAGGCACTCTAACACAGCGCCTCCAGAATACCATTCGCCGATTTTCTTGCGCAGAACATCAAATAAACGTCTTGTTCACTCTCTCCACACGCAAGACTATCGTCTTTTGACAACATTTGCAGATTACAAGCAGATACAAGGCCAATTTTTTTTAACATACTGGTCCACACAGTGCAAAAAAGAATGAGTTCTGTCACAAAAGATAGAGAGTCCTGTTTTTGTCAAAAGCGTCACTTAGGCTCCGGCCCTATTTGCTCGGACGTAAAACGTTCCACATCATCTGCCATGAGGCGGCGATTTCGTCACTAGTTTCTTGTAAATAACTGGCATACCAGTAGCATTATCTAACGCTCTTTATCTCATATAAGTTGGATGAAAAATTGGCTATAAAACAGCTGCGTCACAAGGAACTCGGACGCCGTGACAAAACGTTTGATGGCTGCCAGCAGGAAATGCGGAAATGCTGAAGTTGTCATTGCGTCTCCCCATCGATATGACTGCATACGGTGAACAGTGAGGTGCGGGATTTAACAGAAGATATAGGATAGCATCTGTAAATGGAAATGCACACATGGCGTCGCATCGGCGCTTTTTTCGGTCGCGACAGACACGCAAGAAATGCAATCGTAGCTGCGCAAAGAGACGGCGAGGGTCCTCCAGGAGCGGGAACAAATGCGTGCAACGGAAGGTCAGCGTCGTCGCTTGGTCTTGGCGGCGGGACGTCGTTTGCGGTCGGGCTGCTTCGCAAGGAGGCGTCGCTTGGGCTGAAGTTGCTGCTCCACCAGGTCAGCCAGCTTCCCTTGCTCGGCCAACATCGACAAAAACGTGCAGATGAATTGGTCGTAGTTGTGCGTCCGCCGGCAGTCGTCCACCTGTGCAGAGGATTGGCGACGTTACATCTAGACTCGCGTGGTTTACATGGCCACTCCATTCCACACAGCTTTGGAGGGGCACACAGATTCACGCAGAAATGTTTTCTGAAATCTGCCACTAGCTCGAAAATCAAAATGGTAAGTATTAGACCTTCTATACTTTATTTTCACACGCAGCAGAAGATGCTCGCATTGACCAAAATATGAAATCCAATGTAGCGAATATAAAGTTATTATTGCCATTGCATTGAAAACCATTACGAGCCAGCTGCAAAGCGCAGCGTTTGATGTCAACTGCGTAAGAGAAGCAAGTGGAAGTTTTATGTGCACACATTGGAGTGTTTTACTTATGCAGAGGATTTCGAATACTGTTACAACTATTCGATATAGCAGATAATTCCATACAGCCTGTTTTGCCAGTACTGCTCACGCACAACCAATTTAGCTCAGGCGAAATTTCCTTGCGGATTAAGACCTGCGCGCTACAGCGACAGCCAGTGCACTTGCCACTGCAAAGGGTATTGCTTGCCTTGAAGTGCAGAGGACAAGTGTTACGGTTTCATTCACACTAAAGTTATTAACACCACTTTCATGTATAGGCATCCTAAGAACTCCGAGGCTAACGAACAAATCAAATTCATAAGTACACACCATGGGGCCCGGCAGTGGAGTCAAAAAAACGCAGAGTCCATCCCAGCCGGGCCGGCCATATTTAAATGGAGGAGAAATGCAAAAGGCCCTTCTACTGCGTAATGTTGCCCCAGATTCAACAACTGCAGATGGTCGCAATTATCCTAAGTTCTCCACTATGGCGTGCTCTATAATTGTATTGTGGTTTCGGCACATAAAACCCCAGAAATTATAATTATACCGCAAAATGTGGAGCAAGCGCGTCCCCTCCCGAATTTGGTCGGATTATCTTTCACTATTTGTGTGGGGGGGGGGCTTGTAAGGACATTTTACAGGTTGTTCATTGTCGCAGGCTATTTACCTATCGTTGCCCACGTTTTCTGGCCAGTGCTGCAGCGCGTCATCCTTGTTAACGCTGAGCCCTTCTCAAGCTTCGGGAGTGTTTTCTAGTTCACGCCTAGCCCTCACGTCTCCTTCTTCAGTGATTATCATGATGAGTGCCTGCTACTAACATTGCTACAGGTCTCGTTGAAAAATGTCACGCAATTTTGCCGACCGTTTCGTACAGGTCTGACCAGACTTATGCCATCAAACAAAAGCAAGAACGAGAGATCGCCGATTCTAAGTGTACTCACCACATATTTACGCCTCTTGTCAACTTCATCCTTGAGCGCGCCCTCACAGGCGTTGATCTCGGCTTCGACTGTCTTCAGCAGGGCCAGCAAGTCGTGCGGCGCAAACGGATGCTCCTCTCCCAGCCTCACCACAACGAGCCTGTCTATATCTCCACTAGTTGTTGTGCCTGTGGCAGGAAAAGAATGATGTGCAAAAGTCAATAGGGAAGCCCAATTAAACCAGGTAATTTAATTACATAGGACACCGTGTGCAATCTCAGAGCGTGCTTAAGCTCGATCGCCGACTTGTACCGCTTAACAAGTTGAAGGGTCGTAAAGGGGACGAACGATTTCACATGTGCTAGCAGATTATCCATTTGGAGTACCAAACTGGACTTTCTCACTGCATGAAAACACTTGCCAAGAAGGAAAGTGAGCAAAAAAAAAAAGATGCAGGTGAAACTGCCTCGCTGAAAGTTCTCAATAGCAACTTTCCATGACATCATATATACTGACAACTGATACAGCCAACACAATTCTTAGTGGCTAAAAATGGATTGCTATTCTGTGTTCAGAGCGAACGTGAGAGTTAACATGGCATGTTTCATGAGTGTTCATTGAGGCAGTGCAGCCAACATAAAAAAGAAATTCATAGAACAAATGTCTTCACATTGATAACGGGCTACTGAGAAGGCAGTACGAAATGTGAATTGAAGCTTCGATGATCGTCTTTTTTTTTCCAATAACGAACCTGTCATGGCAAAGTTACAATGACAATAGAGTTACCAAATAATAACCTCTTAACAGTTGTTTAGTGCTGCACTTCAACGTATCTCATAAACTGGTGTTTTTTTTTTTAATTGCTAATGAGGACAAGTCCGAACTTTGCTTCTGCACGCTTCTGTTTTCTTTTGACACCAAGCACAAAGCAAGTCAACTGATACTGTATAAGCTATCGTAAAACACAGGCATCAATTTGCAATTGAACAATGCACATTCATAATGGTACCATTGCTGAGCCACTCTAGTGCTGGGTGCCTAGCTATAATTCCTTTATGAAACTAGCCACAGGTTACTGACCCTATGGCACCACAAGATGAGGTACGAGAAGGGTGGTGCTTTCCTCATGAAGCGATAATCCCTCTTTCCTGCTGCCTCCATCACAATGTTGTATAGAGAAATGAGAAACCTATCATTATGAAGTGATGGTTTACCATGAAGCGATAATCCCTCTTTCCTGCTGCCTCCATCACAATGTTGTATAGAGAAATGAGAAACCTATCATTATGAAGTGATGGTTTACCTCTTAGCCTGTTACCAACAATACGCAAGTTAGACCACTGGGCATGCAGCACGAGCCGTGCGAACGTCGACATTCTCAGCCAATTGCTCGGAGCGGCCAGACAGGGCGCGTGTGGCGAAGATGTCAGGAACAGAAAACCGAAGCCTGACCTGGTGAAAGCTTTCGCTAGTTGGCTGTTTATAACCATACTGCAAGCAGCGCAAAACGGTAGGACGCAAAAGGGGCATGCAACAACGCACACGGAATGCTGACAACGAACTCTGCAACTGTGTGCACGAGCTTTTTGTGTCCCCATATTTTACACCATTCGAGCTTTTGAGGAAAATTGAAAATCGCCTACAGAGGGTGACGAACACGATATCAAAAGCAGCCATGTGTAGAGAAACGAATGGACCAAAATGAGACGGGAGTAAAGCTTTCCTTTGTGTTTGCAAAACGATTTCCACTCTTCACTTTTACAATCTTCAATGCAAGATAGAAACTAAAAGGGCACGAGACGAGGACACTGAAGAGGCTTGAGGCACACTATCAACAACGTGGTTAGTGCACACGGGATACGTCACATGTTTTTTTTTCGCCGTGTGAATGCCATACCCCTTATGTAATGCCCTAACAGGGGCCTTTAAGGGTTAATAAATGATGATGAGTGTTTCGAAGTATTGTTGCGAGTCCGCACTCATGCGTCTCCAGCCTCTCAGTCCTCCTCTTGAGCGCTTTTAGTTTCGATGATGCACTGAGGTATGTAGAAGTGGACACGGGAGATTATATAGCAAACTCTGAGAAAAGCATTACCTGTCATCAATTCCCGTACGTGTGCATGGAGTGCTGACTTTTACATCATCTACAGTGACAACTAGGCAAGAAAAAAAATTCAGTGGCACCTCTGGTCTGTTCACACACTACGAAAAAAATGACAGAGGAGTTGGCAAGAGCGGTTTGCAGTGGTTTTTCAAGCAACGACCATGAAAGCTAACAGAGGCTGGCTTGTCTTCAATTAAGTACATATCTTTCCACGTGCTGCCTTGCAATAGCAGTCGTGCCTATGGATGCATTGCTTGCATAGGGTCTCACAAGTAACTCGCCTGAAGACTGCGGTGCCACTGAGTGTTGTGCCTGCTGTGCTGTTGACTGTTGCTGCTGATGTTGCGATGCTTGTTGCGGAGACCCAAGCGCCTGTGGAGGTGGCGACGCACCCGGCGGCGAACCTCGCACGGGAGAGTTGAACGCGCTGCCCACCTCGGACGCGGTGTCTGTGCTTGAGGAACCTGAACTGGGCGCAGGAGAGTGCGCCTCCATGAGGGGGCTTTTGGCATAATTGTGGCCGTCGAGCGCGGGCTGATCGCGAACCTGTAATGTGAAAAAATTGCATGTAGACAGGCACGAACCCAGGATTTCTTTTTTCCCAACGACAGATTACATTTGCCTACAATGATTGACGATAATTACTGCACGCATGCTCATTTAGAAGAACGCTTTATTGTAAACACTTGGCTTTCACGTTATGGTTTGCATTCTGTAATTTCTTCTATGATGCCCCCTTTATGCTCCCTATAGGGCCTGTAAGGCAATTTAAATTAAAATAAATAAAATCATTAATAACAAAGATAACAAACTCAATTACGTCCCAGTGGGCATTCTAACAATGAGTTTTCTCAAGAAGATGCACTGACACGCAACTTCTGTTTTGGCCCCAACACAACCGGTTTCCCGTGCCATATGAAGACCACAGTTAAATGACTCCGTAGCAGTTTTTGCTGGTTACAAAATAACTACAATTAAGGGTTAAAGCACACAGGCTGACTATATACATATTAATAGCGAAATACCAGTATTTCATAAGGTTTCCATCAATGAACATTAAACCTATGTTCTCTTCACAGTGAAAAAACAGCAAAAGCTGAGAAGGACTTCATAAGTTGATCACTAGCCACACTCTCTTGCACATCTCTTTTGCACTTACAAGGAATCGCAAAACGTGTGTGGTCATTCCTGCAACACTGATATTCACTGTTCACTGAACATGTGTTCAAGGGCAATTCTGCCAATGATATTTACTGCTACATGAAGTGGTTTAACGTATCTACATTAATGCCGATGTTAACACAGGGACAGGATCGGTGCTGAAAGACACAAATGCCAGAACTGCAACTCCTGCGTCAATACTGAGCTGATAATTGGCACCAACCCAACCTGAAAACCTGCTTTGCCTTAATACAAGCCCTGCCATAATGGTCTAATGGCTAAAATAGTCAGCTGCTGACCCGCAGGTCGCGAGAACAAATCCCGGCTGTAGCGGCTACATTTTCAATGGAGGCGCAACTGCTGTTGACCCGTGTGCCCAGATTCGGGTGCACGTTAAAGAAGCCCATGTGGCCAAAATTTGCAGAGCCCTCCACTACGGCTTCTCTTATGATCATATGGTGGTTTTGTGATGTTAAACCCACATATTATTTTTATTGCCCTAATACAACAATAAAATAGATAACAAGGTAAGTAAAAAAGTGCATACCATTTGCTGAAGTGCTTCTAGAACGATGCCACGGTTTGTCCTCAGCATTCGAAGCTTCTGTTCGTAGGCCTGTCTCCGGTCAGGAACCACAGCCATGAGGTTGAAACGGATGTCCCCACCGCCAAGCCTCTCGGTAATTACCTGAAAGAATGTGATTTGTTTCTTCGCTCAGTCCGGCATGCATGTTATGCTTCATCTATGTGAGATAAGTTAACACAAATAACTTGATTGTACAAAATGCACATTTGCAAAGTATATCCTCAGAACATTACATTAGCAGAGATGCTAGAGGTTTAGGCGAGGGGGGGGGGGTTCAATCACATGGACGGTGGACATCTCAACGGTAGCCTGGCGGCCTGCACATGACTGTCTTCATCCCAGATTTTTAAAATTTTTTTAGTAAGTATGTTTATAAGCTACACAGATGCCACTGATCTCGATCACATTTCTTGTGAAGCACCTATGTAGTGAACGTGTCTGAAATCATTACCATGGAATAGAAACCCCATACACTCAAACCTGAATATAAAAAACGAACACGGATATAACGCAATATTGGTTATAAAGTAAATAAAAGAAAGTTTTGCAGTAAATACAGTGCTAGGAATAACTCTTATAACAAATTCCGTGGATATAACACAAACTTTTTTATTATAGGATGCAAATTAATTATATTGCAAAGGGGGTTTATTGAAAAACTCAGCAAGCGGGTGGTAGCTCTAAAGGAAGGCAGGCGAACCCAGATGACGGTGCTTGATCGCCGATCTCGTGCCTTTTTCTTGTGCTGATGATAGCTGACCTGATGGCATCAACGTCTTTCTTATTCACTACAATTACCCCCGGCGAAAAAGTTGAAGCCATCCTGGCGATCTAACACGTGGGGACAAGCGGGTCAAAGTACGGCTTCAGACGGTTTACGTGAACGATATCACGTCCACGCCGACGACGGTCGCTCGGTGGCGTGAGGGGTTCAATGGTGTAGTTCACGGGTGAAGTACGCTCGACCACGCGGTAGGGACCATGATAATTAGAGAGTAGCTTGGGTGATACACCAGGGGCACAGGGCGGTACATGAAGCCATACAAGTGCTCCAGGAACGAACGTTGGTGCAGAACGATGGTCGTCGTCACGGATCTCCTTCTGGCGCTGTTGGTCGGATGTAGTAAGCCGCTTGGCTAGCTTGCGGCACTCTTCTGCGTAACGAGCGGCTTCCGAGACAGGCTGGTATTCGGAGGGATCTGGCGAGTATGGCAGTAAAGTGTCGATGGTGTGTGATGGTTTGCGACCGTACAGGAGAAAAAATGGGGAAAACCCGGTAGTGACTTGCGTAGCGGTGTTATACGCGTATGTAACAAATGGGAGAACGAGGTCCCAGTTTGTTTGATCAGAAGCGACATGCGTAGCGAGCATGTCCCCCAGAGTACGATTAAACCGTTCAGTCAAGCCGTTCGTCTGTGGGTGGTAGGCTGTACTCTTCCGGTGAACCATATGGCACTGTTGAAGAAGTGCTTGTATTACATCGGAGAGGAAAACACGCCCTCGGTCACTGAGGAGTTCCCGAGGAGGACCATGACGAAGCACAAAACGATTGAGTATGAAAGTGGCGACGTCTTATGCTGCAGCTGTGGGAAGAGAAGCAGTTTCAGCGTACTGTGTTAGATGATCCACTGCCACGATAGCCCATCGGTTGCCTGCCGTTGTTAATGGTAGTGGTCCGTAGAGATCAATTCCTACTCGGTCGAATGGGCGGTCTGGGCATGGAAGTGGCTGCAATGAACCTGTTGCAGGATGTGGCGGGCTTTTCCGCCGCTGACATTCGTGGCAGCCGCGAATGAATGGCGGACGAATGTAAACATTCCGCGCCAGTAATACCTTTTTCGTAGGCGCTCGTAGGTCTTGAAAACACCAGCGTGAGCACATTGCGGGTCGGAATGAAACGACGCGCAGATGGTAGAGAGGGGAATGACTAGTAGCCATTTCCTACCATCTGCTGAATAGTTGCGCCGGTACAAAAGGCCATCCCGAATACTGAAGTGCGGAGCCTGGCGGCGCAGGGTTCGAGTGGTTGGAAGTGTCGGTGCCTCGGATAACGCGTCAAGAAGCGAAGCGATCCATGGGTCATTGCGTTGTGCAGAAGAGATGGTGTCCTCGTCAAGCGCTGACAACGTGTTGTCCGAGGAAACAGATGCGATGTCCGGGGATAGGGGAGATCGTGACAGTGCATCAGCATCGGCATGCTTGTGGCCGGAACGATATACCACGCGAATGTCATATTCTTGAAGCCGAAGAGCCCAACGGGCAAGATGACCCGATGGGTCCTTAAGCGAAGATAAGCAGCATAATGCGTGGTGGTCCGTTACTACATCAAAAGCACGGCCATAAAGGTATGGGCGGAACTTGACAAGCGCCCAAACGATCGCCAAGCATTCCTTCTCGGTGACGCTGTAGTTTGATTCAGCCTTGGTAAGAGTTCTGCTGGCGTAGGAGACGACATACTCGGCGAATCCAGGCTTGCGTTGCGCGAGAACCGCACCGAGGCCGACACCACTGGCGTCGGTGTGGACCTCAGTTGCTGCCGTAGGATCGTAGTGACGCAGTATTGGTGGCGAAGTGAGGAGACGACGAAGGGTACAGAAGGCTTGGTCACACTCAGAAGACCATGACGAGATATCAGTGGTGCTGCCTATAAGTTTGGTCAAAAACGCAATGATAGAGACGAAGTTGCGCACGAACCGGCGAAAGTAGGAGCATAACCCCACGAAGCTCCGTAACTGCTTCATAGTCGTTGGTTTGGGGAAGTCGGCAACAGCACGTAACTTAGCCGGGTCTGGAAGTATACCGTCCTTTGATACGACGTGCCCGAGAATCGTAAGTTGCCGAGCAGCGAAGTGACACTTCTTGAGGTTGAGTTGGAGCTGAGCATTCTTCAGGCACGTGAGGACGTGTTTGAGGCGCTCGAGATGTGTTCTAAAGTCTGGCGCAAAGACGACTATATCGTCGAGATAGCAGAGACAGATTTGCCATTTCAAACCCCGAAGAACCTAGTCCATCATGCGCTCGAAGGTGGCAGGGGCATTGCAGAGGCCGAAGGGCATGACATTAAACTCATACAGACCGTCCGGTGTCACGAAAGCTGTTTTTGGTCGATCGGCATCTGCAAGGGGGACCTGCCAGTACCCTGAGCGCAAATCTAATGATGAAAAAAACTCGGCACCTTGTAAAGTATCAAGGGCATTGTCAATCCTGGGTAAAGGATACACGTCTCTTCGAGTGACCTTATTTAGGCGCCGGTAATCCACGCAGAAGCGAACGGAACCATCATTTTTTTTAACGAGCACTACAGGTGAGGCCCATGGACTTTGTGAAGGTTGAATGACGCCACGTTGCAGCATATCGTTCACCTGTTCGGTAATAACTTGGCGTTCCACCGCAGAAACACGATATGGTCGCTGTCGTAGTGGCGCATGGGAGCCGGTATCGATGTAATGTAGAGTGGTAGAAGTGCGGCCAAGTGAAGGTTGAACAACATCGAAAGATTCGCGGTACTGGTACAGCAGTTGGAGGAGTTCAGATCGTTCAGATGGTGACAGTCCGTCTGCGATCGCCGAATCGAACACTTTTGAAGCCTGTAGACGAGAGTGGTTAAGAGCACTGACGGCGGCGAGGTCACTTTGGGATGACTCTTGCGGCACGGTAAAAATTTGTCCGTTATCAATGGGCTGTACGCATCCAAGAGACTCGCCTTTGAATAGTTTGATGGTATGCGGAAAGGGATTGGTAAGGCAGAGAGCACTGGCTCCATTAGAAATTGAGAGGGCTGAATAAGGGAGCAGAAGTGGTTTCCGACTTAGAAAGAGGCTTGATGGCTCGAAAAATGCTACTTCATCACGCATGCCGTCGGAGACCACAGGGAGCAAAACAGCTGTTGTCGGTGGAATGTCAGTGTCTTCTTTGACAACTAGCTTGTGCGCGGCTTGATTAGTGTGGTCGTAGGGCTGGTCGAAGAACGGAAGCAGTTCAAGTTCGGAACGGGCACAATCTATAACGGCACGATTACGGGATAGGAGATCCCAGCCAAGTATGATGTCATGAGAGCACGAGGAAAGGACGATAAACTCAACAATGTAGTGGTCCTCCGCAATTTTGAGTCGGGCAGTGCAGGCGGCTATAGGTCGAACAGGTTCTCCATTTGCTGCACGTAAGAACATATCAAGCGGCGTGGTCACCTTTCGGAGCTTGCGGCAAAGTTTGGCGTCTATAACAGACACAGCGGCACCGGTATCCACAAGAGCGTATGCATGGGCGCTGTCCACAAAAACTTCGACGATATTTGACGGCAAGGTGCGAGGACTGAAGATTTCGATAGCGCAGTTCTTGCCCCTTGAACTGCGACGGCTAGTTTCCCTCATTTTGAGGGGCTGGTCGTGGACGCATGGGTGACAAGGAGCGTCGATTGGGTGAAGGTGAGCGACGAGACGAAGTTGCTCGATAGTCACGAGAAGACGTGTTTGACTGACGATCCGAACTTTCATAACCAAAAGGTGGTCTGTCCATGTAGTTGCTTCGTGGTCGGACGTCTGTGTAGGCGGGCACGCGACGACGGCAGTATCGGGAGATATGGCCAGGTCCGCCGCACGCAAAACAGATCGGCCGGTTATCACGCGTTCGCCAGGCATTTGCAGCAAGGGGCGCCGCCCACGCGGCATACGGCTGAGTCGAGGCTGTGGTAGCGAGGAGAGGAGCCCATGCGACGGAAGACTGAGTAGGAGCGGTGACATGCGGCAGTCCATTGAACGGCGAGGGCTGGTGTGGCTGCTGCCTCTTTACTGCGTCAGCATAAGTAAGAGGCGCAGCGACAACTTGCTGCTGAAAGGGCACTGGCATAGCCTCGGCAATCTGGTCCTGAAGTGCATGTCGGAGCATGGGAGCTAACGGTGTCGGTGGTTGCTCTTGCTGCTGCTGCGGGAGCTCTTGGCGCTGACAAAACGGCAGGAGGGAAAGCTGACGTGCGACCTCCTCACGCACAAAGTCTTTCATTTGTGCTAGAAGGCGGGAGTGGTCAGGTACGACGTCCAGTGCAGCGAGTGGTTGGTTAGGCTGAAATGGACGACGGGTGAGAGCTCGTTGCCGTCGCAATTCGTCGTAGTTCTGGCACAGAGTTACCACTTCAGACACCGTGCCAGGAGACTTCGCCAGGAGCATTTGAAAGACGTCGTCATCAACACCTTTCATAATGTGCTGGATCTTGGCACTTTCGCTCATTGCGGCATCGACGCGCTTGCAGAGATCGAGTATATCTTCGATATAGGCGGTAAACGTTTCGCCAGGTTCTTGTGCCCGTGAGCGCAGGCGTTGTTCGGCGCGCAACTTCCGCACGGCAGGGCGACTGAAAACTGAGGATATTGCCTGCTTGAAAGTGGCCCAGTTCTCGAACTCGGATTCGTGGTTTGTGTACCACAGTTTCACCACATTAGCCAAGTAAAAGTTGACGGTGCTCAACTTAGTAGCGTCATCCCACCTGTTTGGTCCACTGACTTTTTCGTAGGACGACAGCCAGTCCTCGACGTCCTGGTCTTCGGCGCCCGAAAAGATCGGGGTGTCTCGCTGGTGAACCGGGCCGGGGCAAGTAGGAGCCCCAAGAGGGGCTGTCTGTTGGGCAGCGTCAACTTGCATGGTCGACGGCAGGGTGCGGGATCGGAGTTCCAGGGTGTAGGTGATGCAGTTACCCAGCACCTCCACCAAATGTAAAGGGGGTTTATTGAAAAACTCAGCAAGCGGGTGGTAGCTCTAAAGGAAGGCAGGCGAACCCAGATGACGGTGCTTGATCGCCGATCTCGTGCCTTTTTCTTGTGCTGATGATAGCTGACCTGATGGCATCAACATCTTTCTTATTCACTACAATTTTAAGGTATTGAGCGCATTACAGAATCGGCGTCTTATGTTTCAGTCGTTCCAAAGATCGGTATCGGCACATTTCTCAAAAACCTGACATCAAACCCCCTTCAGAAATTACCCATATTTGATATGTGAAAGACCTTTTCAAATGGCAACGTTAACTGGCATATTGTTGTGAACCACTTGCTGGGGCAAGTTTGGACGAACCCTGTTTTACACAAATTCAAATTATTTAAATAGTGCCAAAAGCAAATCGAAAAACAAACAGCAATTCACGCATATTCAGCCACCGTTCATTACTTGCGAAGGTGAAATGAATTCTTGCCATGCGAAACTTGTCAGTCCAGTCTTCACCAGGAAGCCACGGCCCGTGGTCGATGGGGTACGGTTTCAGGCCGTCGAGTTCATACAGGCGGCCGTCGATGGGCACGTAGCTGACAAAGTGGAACGCTTCCATGGTGCGACCCATAGGGACACCATGGGGCTTTTCCTGAGGCTGCCGGGGCTCAGGCTTGGCGTGCGTGTTGTGCGCCCTTGCCAGCTCGGGAGTGTTGCCAATCGCATAGCCCTTATTCTGCATTGAAACAACAAGCATAACGGTAGCACAGGTAAGGTCGGATGAACTGGAATGCAATCCTGCAAAATCTGATCTCCACAAAGCCACCACACCATCAACGGTAAAGTGTCCTGATAACATAGTTCCATCAATGGAAGAAACTTCGCTTTCTCCGTGAGAAACATGGAGGTGACACAAAAAAAGCTGGCAAGGCTCCAGCCCCTTACAGAGCCTAGCAGCACGTGAGCATGGTACTAAATGTAGCTTTGAAGGAACTAACCAAGAATATGCAAACAATTAGGAAAGAGAGGAAAGGGTTTGTCTGGCTGATTTATCGTGACACACAACATGAGAAGCGTGAACAACTTTTTCTTAGTCATGTGAGGACTTGGTGAAACGGTAAGCCAGTACCGGAGCAATAATTCCTTGATGATTATTTAAGAGGTGCTTGTTTTAATTGTACGTATGCAGTCATTTCTTAAGTAAAGCAAAATGCTTTATAGTGACATCCCCTGATAGCTAAAAAATCAGGTGGCTTAAAATAGAGACCTAAACAATGTGACGTCTGATATAGTGCATGTGAATAGTTGCCACCTAAATGTCCATGGCCATGCATCAAGTCATCCCCATGCAAAATAAAAGCTACGAAAGCATTCGCTTTCCTCACAAAACGTCCTCTCACCTCGGGGTCCATATTCCGCGTGTACTCTTTCAACCTCGTCAGGGTGGAACCCAGGTAGATCTTGGAGCAGTTGAGCAGGATGCTCAGAAGCGAGTGCGTTGCGCACGAGTTCGGAACGATCTGCGGCGGATTATAAACGGTAAGCAAGCGTTGCCACAAAGCGCCAACGCTGCCGCAACAAGATACTCGAGTTACCTGGTGCGCGAAAAAGATGGAATTGACGATTTCCTCCTTCTCGACAAACTTCTCCTCCTGCACGACGACTTTTCTCCGCGATCTCCTTTCCTCGATCCATTTGAAGAGGAATATAAAGCCGTACACGGGCCTGCGAACGAACACGGGAAGTGTGGTCGCGTTGTTTGGGCAACAGCACATACACGGCAGCTCGCGCGAATCATGCCAAGAACGCTTTACCCCTCTATGGATTTCTGCAGATCGTATATCTCGTCAACTTGCACGCCTTTCACGCCGAAATCCTCAAGCAGAAGCGTGAAAAGACCTGCGAATGAGCCGAGAAAAAAAGGAAAAGAAAACGTTAATTTCGATCGGTTGTTTACGGCGAGCGCGGAAACTCGCGTATGGATTACCTGGATCGCTTTCTAGCTCGAGCCAGCCATCGGCGAGACGATTTAGATCGACGGGCATTGCACTGACGACCATTCATCCGTCGACGACTAACGAAAACATGCTGACATATATCCGACGAGGAATAAATGCCGATTGAACGATCTGTTGTTGCTGTGGCGGCTGCCACATGCCTGCGACTGCGTTTTCACCGTCGAGCAGAACACATTGTAGCCAGATCAAAACCTTCAATTCGACTACATTTGACACCAAAACCTGTATTTTCAAAGTACACGCTAGTGGTTTCTCTCTCATATTTAGGCAGTCGCAGCGGCGCTCGCATTGATTTCAGCCCAGTGTCGACTGCTACGATCAGCTCACATCGCTGAAAGTGTGTTTCAGATGCGCGTGGGGCATTTTAACCTTTCGTTAACGTACACTAGTTGAAAAGCTTAAACTAGACCCTTTAATGGACTCGCAGTCGTCATGAAGTACGCCAGTCTACTGTTTACCCGACTATTCGTTAAAAATGCACCGGGCGCCCGGCGCTTAACTACGTTATCGGACGAGCTTAGATCAAAGTTTTCGGCTTTCAAGGGCGGAACCGTTGAGCTGACGAAGGATGACCGCACTGGCATCGCCGAAGTTCACTTCAGCAATCCTACCAAGAGAAACTCGTTTTCTGGTGTGTAATGTTGTTTCGCCTTTTGCCAATCATTTCGCATATGGTGATCATCGCACGAGCAACTGGCTGTTTCGTGTTCATATTGCGGACAGCTAAGGAAGAATTTATCAGTGTTCTGTGTGTCATAGTTTTTGTAAGTAAGGAGTGTTTTACTCGAATGAATCGGGTATTGTACGCGATATTTGTGGTATCGCACGTACGAAATACAGGTTTAATCACTGTGCATGTGTACTTGGAATTATAGTAATGGGACCTATAAAATCTAAATAAAAAATAAGGACGATGACGTGCCAACTGTTAGACATTCGAGCATTGTCAGCAAGACATAGGGGCTTGTAACCAAGTATTTAAATGATGTGCCGCATGAATATTCATTAGCATAACTCCGTCACTTATTTGCGTTTTAGCGCAGGTATGCATACTGATGTATAACGCAGATGATTTTTTTAGTACCATCAGCATAAATATAAAAGACCAAGTTGATAAACTGAATGAACATCTGTCGCAGATGGCATTGCGACGCGCGATATCACATTGTAGCTAGCCACATGAAGGACACTATTCGCAGCTGGCGTATGCTGTACGAAGTCTTGCAATTTGCATTTTAATCTTCCTTGCCTTTCAATATGCACCTGCAGTACTCACAAATGTAACCCTTTAATTCAGCACTCACTTGTGATACATTTTCATTCAAGACAGTTAATTATGTTGAAAGAACAGTATTACAAAATGCTCCAAAATTTGACAGCCCGCGATATATCTCTATATATACATCAAAACTTTTAAGTGTTCAAGCGACATGAAACAGTGTGGCTGTAACCATTAGTAAAGTTCGGTAAATATTACACAAGTTCCAAGTTGTATAAAGATTATGTGACATCAGTGAGACGCTACTGTAACTAGAAATATCCTGCAAACATATATATGTATAGCTTTGTCGATGGGTCTATGATGCCAGTGTTAATTTATGTGATAATTACACAATTAAATGGAGGCAGCATTGTAAAGAAAACTTTCAGACCGCCCTCACAACGGGAGTTTCAGAGCACTATGAGCCAATTTGATT
The DNA here is from genome assembly GCA_013436015.1 of Rhipicephalus annulatus. Taxonomy (NCBI): domain Eukaryota; kingdom Metazoa; phylum Arthropoda; class Arachnida; order Ixodida; family Ixodidae; genus Rhipicephalus; species Rhipicephalus annulatus. Next base: position 581,878 of record WOVY01000151.1, read on the forward strand.
GCCTGCTTTCTACAAGTATATAAAAACGCTCAAATATTTATGCAGCTGTTTGTACATGTGCATATAAGTTGAACGAACCGGAGGAAGTGTCTCAGACTAGCCAGGGTGGCTGAGGTTTCAATAGAAGGACCGGACTATTCAAAAACACACACCCCTATTGAAACATCGGCCAGCCTGTCGGAGGCATTCTCTCCTGTTCGTTCAACCTATCCGTGCTTCTATCTGTCAGCTCCCATCTTAAGAGACTTTGGTGTTACCACATGTGCTATTTGTCTTCTTGCTTTCCAGGACACATGATGATAGAGCTGCACGATGTGGTCCGTGAGCTGCATTCCTGGAAGGAAGGCAAGGGTCTCTTGTTCTATGGTGGTGATGGCATCTTCTGCTCTGGCGGTGATCTCGACATGATGAAGGCACTGAATACACCAGAGCTGGGTGCCCAGATGGCAAGCATTATGCATTCGGCCTTGATGGGTCTCCGGGACCTTCCCCTCATCAGTGTGGCTCTGATCCAGGGCAGGGCCTTAGGTACGTCGAGGCACCATTATATGCACTACTTTTTCATTGCCAGACTGGCTTAGCGATTTTCAAAGGGACCTTGCAATACTTTTCAAGTAATCATTGAGTGGCTTCTTTGAATGAGTTTTTTTCCTCGCTAATTAATAGTCACAAAAATTATTATAGTGTTTTCTCTCTCCTTTCATATCGATGAGTGGGCTGAAGGCTGTGCAGGGAGGGGATGACAAAGGATAAAAAGCTGTGTCCATTCATGAGCACATTTTATCACCTTGAGTGCTTTCTTTTCTCTTTTTTCTTCAAACAGGTAATTTCAATGTAATTGCGAACACATGTTTAAGCAGGTGGCGACATCCCACAGCAGCTGCACCAACTATGTAGCTCTCAATGCTCAAATCAGCCAGTGGCTGTGGAGTATGGGTTTATGGCATCATTTTAGAAAAAAGAGTGAGCGATTTCTAGCTGACTGCAACACTTTGTTGTAAACAATAGGCCACATGCTGCTCTACATTTTTGGCTCGTGTTTTCTTGGAAGCATCGACTGTAGATCGGCAGCATTTTCTAACCATGCTCAAGCAGTGTTGCTGGTCCCCTTTAAAGATTGCACTACATTGAAAGGTCTTCGTGTAAGTTATCCATAGAGCATCTTCTGCGGTAGGATGTTGCTGTGACAGTAGTCTATATTAAGTGCGCATGTCTCCAGGCTTTTTCAACCGAGGGCCCTTGATAGCAGTAGTTCCCGCTATCGCGTCACATCGTTTCCATGTTTTATTGTTTCATTCTGCACTCTTTAGAATCATGTCACACGTCTTTCATCACTTTCATGATTTATAACAATATATTTATTTACATACATGTGGGCATAATATTTTGGGTGCATTTACAGCCACGTTATATTTACTCATAGTTGTATACATTTACATTTACTCATAATTGATAACACCATTGTTCGTGGAATAGTCTTGCATTGGCCGCAACTGGCCCTTATACCACTAGACGCAACATGCCGTCATCATTAGACAGCTTTATATCACCAAAATTAGGGAAAGAAAGAAAAATTAGGCAGCCACTCTTTAGTGGAGAATCGCATAGGGAGTGTGTAAGCTAAGCAAAACTTTCCCGCATGGTAAAGTTACTTGTTTTTGCAACTGTACTGTCCATTCAAGTCTGACATGGGCTCGTAAGTTACTGGCTTTGTGGAACATGGCTTTATTGCTAAAGTTCAGCTTTCATCCTCTGTGTCTTCTTTCTTTGTACCATCTTTATATGCCCTCACTCTTAGAAGCTGGTTTAAGGTGTACTATCAAAGATTCCGATATTCGTATTTCACAAGGTTGTTCATTCAGAACAGTTGGCTTCATCTAACCTGTAGTCAGTTAATAGTGAAAAGAATGATTATTAGGAGCCTCTCTGTCAGCCTTTTAGATGTAATCACAGGCCTTCAAATCTACGAAACTTCACGACAGAATCACTATCTTGAAACTATACCAGTGCAGGGTTATTTCATTTCATAGAGGAAGACTTGCAGCTCACGGGAACACGTTCACAAATGTTATCATTTTTTTTTTCATCACTGTGAATACTGTCTTTTTTACCTTGTAGGTGGCGGAGCCGAGCTGACAACAGCCTGCGACTTTCGTGTCATGGTACCCGGGGCTGAAATTCAGTTTGTGCAGGTTGGTCTAATTTGGGGCATGGGCTCGGGGCAGTATCTATTATTGGTGACAACACGGAGATGTAATAGTAAATAATAGTGTAATAAGCTGGTCTTCAATTCCACAAGAACATTTACAATTCCTCTACCAATTACCATGGTGTTCATCTGCAAAAGGCCCTCATTTCAAAAGATGATTAACATCGAAGTGCACCTTGAGAGATTGAGGGAAAAATTGTTTAGTTGTGCTGGTTTTGTGTAGGTGCACTGGCGAAACAACATGTGAGAAGCGTGATAGTAAGTGCAAACCCATTCGATCTAATGTTCTGCATAAAATACCTCACAGAAGAGCTGCATCGAAGTGTGAAGTAGAGCATAGACCTTGACTGTAACACTAGCTTCTGGCTTGCAGGTCCGCATGGGCCTCGTCCCTGGATGGGGAGGCACCACGCGGTTGGTGAGGCTCCTGGGGGCTCACGAGGCGCTCGAACTGCTTGCATCTGGCCGTAAGGTCGGCGCCGAGGAAGCTCTCGAGATTGGCCTTGTGGATTACGTTCTCCAGAATTACGAGAGTCCTCTGGCAGAAGCCAGGAACTGGCTCGGGCAGTACATTGCTGGTGACGCTCACGTCGTACGGGTATGTTTCTTAGTAGCCTCTGTAAATGCCAGCAGGCGGTGCTTTACGTTTGGCCTTTATTTTGTTGAATCGGTATTGTAGTTCATATGCTTTAAGTTGGGCAGGGTAATATCTGCGCAAAAGTTTCTATGAGATGACATTTCAAAGGTTGGGTGGGTCAGGCGGTGGAGTGCAGATAATAATTCACTTGAACCTCGATATAACGAACCCAGATATAATGAAATATTGGTTTTAATGAAGTAAATAAACAATAATTGTGCAATAGGTATACTGTTAGAAATATACCTTATAACAAATTTTCATATATAATGAACTCATTTTCAAGTAAAATGCTACTTTTTTAGAATGAGGTTTTCGTGTAATAACGACATAATGGTTTATTTTCCATCTCTACTATTAAGGTTTTATGGTGGAGGGGGTGAGACTAAAATCGAGAAACACTTATAATGTCTCGTATTTTACAGCAGGCAGCACCAAGGAACATCTTATGCTTTGCAATCGTATTGACCAGAAAACACACACACATCCCCTAAAAGAAAGGTTTAGTTAGTTCAAGTTTTCTGCTGAGGAAAAATAATTGGTATGGCACAAAGATGCCGTAGTGAAGACAGAAACTGACTAACACAAGGGCCAGCTTCCAAGTGTTTATTAACGAAAACCACACCAATTTATATAGGCCGCCAAACAAGGTAGTTTCATCGTAGAAATACAAACGAGGCAGAATTAACAATTCGTCATGAGCCACTGAGACAGAGTTGAGACAGCTGCCAAAAACTAAGCCACCCCAAACTGTGAAATTGTGCCAGCACACATGAACGCGTGTACATTGAAAGGTAAGCCCAAGTGAGAAGCAAAAGAGGCAGCACACAACCTAAACATTACATGTCTAAGTCTACCTTGAAAAAAACATCGCTTCTTTCTCACTTAATTCTACCTTTTTCATAGGGATGCCTGTGCTGTCTCCCTTTCAATGTTTATTTATTGGTTCCTCGGGCATGCATTTCAGAAGGGTCAATCAGAGCAGTAGGCAGTTTGTTGATAGCAGTGGGCAATGAGCAATAGCGGTGTGTGACATTTCCTCCGCTGCTGATTATGGCGAGTACACCGTGCCTGGTCCTCATTTCCCTGAATTAGTATTGCAGTTTGTGGGCTTTACGTCAGCCCTTTTTTGTGAAGTCAGGAACAGCAAGGTAGCATGTGTTCTTCAGTGACGAAGGGTCCCATGCATCAACCACTCATTAAACACGATTGATCTGAAAGCAAGAGGGAACGAGGTTGCAGCTTCTCAGGCAGATTAAAGAATTTGTTTTAAATAGAGCGCAATGGCGTTCTCACGCTTGTGGCATCGCCTGGTATCGAGAGCGGCTCAGTGCTTCTCGACAACATGAGGTTCTCTTGAAGGATTAATCAGTGCACGATATAACAAACTCATTGGTCACGCAACATGAAGTCATTCACTACAAAATTCTACCACATAATGAGGCAAAAGAAAGTCCAGCCGGTATGGTTGATTAAAACTTTAAATATCTTCTGTGATGTTAAGAGAAGTATGGTTGTTACAGGTTTAATTACCCAGCTAATGGGCAGGAAGCCATGAGGAGGGAGTGAATTTGCTCTTGCAACGTTTATTAGTATTTTGCGAGCAACACATGAAAGCTCCATATTCAAGCTGGAATGGTAATGAAGGGCCTGTGGATGTTGAATGTGCTCACAATGTGGAACAGAGAAGTTCAGAACTCTGGAAAGTACATTGTGCAGAGAAGACGCAATATAAGCACTCTCCTTGCACACTCGGGCATTGTCCTGTCACATGTTTTGAGTCTTTCGAACCTGCACATACAAAGCAACTAGTGGCCAAGCAACGTGTCCTACTCAATTGACAATTGCATTAGACATACACTAGCTTGGGAATGCACGTGGGTGTAGTTCAGGCATAACTTCTTTAAAGCATGCCATTTGAAACAAAGTATGTCGTTTCTGCAAGCAAGTTTTTTTTTTTTTCATGATAGGCACCAAAGACAGGGTATAGTAGAACCTCATTCACGAGTTCTTTAATATATATGCCGGAAAAAACTTACTATTCAAGAAATTGTTCAATCCTAATTCACTGTACCATCATGCAGTTTCACTTTTATAAAACATTGCAAACGATTTCATTATGAAATTGTTTAAAAGGGGAATATCAACTACATTTTACTGTGTGGGGTACAGGGAAGAGAGAGGTGACAGAGAACATACTGTGAGGCTATGGTGTCTAACAGTACCACACAGTATCGACAGTACCTCGCAGTACTGTGTCACAGTACTCGCAGTACTTCATAGTCTCACCGTACTGTGAGGCTGTGGTGTCTCACAGTACCACACACAATACACCCACAGTACATCATAACCTCACAGTACGGTGAGGCTATGGTGTCTTACAGTGCCACACTTAATACTCATAGTATTTCACCATAAAGTGTCACTGTACCCACAGTACCACACATAGTACTTACAGTGAGTCATAGCCTAACAGAACTGTGAGGCTATGGTGCCTCAAGTGCGACCATGCAAGCACCTGTGCAAAAAACGCTCAAGAAGGTTTCAAGCCTTGACTTGCGCCAAGCAATTCTGTGTAAGAGTTCTAGCGAGTGAAACAGAATTCAACTATGTGTGTCCATACTTATCAGCATGCTACCGCATTGACACAGTGGACTCCGCGTAATTGTTCAGGAGTTGATGCTGTTGTCATTGTTGCAGACTCTGAAAGAAACCATCGTGAAGGCGAGAGAGCTTTCAACGGTCGACAGCCTGCAGGAAGAGTTGAGACTATTCTCCACCGTTTGGAGTGGACCGGCCAATCGAGAAGCTCTGAAGAGAAAGATTAGGCACTAACATGTACTTCACATCCCACTTCTGCCGAGCTTCCTCTTAAAGAATTTTGCAGTGAAAGAAAAGCATATTTGATTAAGGCATATACTGGCTGGGTTTGTCCTGAACCCTAGACACAGGACTACTGTGCTAATTGGCACTGCACTCTTACTGGTAATAGTTTTTTTTTTTCTTCTTATATTCTCTAGACATGTAAATTTTACATTCATAAGTATTCTAATGAAGCATAAATGAGTTGCTTACTTTGGGGAACACCTCTCTTTTTGGTAGAATAGGCCATAGAGTTTCTTGTAAGTACACTAAAAGAAACTCTGGCCCTATGGTCTGTTGGTGCTGTGACGCACGGTTCTTCAGCCATCATGGGAATGATAGATAGTACACAAATGTGCCTAGTCTTCATTATTCTGGCGCCGTTTGGCACCAGAATAATGAAGAAAAGCAGAATAAGAATCTGCTTTGCCGCAATACGAAGTTCAGCGAAGGTTTAGCAGTAGCACTTCACTACCTTAACCTTGGCTTCAAGGTTAAGTGAGCTCACGAAGTTCACAACGGTTTCATTCTTTTATTTAAAACAGAACCAAAACACTAAAATAAACAAAACCATAAATGGGTTCAAAGCCCACAAGCTGGAGGGCTAGGCAAATTTGTTCACAACCCATCATTCTATTGTGGCTGAACGATCGTTGCACTAGAGTCTCTTCTCGTTAATTTTAGAAAGCTGTATGAAAAGAGCTTTGTGAAATAAGAACTAATTACTGAAAGTTGGTATGTACATGTGCTGTTTATCACCTCTAGCAGGTTTATTGAATCTGTGACGTGTTGCACAATGTGGTTTCAACACTTGAACGAGTGTGTCTGATAAACTGACTTAATGGGCAGTACGTCTAGAACGCACAGATATGAACACACCTAATGAAATGACTGCCACAGAGATATGAATTAGGATTTAAACTTGCCTACTTCTTGTATGATGGCCACTGACCTTGCATGGGTGGATGCGTCTCCCGAGTTACAGTTGGCCGAGTCATAGAACATACTAAACAGTTTCCTGTTAGAATTTGTTTTGGAGACACATCTCAGGTATTTATTTCAGTGACGACAAATATGGAAAAAGGCAACGCAGACCACGTCCCTTAAAACATAAATTTATGAAGTTTTATGTGACAAAGCTACGATATGTGCACCTACATTACATGGGCCTCTAGCAGTGTGCCTCAATTGAAAGGCAATTGCTGTGCTTGGGATCGATTCTATGTCTTTCAATTCAGCAGCTTATTTTTAAGCCATTCCTTTTTTTTCTATGTTTTTACCTTTCTATTCCCCCTTGCCACTTTACCAGTAGGGTAGCAAGCAAGAAGGTTTCTTCTGGTTAACCTTTCTGCCTTTCTCTTACCCATCCACTCTATCTCTGAGCTCTGTAACCACTGTACCACTGCTGTTGCACGACCACGTACCCTAGCCATTTTCTAACTCCAAGCATGGCATTTACAGCAGCAATAGCTGCAAGTGAACTTGAATTCAAGTGAGTTTTCCCTTCTGCATTGAAACACCAAATAACCAAGTGAGGTTGCGGGGACATTTTCAGAAACAGCACGATATAGAAGACTACACAATAGGGTGGGAAGAGATCAACATTGAGACACGGCTGCTTGATGCAAATACAAAAGATAGTTAAGCTAATAAAAACTAAAGGGATACTTCAGGTTAAGCCAATGTTTCATTGATACAATCAGTCCCTTCGAGCAAAATGTTGCCTCAAGGCTGAAGCATACCTCGTTTGCTCATTGTTGATTAAAAATACTGTATATGCAACTAAGATTTAAACATGAGAAGTGACTTTTCATTGCATCCAGGAAGAAAAGGTGTTATTTCAATATTCAGTTGTAGTGTGAAGGTCGCCTTCAGGTAAAATTTTGTGAAGTAACTCTCCTTGTACGTTCGAGTAAATACGTTAAGTGGTTGCAGTGGCTCATGAGTCTGCAGATGTGAATGTGTCAGCCGTATGCTATTTTTGCTCAAAATATTTTTAAAGGAAGATGTTCATGTTGCGGATGAATGCTTATGTTGAGCATGTATGTTGACGACAATCCATACTCAAAAACAGAGCAGCACAAACATGGGCAACTTCCTCGTATGAGCTTGGTGAGCACGCGTACCTCGACATAACTTGTGTTGATTGGCCAACTTCCTTTGTCTTTTGGCGGTAGCACCATGAAAGGCATTCTGAGGGGCCCCACTGGGAACTGCTCAGCAAAAAACTGCCTTAGCTCTGTCCAAATTTATTGTGCTGTTTTAAGATATGAATAAGTAACGAACCATTCGTATTCGTTGCCCGCTATTATGTTGATTAAAAATATTGGAAGATGCTGCAAATGGCAATAAAATCCATGATGAAATATTTCCCGACTACCTGCCCAATTCCAGTCTCACGAATAAGTTCGCTGACCAACTATGAAAAGAGCTTTGTGAAATAAGAACTAATTACTGAAAGTTGGTATGTACATGTGCTGTTTATCACCTCTAGCAGGTTTATTGAATCTGTGACGTGTTGCACAATGTGGTTTCAACACTTGAACGAGTGTGTGTGTGTATATATATATATATATATATATATATATATATATATATATATATATATATATATATACATAGGGAAAGAAGTGTATATCTAAGGGCTCGTTTTTCTGTGTTTTGACACAATATTAATGAGATCTGACAGTAATGCCAAGGAATGTATAGGGGAAGTTATTAGAACCAACGGAATGTAAATAAGAAGAAAGAAAAGTGGGTGAAAAAATAACCAGCCGTGAGCAGAAAGAAATATATATATATATATATATATATATATATATATATATATATATATATATATATATATATATATATATATATATATATATATATATATATATATCCTCGTTAGCGTGACTCGCAAAAACTCCGCACCATGGCGCTGCCATCGCAACAGCAGACGCACCGCGCATTCTGTAGAGACGATGTAGATGAATGCAACCTACAATTCAACGGCTGATTTGTTCTTTTACGGCGCGGGTTAAGCGCAGTGGGCAGTAGCAGCTGTGCATTTGCACGTCGCATGACGGATCCGACGAGCTGTCCGCGCGGGCTGCTTCAATAGCCGCAGATTGTACAATACCGTGCCGTCAGAACCGGCGGGCCGCCGCGCGTAGACAGCATGTCGTCTCTCGTCAGCGAAGAATTCCGTGCCAAATTGAAGACGCTCAAGTCCAACGGTAGAATCGAGCTCACCGAGGATGTCGCCACCGGCATCGCGCGTCTCAGCATCAACGATCCGGCCAAGCGCAATTGCATATCCGGTAAGTCGTGATACGAGTGGAATGCCGCACCGCGACGAATCCGAAACCTGTGCCGTCATGTAACGTGAGTATCACACGGCGCGCCTGTGGTCGCGGTGTAATTTGCTCGCTGTATGTAGTAGAGGTCACACATTCGTGAAAACAAACAAAGCCGAAGCCATCCGGCGAAAGCGTTTAACGTGCGCCGATGGTGAATAAATGCATCGACCTATTTACTTCCTTGTTCCTTGACCGTAGGTGGCCCGTTTAGAATAATCCGATGATTCCGAGTATTCTTAATCTGTAGAGCGTTGACTTACAGTGCGCTTCTAACTTTTCTTATGTGCGTGGATTAACTGATACTGCAATGATAACGCGCAAGTCGTGGATACCGGACGTTTGTAGCATCGCGATATACGGCCGTTCCAGGAAAGCTGCATCTATAGATTCGAACTGGCATGACGCCTACGTTGATCGAGGTCAAGCTAATGCAATCCCAATCTCCATCGTGATTGGCTTCTTTAATTTACGCAGCTAGGCCGAGATCGTGATTGGCCCCCTTTCTTCGTCCTGCGCCAACCAGCCAATCGCGATAGAGATCGCAATTCTATCTTGATAGAAAGTGCCCGGCATTATTCCGCATTTGACGGCGCCGGTGCACGACCTCGCCGGTGTCAATGCATATTCAATCGATTCCGATCGGAATACAGCATATCTGCGATCAATTGGCTAATAACATGTCGAGGAAAGCCAATAGCTCAGAAACTGATAGAAATCTGATGTGCCTGTGTAACACCGTGCGTTTATGTTTACACAGAGGTAATAAATTTGAAATGGAATGTCAAATAAGAGAGCTACTTGTAATGTACCGATATGCATGTGACAGATTTGATTCTGGCTGACATTACCATATATATATATATATTGTTCCAAACACTCTTGTGCTTGCCAACTGTGTTTAGCCAGCATAACTTTCAAGAGATAATTTCAGTTTTCCTTCTTGTATTGCTCTAGAATACATACAACACGCATGTTGCATTACACAGGTTGTGGTGTTGATGAAAGTTGACGGCATGATACTACTTGTTGAGATTTTTCTTCATTTCGTTTTCCAGGAGAGATGATGTTGGAGCTAGAGAACGCCGTCGAAACATTGGAGCACTGGTCCCATATCAAGGCAGTGTTGCTGTGCGGAGAAGGCTCATTTTTTTGTTCGGGTGCAAACCTCACGTCTATGAAGGCCATTTCCGCCCCGGATGAGGGGCGCCAGATGTCAGCTCTCATGCAAAACACCTTGACCAGGTGATCTCAATTTTAGAGTTACACGTACCTTGACACCATATGCACTATACTGCAGCTGTATCCATTGCATTAGTAGGCCAAAAAAAAATGGATGGCCTATATAATTCATGGCTTTTTATCGCTCAGTGCATCCAATTATACTAGCGATTAGCATAACTTGAAAGCACAAGCTGTAGTTGTGCACAGCTTGAAAGTTTCCAAAAACCGGATGTCCTGCAATTTATGGCTTTTTAAAGCTCAGTACATCTAACTATACCGGCGATCAGCATAACTTAAAAGTGCAAACTGTAGAGTTGTGCGAATGTTAAAAAATTTCAAATATAGAGTCAAATAAAATTTTTTTTTCAATTGGGCACCCGAACGTATTAATGCGTACTAGAATTACGAATTTTTTTTAAAAAACCTCAAAAAAACACAATGTTCGACCGGGAAGGGATAACCTTTCTCGTTTTAGTTAACGAATTACCAAGGTGCATGAAGCCCTGGTTTTGTGAGACTATAAGTGCTATAATGATTACAGGAAGACGGCGTTTTTGCTTAAAACTAGCAATTCATCATGGAATTCAATTAGCATCTTTATCATGGGATTCACAATTATGCTAACTCATGAATATCGTTTGATTATTGTATATCAGTTCTTTATTTCGGAGCTGTTGACAAAGTACCACTTTGAATACTGCACTAACTCCTGTATTCCAACCTTCACTTAAAAAGTTATTTCTAAGGCTCTAGTTACTACCGTATACTAGCTTTCCTAACTTTACTAAACCTTGGTATTTTTTGCTGGTTAGAAGTAATGGCAGTGTTCCTTTGTTAAAGCAGGTGAATATTTGTTTCAGGTACAACACTGGAATTTTTGGGCTGTTCTGAAATTGTTTACATGCCGTTCTGCATGAAGATAGCTCTCATACAGTATTTGATTCATATTCGATTTGGTGTCATCACTAATCTATGTGGCTCTGCAATTCACTATTTGCACACTTTTAGCAAACTCTCTTTGTGCTCAGACTAAAGGCATGACCGTTTTTAATTTTCTACAAGTATTTGTGATCACTGATGTGTGGTTGATGAAAATGAGTTGGAGGTTGCTGCAGCCAGTTTTCAATTACAGAAACACCTGTCTTACCCTTTTGCTCACACATTAATTTTACTTTCGTAGCATTCATTGCTTTATGACCTAATTGCATGTCAAAAAAGACTCCAAATGGTCAGCATTATCCAATGCTCGCCTACTACAAGTCTCACCTGTGGGATTTTACACGTAAAACTCCTGAAATTGAATTTCCTGCTCCATATTTGTGCTCTGTGAACTGCATTAACTACACAAAAACAAATACCCTCTAATTTATTTATTGAGCATGTTTCATCTCAACAGGCGTGTGCACATTTTTTTTTATTTTAAAGGGGTTAATGTTGAGGGATCAGTTTAACATTTACAGCTGTGCAGTCAAGAACTTAATAAACTGAGTAAACTTCTATTTATTTGTTCATCAAAAACTTAAAGCCAGTTCTCTTTCTAAAGTGTACTGTCAAAAAATGACGGATTCATGTAGTGGCTGTTTCATTAATATAAATGAAAACTCTGGGCTAGTCAATGTTCAGGTTGTGCAAAGCATTATGCAGGCTTCAGTTATTATTTCTTTCTGCAATAGAACCAGCTTGCGTCATATCATGCAAACATTACCCACCTTGACCTGCAAGCACCTGCAATTTTCTCTGTGAAATTCCAGGTGTTTGGCTATAACACAAAAAGTCATTTCATGAATAATTTTCGGGAAAAATACTTTCTTCACTGGCTCAAACAGTACCGAAAATTTTTCATAAGGCACAAAAATATGTGCTGTAAGCGTTAATTAGGACAGAGTTTACTTATTGAGAAAGCAATATTTTTTTTGTTGGGTAGAATAAGAGTGGCTTTGCACCTAAAACTGCACCAATTCATCGACTCTTTTCTGTTTTTTTGAGGCACTAGAGGGTGAAATGATCAGCATTTGAATATTTTTAAAAAATGTGACATTATAAAAAACCTAATTATTATCGCCCAAGTTTCTTGGATATGTGTAGTTTTTGTGTGAAGAGGTTTTTTAGGTGGATACCACTATCGCACAAGTTAAAGTGACAATAAAACCAGCTTCTAGAGGCTATTTTTTTGTTTGTAAACGTAAACCAATACTCTTTAATTTTAGGAGGTGACCTAAACATTGATATGCTGACAAAAACTCCTAAACAGGGCGAATTATCTGCGATTCTCGATTCCCATTTTTTGTTTAATGTAATAACCACCCCCACACGTATCACTGCAACTAGTGAAACTCTTATCGACCTTTTTATTACTAACCTAGCAATTAATGACCTATTTTCTGGTACCATTAATGTGACACTTAGCGACCACTTGCCAATATATTTAGTAACTGATACGTATAATACGGCAAAAGAATTCACTGTAAGTAGAATATATCAAGACATCAACGCGGTTACACTGTCGCAGTTCCCAGATGAACTCGCCAGAACAAGCTGGAACGCAGTTTTTGCATGTTCTACGGCTGATACTGCATATGACCATTTCATAGAAATTTTTTCTTCGGTATATAAAAAACACTTTCCGTACAAAGAAATAACTAAGCCAAACCGCGCACGTAAGCCTTGGGTAACGTTAAGTATATTGAAAATGATACGTACAAAAAACAGACTGTACCAGGTGTTTTTGAAAAATCGCGATTTGAATGCACTGAAAGCGTTTAGGGCCTACAGAAACAGTCTTTCAAAAACTTTAAGGCAAGCCAAACGCGACTATTACCATACTATTTTTAACGGTATCGTAGATGTCAAGCAAATGTGGAAAAAACTAAACACAATTATATCTTCAAGTAATAGGACGCCCGGTGTCAACGAAATTACAATTGATAATCATATATTTAAAGGAAAAGCATTAGTTAATAAATTCAATGGGTACTTTACTTCTTTGTCAGAAAGTACTTACGACCGAAATGCATTAAGTTACATGCCAACACCTATAGCCCCCTCAATATTTATTGACCTTACGGAGCAAACTTAGGTAAACAACGTTTTCATGAAACTTAAAAAAAGCAAAAGTGAGGACATTGACGGCATAAAAATGGAACCGGTTATCTTTGTTATTGATTTATTATCACCCTGCCTGACACATATTTATAATATTGTTTTAAGCACAGGTAAGTTCCCTAAGCGGATGAAAAATGCCAAAGTTGCAGTGCTTTATAAAGGTGGTGACAAAATGAAATGAGTAATTACCGGCCAATATCGGTATTACCTATATTTTCAAAGGCTCTAGAAACAATCATTTCCACTAGATTGTATAAATTTTTGGACTCGCATTCTGTGATTAGAACAGCACAATATGGGTTCAGGTCTGGCGTATCGACGGAGACAGCGCTGTTTCATCAAAAAGAGTTGATACTGGGCAACATTGAAGCAAGAAAGCTAACATTAGGCGTATTCATAGACTTTACGAAGGCGTTCGACAGAATTGATCACCAAACCTTGTTAGAAAAATTGTTTTATTACGGGATTAGAGGCATTGCGCTCGATTTAATAGAAAGCTACCTTAGTGATCGGTACCAGTGTGTGTCTATAAATAGGCAAACATCTATGCCCAAAAAAATCAAACGCGGTGTACCACAGGAAAGCATATTAGGACCTCTTCTATTTAACCTTTATATCAGTGATATTGTAAATGTGGATCACTCAATAACGTACATTATTTATGCAGATGATACAAGCTTATTCTTTACGGGAACAAATATAGACGATTTGATAAAAGCAGCTAATAAAACGTTAGTCAATTTTTCGAAATGGTCCTGCCAAAATTCGTTACAGATCAACAGCTCTAAAACCAAGGCCGTTCTTTTCCGTGCGAAAGGAATGACATGTACGTACACACAAAAACTGATGCTAAATAATTTCAATATCGAACTTTCAGAGACTGTCAAAACTTTGGGCGTCATCTTTGATCAACATATGTTCTGGAATTCTCACACTGAACAATTGTGTATTAAGCTAAGAAAAGCCCTTGGCGTGCTGAAAAGGTGTCAGCCGTTTCTACCGCTCCCCCAGAAACTTCTTATCTTTAATACGCTTTTTTGTTCTCCTCTACGCTGTTGTCAGTTGGTATGGGCTTCTGGAACTGAAACATCAAAACAAAAGTTGTATACACTTCAAAAAAGCGCTTTACGGGCTGTTGCAAATATAGGTTACAGAGAACACACATCCCATTTATTTGTCAAGTTTAAAGTTTTAAAATTTTGTGTTGCATATGAACATAACTTGTTGTTGTCTTTGAGGTCTGAAATTCGAAAGAATTGCGCAAACCTGAGAGGCTTAGCACATTTACAGCCGAAAATTTTGTTGCGTCCGATGGGGAGTTCTGAACACTGGCACATCCCCCGACCGCGAACAAATTACGGACTCCAAATGCTAAAGCACTCTGTTCCCCATATACTAAATAAGTTCAAGCTCACAGAACAGCAATTGCGTCTCCTTTCAAGTAGTGATATATTAAACCTGTTTGTATAAGGAGCTATGAACCCAGAAAAATTGCACCCAGTACTTGTAAATGCATGAAGTTTTAGTGTACCCCTTTATGTTATAGCGTCTTATTTTGGTTGCCTTTTTTCCCAATAATTGTTTGTTTGTAAACACCCAAGTGTGCATCTATTCTGTACTTCATAAACAACCACTAGAATGTTATTTTCTTTTCTTTTTTCTTTCAATCATACGTGAGCACCGTATGGAGTTTGGTGTGCCATTGCTTCTGTTGCCTTGTACAAATGGGAGGTGGGGCTAGTCAAGCTGCTATAGCGCAGCTTTTTTCCTACTTTCCATGCCACAATTGTTTCTTGTTTGTGTAAATCACGGTGTATCGTTGTGGTGAAATAAATTTCAACTTTCAACTTTAACTTTCAACTTTCAAAAGTTCAGACACCTCATTGCTAGATTTCCAGCTGCCAACTGAACAATGCAACAAGTATATATGGTGTAGCTTGTGACACATTGACTGATTGCCAGCTGCGAAGCCTTGAGCACTGTTGCTGAAACAATTTCTTGGTATGCTTGGATAGTATGTCGGCATGCATTGGGCAACTCGTCGGCAACATAACCCAAAGCTACACGGCACTGGTGTCAACGAAACCATTTCATGACATTCTGCAGGGTGTTCAAGTCAAACTCACAGACAACTGTACATATTTTTTCCGTGAAAGTGATGAAAAGTAGGGGCTGTACAAAGGTATTATACTCTGAAAAATGCAGGATAAATCCCTTCCCCCATATGTACATGAGATTCAACTACTATATGCTTGTGTGTGTGTCTATATATATATATATATATATATATATATATATATATATATATATATATATATATATATATATATATATATATATATATATATATATATATATATATATATATATATATATATATATATATATATATACACACGCACACACACACATTGCTAGAATATTCTTCATTCAGTTCATTATAACCAATGTTTCATTATATCCGGATTCATTATGTCGATGTTTGAGTACATGCAAACAGTACCGGGACTAAATAAAATTGAATTGAATTGAAATTTGATTCGCTTCTTGCTTACGTAGCCATACTTCTGATGTAGATAGGATATATAGCATATTTGCTTCACCCCCCCCCCCTACAATGCAAAGCAGTGTAGGAATACACTTGCATAAAACATTTGTATAAAAGATTCAGGGTATATTTACTGGTCTGCATTCACAGCTGGCACAGCTACTTAAATAAAGCGTCTAGCATTCTTTTTTCCAGGGCGGTCAGTGCAGTGTGTGGCATTTTGATTTAATATTGAAATATATAGGGTGTTTTTTTTTTTATCATAGCGGGATTTTCTGAAATGACTGGTGTCATTTTGTACAGTTCTACAGTTCTGTTGTACGCATTATTTTTATCGAAAATTAAGCCTAATACTGGACTAATAATGAAGTTTTCTGAACGTTTACACTAACAATCATGTGGTACTTATTGGCAAATAGGAAATGTAGTTGTCGAGTTCAAAATATCATACATGTGGAAAAAATTATGGCAATTTCTAGACATGCATTGCCAAAGATTGCAGCGAAGTTTGTATTGTTGTTCCAGTTACTTTTAAGCTTTAATGCACAAAGAGACATTTTGTTTAAATGAGTTACTGGAACAACAGTGCATGTTTGCCGCAACATCGACAGACTTTAACTTATGTCTAACTTGTGAGTACTGAAATTGAATCTCAGTGCGTGTTCCTTACAAAATCACTGCCTCACTTCATACATCACAATAAGTACACCTAAATAATTAATTCAAAATCTAATTGCTAAGTTTTTATTTATTTAGCTAAGCATTTTTATTTACATTTTAAATATTTTGCAACATCTGTCTCTTGAATGAATGCAATTTAGTAAGTTTGCACTATGCACCATTGGATATTTTAAAAATTTTGATAACAATAACATGCAAATTTGTATAGTCTCGTTATTTGTATAAACGCTAAAATGGGCACCATCTACATTTTTCGTGCTCTGGTTTTGACCAGGTTCAGCAACCTGCCCATGATCACCGCTGTCCTAGTAGAAGGTCGTGCAATCGGTGGGGGAGCCGAACTGACCACGGCAGCGGACTTCCGCATCATGGCACCCAGCTCCGAGGTCCAGTTTGTCCACGCGCGCATGGGGATCACTTCTGCATGGGGCGGCATGACACGGCTAACGCAGATTGTTGGTGAGTGCAAAATTTCTGCATTCCGGATTCTTGTCGTGTTTACCCCAAGTCATCACTAGCTGTAAGCAACCCTTATCAAAATGACCTGCCCATGCATTGGTGGCTCCATATCTTGATAAAGATGATTCGTGGCGCAGCCACGCCTGGGGCCCGTGTTCTATGTCACAGATCTTGAAGCCGCTGTTGCGGCTCAGTGGCTACTTATGAGCTGCGTGCGAAGTCATAGATTCGATTTTTGGTTGCCATGGCTGCATTAAGGAGTGACAGAATTCAATTTCGAATGTGCATCCAAAGTAAGGTCGTCAAAGTTAGTTAAGGGCCCTTCACTTTGGTGGCTTTAGTGAGCCTATGTCTGGCTTCATTAATCAACCCTTCTTTAATATTTTAGCTTAATCAGCAGCTAATTAGCAGTACCAAAGCTCGATGGACAGTTTAAACACCCAGCCACTAGCTAACTACGGTAATAACTGTAGGTTTTCATGTCCCAATACCGCAATACGGTTATAAGGGACACCGTAGCTCTGAATCTTTTGACAGTCTGGTGTTCTCTATCATTCACCGAAAGCTAAGTGCACAGACCTGCAACACTTCGCCTTCATTAAAATGTGGCCACCACATCGGGGATCTGTTTCATTTCACGACCTTCAAGTCAACAGCCAGGCACCATAACAACCAGACAAGCATGGCAGGTCGACACGCAACCACAGCAGCCATGTTTTGATAGGGACTAATCAGACACCCGTGTAGTAATTTAATTCAGCTGCAGATTAAAAAGCCCCAGAAGGTAAATATTTAATCTGAAGTCACCTATATATATTCTATAGCCTAGGTATGGTGCGTAGGTATAACCCCAGAATTTTTTTTTTTGTGTGTATTATGGGCAGGTATCTTTGTACATGGCTCAATCGTTGTCACACTCTTAACCCTTTGGGGCGCCATGTACAGAATTGTGTACTCCACTCGTTTTTGTTACTTGCATCAAGTAGAGGCTAAGAAAGGGCACGATATATCGTACATTGGATGAGTTGAACCTCCTGCATAAATTTGTCTTCATATTGTTGTATACTGATACATATGATCACTTTTCTGAAGGTCCTATTTCGTGCGACTAGCCACTTCCTGCAAGCAATGTGAAAAGCAGATTTTTTTTTTTTTTTTTGCTCGAAGTTGACATAATCAAAAATAAATTTGAACTATATTCCTAGCCTGGGATTTTATTCTGTTTATGCCGCAAGTAAGCATCAGTTACCTTATTAAAATTATAGTTACTATAACACACAAAAGTTCAATGATTATCCCATTATTCTTGTTGCTATAAACTATTGATTGCCTTGAAGTAACCTAGTGATTTGACACATTTACAGACAGTTCTTCATAGGTGGCATCTGAAAGGGTTAATGTCATGTGTACAAGGCTTTTGCATACTTTACTGTTCCAGAATTGTTAAGTCTGGTTTTGTCGTCGTGACAGTTTTTAAGTATAACCCAAGGCACATTTTTAAATCACGTCAAACTTTTTCAAAAGCTAGTTCTTCGACTGCCCCAGGTCTCCGAGAATGGAAAGAAACTTGTTTTTATTTGTCGTAGTCTCTGTCAGTAAACACCCTTTCTCAGTCAGCATCAATGAAAAATGTGTAATCAGGTGAATACTTACACTATGACTGTTACTTGTTGTATACCTGATGTATTCTGGTGAGTTATAACAAATTTTCCCCTTAATACAATGCACCAGCAATTTTTATTCAAAAAGTTGTGAGCAGTGCCTTGTTTCAGTAGACTGCTGCGGGATTAGTGTGTGTCAGGTAAGGATAGCAGCTGTGTGTTTCGATTTAGAAAAATGGCAGTAGCTCTGTGTATGGAGAACATTGCATGCATTTTATATATAAAAAGAAAGCAAGTGGCCAGAAAAACATCCCCTGGCAGAAATTGTTGAGTTAGTCAGAAAAACAGCTTCTTTCTTTGACTCTGGATTTCACTTGTTGTTACTTTTCATATGAAAAATTAAATGTTTGCTTATTTTGTAGAGTTTTGATGTTGTTTTCCTGATATATTCCATTTCATGTGCACTGTTATATTCATACAAAGGCAAAACACTCTATTTTTGGTTTAGCTGTTGGGTTACCGTGTGAACAACTTAATTGGTCAGAAGTGGTAAAAACATTGTTGCAGTTACTCCAATAACAGGCCCAGTTGGTGGCGTTTGTACAAGGGACGTTATGGCTATTATATTGCCATCGGACATGAATTAAACACTCAGTGAATTTGTTACACTTGAAGAACTTTATTTCAAGGTGCACGGCGCTCCATTACCAGAAAGACGGAGAGGGGACTGGATCTTGCCTTACACGTAGAGTCCTCATGCACTATCATAGATTAGGGTAACATTCGTTTTCTATTGCACAGTAATGCAAGTTGTATTTCTGTATCATATGAATTCAGTAGCTTGCAGGAAGTGCAGAAATTAACTGCAAGCATTTTGAAAAAAAAATTTTTTTTTGCCATTACTCAAACATGTCACCTTCAATCACCAGTAAAACATGGTAATAATAGCGCATTCATAAATATGCTTTTCATAACAATAAGTGGCCTTCTGAGGACTGCAGATATACATATTGCCACGATCGTAATAACAGACAGCGACGAATCGACGTCTTGCTTGCCCTCAGACCAGGAGGCAAAAGCCTTCTTCTTTCTTCACTTCCAAGGCATTCCACCTATAGTTGATGGCTCATACCCATTACCTGTGACATTACTCCCTCTTCTCGAAAAGCATCGGCTCGATACTGGTAATGAGCGTTGAGAAAAAAAAATGCGAAAGAAAAGATGGTACCATGGAACCCAACAACTATAGAAGTACTCAATAAAGAAAGGAGTTAGGACACAAGACAATCAAAAAGAAACCAAAGTGACAAAAAAATAATCATTGCATGTTAAGTTAGTCCACGTTCGATGGATGACGTGAGAAATATGGCTTGAGTCTTGACACGTGCACCACATCACTTTGTGGAAACCGACAGGAACATCTTGAGGTGCCCTCAGGGAGAACTTCCTACGTAACGTCACTGAGTCGGCGTACAACTTTGTAAGGGCCGAAGTAGCGCCAAAGCAACTTCTCAGAGTGACCACGCTGTCGGATGGGAGCCCACACCCAAACTTCATCACCTGGTTTGAAGGTAACCTCTCGGTGTGTGAGGTTGTAGCGGTGTGCGTCGGCAGTTTGGCGAGCCTGAATACGGCATCGGGCGAGTTGACGGGCCTCCTCAGCGCGTTGAGCGAACAATGCAGCGTCCGCGTTGAACATGCTCAAGTTGTTGGGAAGGAGCATTGCCTCGAGTATTGTAGTGACTTCTCGACCGTGAACTAAGCGAAATGGGGTGAAACCTGTACTCTCTTGGACTTCTGTATTGTAAGCAAAAGTTACGTAAGGGAGTATATCATCCTAGTTCTTGTGATCAACGGCCACGTACATTTACAGCATATTTGCAATGGTCTTGTTCAACCGTTCAGTGAGTCCATTTGTTTGGGGGTGATAACCCGTGGTTTTCTGATGTTCTGTACCACTTAGTCCACTTCTTGAAGCATCTCTGCGGTGAAAGCTGTACCACGATCAGTAATTAACACAGCTGGCGCTCCGTGACGAAGTACGATGCTGGTGACAAAAAACTGTGCGATTTCGGCTGCGGTAGCTTTGGGCAGGATGCTGGTGACAAAAAACTGTGCGATTTCGGCTGCGGTAGCTTTGGGCAGGGCCTTTGTTTCACTGTAGCGCGTTAAATAATCGGTGGCAACCACAATTCACCGGTTTCCAGACGAAGAGGTGGGAAATGAGCCGAGCAAGTCAATGCCAATTTGATGGAATGGTGTCTTCGGCGTGGCGATAGGCTGTAGTAGTCCTGCTGGTCGGACAGGTGGAGTCTTACGGCATTGGCAATCGCGGCATGTGCGGACGTACTGCTTGACTGTTTTCGCGAGGCGGGGCCAGTAGTATGAGCGGTGAATTCTTTCCAATGTGCGCGTGTAGCCAAGGTGTCCGGATGATGGTTCGTCGTGACAAGCATGTAAAATATCGTCCCGAAGCGAGGTCGGCGCAACCAGTAGGTAAGTAGCCTAGGTATGGTCTAAATTTTTCTTATAGAGGACTCCATCCCTGATGCAGAACGAGGCCAGCGAACGTGCGAAGTTTCGAGGAAGGCTGCGTTTTCGGCCTTCGAGGTACTCGATCAGCGGGCTTAGCTCCATATCGTCGCGTTGTTGTTGAGCCAAGTCGGTTGCTGATACAGATGAAAGCAATGTATCGTCCTCTTCAACTTCCGCGTTTGTACTTCCAATTGGTGCACGTGAGACAGTCAGCATCAGTGTGTTTGCGTCCTGACTTGTGAATGACTGTAACGTCAAATTCTTGCAGCCGAAGGCTCCAGCGTGCTAGACGACCGGAAGGGTCTTTGAGGTTGGCGAGCCAGCATAAAGAATGGTGGTCGCTAACTACCCTGAATGGTCGACCGTATAAATAAGGGCGAAACTTTGTTATAGCCCAAACAACGGCTAAGCATTCTTTTTCTGTTACAGAGTAGTTTTTCTCTGCAGATGATAGTGTTCGACTTGCATCGGCAATCACGCGCTCTACGCCATTTTGCCATTGAACCAGTACAGCTCCAAGTCCGACGTTGCTGGCATCCGTGTGTAGCTCTGTGGCAGCGTTATCGTCAAAGTGACCGAGTACAGGTGGGGCTTGGAGATGGTTTCATAGCGTGTCAAAGGCATGATGCTGATCATGACCCCAAACACACGGTACGCCGTCTTTCGTAAATTCATTTAGCGGTTCAGCGATTTTAGAAAAGCCTTTGACGAAGCGTCTGTAATATGCGCAGAGTCCCAGAAATCGGCAGAGGTCGCGCTTGTTCCTTGGGACAGGAAATACGGCAACAGCTTTCGTTTTCTCAGGGTCTGGGTGTATACTGGCTTGGCTGACAACGTGACCAAGAAATTTCAGTTCCTCCAATGCAAAGTGGCATTTCTCAGGTTTGAGAGAAAGTCCAGCTGTTCGAATCGCCTGAAGAACTACCTGTAAGCGCTGGACGTGCTGCTCAAACGTGTCCGAGAAGACGACCACATCGTCAAGATGTACAAGACACGATTGCCATTTTAGCCCAGAAAGAACCGTGTCCATCATTCTTTGAAAAATAGCTGGTGCCGAGCATAAGCCGAAGGGAAGGACCTTGAACTCGTAGAGTTCGTCAGGAGTAATGAAGGCGGTCTTTTTGCGGTCGCGCTCATCAACAGATATTTGCCAATAGCCGCTGCGTAGATTCATGGAAGAAAAGTAACGAGCATTGCGAATGCGGTCCAGCGAGTCATCTATTCGTGGTAAAGGATACACCTCTTTCTTCGTGATCTTATTCAACTCTCGGTAGTCGACGCAAAATCGCAGAGTACCATCTTTTTTCTTTACTAACACAACAGGGGACGCCCAGGGACTGGTCGATGGCTGGATGACATCGTCCTTGAGCATTTGCCGGACCTGTTGGCGTGTAACGTCTTGTTCTTTTTGCGAGACTCTGTAGGCATGCTGTCAAATGGGTCTCT
The DNA here is from genome assembly GCA_013436015.1 of Rhipicephalus annulatus. Taxonomy (NCBI): domain Eukaryota; kingdom Metazoa; phylum Arthropoda; class Arachnida; order Ixodida; family Ixodidae; genus Rhipicephalus; species Rhipicephalus annulatus. The sequence continues at coordinate 604,523 of WOVY01000151.1, forward strand.
CGGTAGGTTCGGTGATGATACGATGCTTGGCAAGCGGTGTTTGGTTAACTTTCGAAGTCGTAGCGAAGCAGTCTCGAAATGAGCCGAGTAGCTTCAAAAGATGTTCCCGTTGTGCAAACGGTAGACCCTGGTTTACGTCAAGAGTGCTTGCAAATATCATGCCGGAATCGTCGCACGACAAAAGAGCAGATAATGTTGAGGGACCAGGGACGTCGGCAATATCCTCAAGGTATGCGATCGCAGTGTGTTTGGTAAGATGGCGATACTCCTCGCTGAAATTCGTGACTAATAGGCAAGCCTGCTTTCTACTGGGCTGAACAATACCTCGGGCAACGCAGATTTGTTGTGCAAAAGGTAGGGACAAATTTCCTTCTGTAATTACAGCATCGGGGACGTCTTGGTCACATTCAACGTTGATAAAAAGGCTGCTACGGGGAGGCAGAGTAACAGATCCGGAGGATACACCTAGGGCAGCCTTCGATGAGCGGGCGTTTTCCGGTTCAGGATGAAACGGGTCCTCGAACGACACCTGCAAGTCTTGTAGGTCAATAATTGCGCCGTGTTCGCGAAGAAAGTCCAGCCCCAGAAAGAGTGGACGGGACCACACAGGTAATATGAGGAAAGACCCTGTGAACGTCGAAGGACGGACTCGAACACGGGCTGTGCACATTCCAGTCGGCGTGACGAGGTGGCCCCCTGCCGTGCGCAACGGCGGTCCTTGCCAAGGGGTAGTTACCTTCCTCAGTAGGGATGCTAGGGCGCTGCTAATAACCGAATATTTGGCGCCGGTGTCGACGAGGGCAGTGACGACGTGATTATTGACGTGCACGGTGATGTCGGCGGAAACAGTCTTATGACTTTCGGAAACGACTGGAAAGTCAGAACAGTCTTCGTCGGGTTTTTGCGTCGAAGGAGGCTCTTTGACAGGTCGTTGAGACGCGGCTTCACCCCCAGGAGCCGCGGTTTCTAGTTTCCCCTGTGGGGACTCGGTGACCGGCCTCTGAAGTAGCATAAGATGACGAGGGAATGCTAGGTGATGTGGGGCGGCGAGGTGATGGTGATCGTGATGGGGGGCGTTGACCAAGGCGAGGAGCTTGCTGGCCCGTAAGGTACGCTTCGATGTCGCGGGGACGCTCACCGTAACGCGGGCACAGAGGATCAGGGTGAAAGCCACGGAGACCAAGTTGGCGGTACTGGCAATTACGGTAGACGTGACCCGCTTCGCCACAGTGGTAGCAGAGTGGACGGTTATCTGACGTACGCCACACGCTGGCCTTTGTGGCGTTCTGCCGCGATCCAGACGAACGATAAGTTGGTGCACTCGGAAACCTTGAGGCGGGTGGAGGAGTCGAAGAGGTGCCCTGGAATCGATGGCTAGCCTGATCCAATGTCCCCATGGTGAAATCAGGGCCATGTGGTGCAGGAGATCGCAGAGCCGCCGCATAAGTCAGCACAGGGGCCTCAGGCCTTGTTGGCGTGAGTGGGGTGACCACCTGTCGGATCTCATTTCGGATTAAGTCTGCGAGAGCACTTACGGGTGGTTGGGGTCCCGCTGCTTGGAGTTGGCGCAGCTCGTCCCGCACGACGCTTCTTATGAACTCTGCGAGGGCATGCCTCTCGCTGTCAGCCCCGATAAAGCATGTAGCAGGGGTCACGTCGTGGCGTTCATACTGTGACGACCGATACTGGAGAGTACGCTCCATTGTGGTTGCCTCATTTATGAACTCTGCCACAGTCGTCGGTGGATTGTGCACGAGTCCGGCGAAGAGCTGCTCTTTTACCCCACGCACTAAATGCCGCACCTTCTTTTCCTCGGACATTTCAGGGTCAGCACGCTTGAAGAGTCGAAGCATGTCCTCGACAAACATCGAAACTCTCTCGTTCGGTCGTTGGTTCCGAGACGGGATAGCCTGCTCCACTCTCTCTTTCCTTTCAGTGCTGCAGTACGCATCACGAAACTGTCGGCTGAACTCATGCCACGTCGCAAAGGAACCCTTGTGATTCTCGTACCGCGTTTTGGCAGAGTCTTTTAATGCAAAGTAAACTCTCTGCAGCTTGCGAGCTTTATCCCATTCGTTGATGTTGGCAACTCGATTGAAGTGGTCAGGCCAGTCGTCAACATCTTCATAAATGTTTCCATGAAATGAACGTGGTGTTTGCAGTGCATGAAAAACATGCGGGAGAAAAGAATAGGCGTCGTTGGTTTGACTCGCTTGGTTGTTAGTTGAAGTTGCCATCTCGTCTTGAGAGAGGGGACTGTATTCGGGAGATAGTCCTCGCAGGTGGCGACTGCTTCTTATCGTGGGAGCTGTGGCTGTCTCCAAGTAACTCGGTGTGTCGGCTGAAAATCTGCAACCGAGGTGCATTTACCCAGCACCTCCACCAGTGCCGCGATCGTAATAACAGACAGCCACGTCTTGCTTGCCCTCAGACCAGGACGCAAAAGCCCTCTTTTTTCTTCACTTCCAAGAGATTCCACCTATAGTTGATGGCTCATACCCATTACCTGTGACAATATGAAATAAATGCAGGTGCTTCAGTTGTGTCAAAGCTCAAAATAAACTTTTTTCTTTTAACGACTAGGCTGTTTATACATTTGATTCTACAGTTTTCTATGGCTAGATAACTAAGCTGTGCCTAGTGCTTGCAATGGTTGATGCACACTCTCATTGTCCTCTCCTTTTTGTTAAGATTGACCACAAATAAAGACAGCTTGCTCTTGGCAACACCATACAAGCATTGAGAAAGGTTGTAGTACATGTCTCAGCATAAACTAGTGATTTCGTGGATGATAAGGTCTGTGTCCAGTGCACCCTTTCAGGTTGACATAATGGATGCAAAATCGAGGCATTTTTTCAATGCCTCTGCCTTCGGAATAATATAAAAAGGAGCCCTTAATCGAAAAAAACAGAGAAACAACAACAGAGAAGACCATGTAAGTTATAATTATGCTAATTAAGATCTTACTAATTGAGACCATGCTCAATGAGGTCATGATAATTAAGATGCAGCTAATTATGTGCAGGTCAGTTAAGGCCTTGCTAATTAACAAAGCCAAACACAAGTTGCTCTGTTAGTCCAGCCTTGCACCGCTAGTGCAAGATGCCCCCATTTATTTCTTGCCATCACTGCGCAAAACTGCAATAACAAATTATATTCTCATGTGTACACCTTGCCCTCAGTGACATAAACACTAATGGTGTGTATCCTTAAAAGTGTCTCTGTATACACCAAGTGTATCTAATGTAAAACATTGCCAAGTTAATGTGGGTAAAACGAACTATGAGTTATAATGAATAAAATGAACCATAGCCTTGTCATTAGTGTGGTGCAACAAAAATGTGTTTGGAACAAACTTTTGGTTATAACAAATTATTCATTAGGATGAAGTATGTCAAGATTGGTCATGTCATTGAAACAGGGTAACGATTGCACGTTCATAAAGAAATTCTGGAGCCCCGCCACGGTGGTCTAGTGGCTAAGGTACTAGTCTGCTGACCCGCAGGATCGAATCACGGCTCTCGGCGGCTGCATTTCCGATAGAGGCGGAACTGTTGTAGGTAGGCCCGTGTGCCCAAATTTGGGTTCACGTTAAAGAACCGCTGGTGGTCGAAATTTCTGGAGCCTTCCCCTACGGCGTGTCTCATAATCGTGTGGTGGTTTTGGGACATTAAACCCCACATATCAATCATCAAAGAAATTCTGGATATAACAAATTATTCATTATAATGAAGTAACTGAAGTCTTGACATTTATACAGCATTACAAATATACATGTCTAATGACCCCTTGATTATAGCAAAGCTATTTATTGTCAGATTCAACATAATTATAGTGAGGTTTTGCTGCACCATTTACTAGTGAAGTGACTAAATGCTCAGTTACACTCCAACTTACCCAAAATGTTCATGCAAGGCTGTTACATATTGTCATGTCAAGCCAGCAATGCTAAGCCAGGTGCGAATTGGGCTCTTCTGCAGTCAAACCAGCTCCATTGCGATTACATGATCGCAGCTGTGGAATGTGCATGCACAGTAGTGCAAACAACACTCCGTGCCACTTGTCTGGAGTCGATAAAACCCACAAAACAGGCTGCGAAACAGGTTTCTGTACGTGTGAGTTCAGTATGGGTGCACGCACCTGGTGCAAAATGTCACAAGAGGTATTTGGATTCAGATAATATCAAAGTGCACTAAAAGCCCTTGATCCCATTAATGGTCGGAAGCACTGGGATTAGAGGGCGGCGCTTTGCTAAGGTGACGTTCTCGTGATGTGCACACGCATGCTACGTTGGAGTACGTTAGATTATATCAGCACCTTAACTTTCGTTGAACCTCAGGACTTCAGAGTTTTGACGTTGGCTTATCTTCGTGGCAGGTCCCACATTGGCGTTGGATCTGTTTGCCTCAGGACGACCACTACGCCCTGCCGAAGCAACTCGGGCGGGCTTTGCGAGTCATGTTCTGGGGGACGAGCAGGACACTAAGGAACAAGCACTGCAGTGGATCAGCGAGCGGATCAAAGGAACTACCGAGATTATGCAAGCCATCAAGCTTGGCATGGTGGCTGCCCGAAACTTGCCTCTCCAGGAAGCGTTGCAGCGGGAGAATGAACTCTTTGCCTCTGTGTGGGGCCAGGACGCTCACAGCGATGCCCTGAGGCAAAACATGAAGCATTGACCTATGACAATATTAGTTATTATTACGTATATTAGTTTAATGTATCGATTGCTTCAGGTTTTACAATGTTCCTTTGTATGGAACTCCACGATGCCAGCTTTGAAGCTGGCATCACGCAGTCCTTGCATTGCTTGCGCTGTGTAAGCAGAAGAATGGCTAGTTAGGCTAGTTGGTACTGATCCATTCTAGTGTAACTATCTGTTCTGTGTAGGACCAATGCTGTTTCTTTGACTTTCAGTCATGCCAGAGTGTCTGCTTTCACAATTGTAATGTGATAGGATGAAGGAGCTCATGTCACAAAAAGTGCATTGTCATTGGTGTTGCGGGCATCGACAGTAAGGTAAAAAATTATGGTGTATGTAAAGAATGAAAACAGTTCAAAGCTTGCTCAGATTAATGTCAAGTATTTCGTGGGAACTCATGCAAATAATAGTCTTTTTTTTCCATATTTCTCTGTCTTCACTCTCATGTCATAAATTGGTCTAGAAGTTTGGCGACTCCATCGATGTAGCTCCATAATGATCAACAGACCTGAAGCAGTCATTTTTCCATGTACTAGAACAACAATTAACAACCATCTCGTTTGCACAACCTCTGCAATTCACTGTTATGGGTGCCAGCTTGTGCCAGACATAGGACCTCGTACATGTATATAAACTGCACTGCTTTTCAGTCAGTATCGGTTAACGCTTTAGGGCGCGGCTTTTAGGCATCTATTTCTGTATTGAGCGGTTTCGACGTCAGCATAACGGATAGAGTGAATGAGGATGAAAGATCGTGAAAAAGAGACTATCCCAAGGAGTGATGAATGATGAGAACCAGCGAGCCACCGCATTAGTTTCTGCAATGCCTCATTCCTGCTTGCCCTTTTTATGACAGTGCTACGTATGCCTCTTGCACACTGGCACGAGAAAGTGGGTGGACCTGCGAGGCTTGCGAGAAGATATTCGTTAGACGAAGGGACACTTTGTATGTGGTAGGCATTGGCAGACCCTTAAGGGACATCCGCATCAGCCAGTGGGAGCGGTAGTTGATGACGCTGCTTTCACCATGTTACGTTGACGCACGAACTGAGCATTCTGTACTTTAACTTGCTCCTTGCCGTGTCACATTGACATATGGGCATTCGCTGAGCCTGTCGCAAAATCAAAATACCTAAACAGCTGCACTCATAATTCCTTTTAGGCAGTATCGTAATCGCTGATTTTCTTCTGAGCAGGGTCGCAGAGTTTCAGCTCAAAACATTCTCTTTGCAAGAAAAAGTTTCTTATTGATAATACTGATGGTAACTTCTGCATTTTGTTTATTTTAGTGTAGTTGTTTCTGGACATTATATTATTATTGTTTTGTTGAACTTATTACAATAACCATTTGAATGTCCGCAGCTTATATGTGCGCTGGTCGAAACGTGCCAAATAGTCACGCCGTGCACTCAGGGTGGCAATTGTCGATGATCTTCCGCAAATTTTTCTAATCCACCGCTGTACCTTGTTTTCTCAATGACACGACTTTTTGCTGGTGCAGCTAACTACTGTGTGTCCATGCCCAGGCTTGCGTGCTTCATATTTGACTCTCGTATACATTTAATCCCGAGTAATAGTCCTAAAGAAAAGCAATTTATAATTTATTACTTGGAAGTGTTGCCACGAGCTGCTTGCCTGCATGGCTCTTCCATGCTTACTCAGTATTACTTCACTTACAAGTGGACGTACTTAAATCGGCAATACTGCCGTGCGATCATCATATTTTGGGACATTACAAGAACTGACACAATCTCGTATGGTAGCTTATCAGTCGATTATTGTGAGTTACGTGCCGTTTTTCTTTTGAGTTGCCCCACTTAGCTTTTTCACCAGTGTTCACATGGAGTACCTCGTTGAAAAAGAATGTGTGTTTGTCTTGGGCCTATAGTCTTTGACCAGCCGCTTCAGCTTCTTACTTGCCTAACCCTTAAACATTGGTTCGGTTCCTGCTCAGAGTTTACAAACTTGGAATTCTAATGCTGTGGTGTAGGTTCTACATGCACGAGAAAAGCCGCATGGAATATTTGAACAGGTTTGCAGTCGTACATGTGCAAAAAAGCAGAAAGCCACTGCGCATCAACTGTGACTGTGACTGACAGTCTTGGCACATGGTGAAAATGCCTAACCTATTTTGAAAGCAAGTACTTATTGCTACTGCATACTGTCATACTGTAAGCATATATGATCCTTTATTTTTAAGGCTACTATGATCGGCACATGTTGCCTTCTATGCGTGGTCTCTACATTGTTGTAATTGTGGCTGTTAGGATGTTACCGAGGTGACACAATTACTGTATGTTACGTGACTGATAGGATATTCACGCAATCTCAGTTTTCAGTCACAGCGACTGCATAACTGATTAGATCGGAACGGTATGCACAAAGACTTGTACATTTATATATTTAAGTACACATTGAGGAAACTACTATTACCAGTCAAATCAATTGAAGCTCCTTGACTACATTGTGTCTGATAGCCTAAGTACTTATTGCTTTAAAATGTTGAACATGTGCTATTGAACTTGTTGATAGCTGCACTGTACAAATTTTGTATTTCTATGCTAAGCACAACTAACTTTGACTTTGCACGTGATAGTGGCACTTGTTGGCAATGTTGATTGTGGTTTATATGTTAGCTTGTTAATCAATGTTAGTTATTTATATGTAAGTGTTGATTATCACTGAGCTTTCCTATAATTTCACACAGTTTCAAGAGCATTTCAATACTACCTTTATATAGTTATGTAGGCAATATGTGGCTCGGAATATTCCTTCATAGTGTGATATTGTTTGACTAGTGTTTTATGAGCATCATGCAACAGTGTTTGTTAGCGGAATTTGATAGCAAAATCAAACATGTTACTGTGAGCTTGAAGCTGGCGTTGGCATGTTGCACTCGGATGAATTTACTGTTCGCACGTCGAATGCATATGCATTGGAACTTAGTTGCAGCTACATTCAAACCACGATATAACGAACCCAGATATAACAAAATATCAGTAATAATGAAGTCATTGAAAAATGGTGTTGCAATAGATATGGTGTTGCAAATAAACCTTTATAATGCATTTTCAGGTATAACAAACTTAATTATTGTTACAATGAGGTTTGAGTTTATTCTATGCATGGTTTTCGAGGGCATTGTTTTTTAGAGCTACATTTTATTTAGTAAGTGTCGCTGATTAGTGTTATGAAAGAAGTTTGACGACCTGCATCACATTGGTAGTAATGCTCTATGTACTTGTTTACAGAAAGAGAAAACGGCAAAAACTTTGTTGTTTAGGTTTATAATTTCCCCGATTAACATTTCTGGCTAGTTTGAACTGTTTAGCCATATTGTTAACCGTTGTGGTAGAAGTGGTTAATTTCATTCGTTGGCAGTGTAGTTTAGTTGTGATACAATTGAGCTGAATCCATGAAATGCTTAAGTGTAACGACAAGTCAACATAAGACGTTTTCTGAGCATCATGTGACTGCCTGGCCTTGATATACGCATGTGATCATGCTGTGTGCTTTGATGAAGGCATAGTTTTGTCACTGCACACAGCCTTGGTGATGAGGTCAGTTGGCATTAAGACATTCAGCATGGCATTCTAGTCACGAAATTGTATCATTTGTGATAACTAAGCATTATGCTGAGGCTGCATGTTTGTGGCAATGGGAAAAGTAGCAAGCTAAGTAGATTACACCCTCCCTTGACCTTCTAAAAATGCAGTTCCTCAGAAAAATCATCAGTATATTAATATTCATTATATGGGCGATATTATGTTGATTATGATGCAGTTACCTTTTTTTGAAGGTCTTCTTTAGTCGCCCTCTTAGGTCCTTCAATGCTCTCGCCATTTTTTAAAATCTATGCAGCTTACATTTTTGACATTTCTTGAGGTGCTTAGTGAATCTCCTGTTTTACTTATTTGAACTATATATTTTTGGCTTGAGTTGGTATTGAAGTTCACAGTTCGCATTTAACCGTTAGTTAATGAAGTTGTAAGTTGCTGTTTAACTAGGCTATGCACTGTATCACTGCCTATAACTTAGTTATAGATTACAGATAGTCCAAAGTAAGGCATTGAAAAGGGAATGCAGCCGACTCTCATTAATTCAAACTCAAAGGGACCTCTGAATTTTGTTTGAATTATCAAGAAGTTCGAATTATTGGAAGTTCTCAGATATAGGACTCTGGGTAAGGTGACACCACAAATTATGATTAGGCGTTCATTTTATTGCATCAATTTTTTAAAAGTATTTAAGCCCTATCTAAACCTAGTGAACAGAAAGCAGAGGTGTAAATTCTACAAGTTTATTGGCCATTTACTGCTGATCATACCTTTTAAGAAAAATCGTGAATTGCCAACTGCTTCATTGCCATATGTATGTGCCTTCAACACAAAGCTCTCTATACCAGTTGAGAAGCATCACAGTTTCAAACATTTGTTTACTTGCAAACTTGCAAAACCTTTTTTTTCTTGAAGGCCTCAGGTGCTTATTTTTCATTTTTAGACTGTTAGGATTATATAAGCACATAAATTTTTAAATAGTAGTGGGAAAACAGCTGATATTTCTTCATATTGATCTGCAAAAAGTATAAATTAACCAAATGATGCAGTTTGAATTAAGAGGCTTTTAAATACATTGAAAGAATAGAGGGCTAACCAAAAAATTGAATTTTGTTTTAATTAACCAAAAGTATGAATTATCAGAGTTTGATTTATCGCGAGTCTACTGTACCTTTATTTCCCTTCTTTTTGTTACGTAGGGGAAGTACTGACCTGCATATCATCATGCCAAGCCTTGCTTATTTTGGGAGCTTATGTATAACTATATTTGATATCTGTCATATTTATGCAGTAATATGAGTATATTTAGATCTGTATGTTGAAATGCATGGTTATCATATATGACATATCAATGTAAATTCTCAGTTTAATGTTCTCGTGTGTAAAGTAATGGATTGCGAATAGAAAATAAAACTCACAAATGTGCATTCCATAAAATACATGTAAAATTGGAAGACACGTTTTTGTGTCTTTTAATTTTACAGGCATTTTAAAAGAGGCACTAAAGATAAATGATAATTAAAATACTTTTCTGCATTAGCAAAATTACACCATACTTCATAAAATTTCCTGTGGCAAAATAAATTGCTCAGCTATGTACTTCATTATGCCTGATCTTTTTCTGCCAAATGGATGAGAAATAAACTCTGAAAGGACACACTTCGAGTCTAAACTCTTCCATTAGCCTAAAAACATAGCAAGGACGAAAAGCAGCTGGTGACGTAGTCATAGGCTACGTATAGTGTGCGACCTCACGTGGTTCTGGTAGGCGCCGGCAATATTGGTGACCACTGAAAGAGGTGTGTTGCATGAATGCGCAGCTGTTAGATTTAATTGGCGAAAGTTAAGACAGTGAATAAAACTTGATTCTTAGTGCACAAAATGTTGAAGAAAGCACAGAATTGATGTTACAGTGAGATCTGTCCTGTATGTGTTCCGTTGAGCCCTAGCCGTCGCTGTTCCTCGTTTTGCGTGCCAAGATAGATAAAAACTAAAAGGTTTTTTTTTTTTTCAGTTGTCTTAAGTGTGTACCTGTTATACATAAACGGACCTTTCTTGGAGGTGTGCTGTGCAGGGATAAGATGTGAAGATAGCGTCGACACCATCACCACAAGACTGACATATATTGGTGCCACTGTTCATATACGATAATTAGAAAAGTGGCCGTATGGCAGCTATTGCACTTGAGTTTATTTCCATTGAGTTTTTTTTTTTTGTTAACAGAAAGTATTTAGCAAAAGAAGCAAAAAAGGAAATGCTGATATTATTTTGAAACTAATAGTTATATTTAAAAGTGGTCTATTTATTTAATTGGTCTACATACATTTTTTTTTCGTTTTACTGTAATTGTGTAAAAATATTAAGTCTTATGGACCACGTACGTGTGTGATTGTTTTTTTTTTCATTTGGCAAAACTGCATGCGAATGAAAATTCATTGTGTTAATTTGAAGAAGCAGTGAACATTGCATAAATGCAATGTTCACTGCAATACACGACCACTATATGCACATATATAAGGCACCACAAAAATGCGTGTGTGCTTGGCGCCGACACACATGAGATGAGCACATTTCGTGCCGCGAGGATCGAGTGAAATATCCTTCGATTATTTCCCGGAGGTAGTTCGCGTACGTGGCATTGGTACATGCCAATATTCTTAGCTCGGACAGGCGCACGACACGCCAAAAATACGCCCGTGCGCACGGATCCGTTCAAGGACGTGACTGAGTCACCCACAGGCACGTTGTATTGTACTGTTATATTCCTGTTCTAACAGCGTTTTGTAACAGCCGCGACACAGTGAAGGAGGAGAGGGGTGATGTGGCGAGACAAGGCGTCCCAGACAGCCTTCACGGACTTCACTCAAGGCAGCGCGCCGTAATTAAAGCGCCGTACAACGCGCTGCGAAGGCGCCGTGCCATTGACGGGATTCAGCTGTCTTTTCCGGCACTGCCCACCGTCCAAGACCGGCTATTATGCGGCGGAAACAACTTTATTTTTGTTCTTCCTTCCGTCCCGCATCGTGCTTGCACGACCCACTTCCACGCGCGGCCGCAACCCTCCTCTCTCGGACCTTTTGCGCCTTAGGCAAAAAACTTCCACGCACTGCACACCTTAAAAACAAACACAAAAATGTTACAAATAAAAATAACTTACCGACATTAGCGCCATCTATGTATGACAATACAAAACATTTACGCGTTTATATATTAAAAAAAAACGTATGAAGTATTTTACATTACGGCTCACAGATAGCAAAAATATTATGTAAAGTTCAAAACAATGTTTGCAATATTGCGGTTTTCGAAGATGTGTCGGGTAACTTGTCGCCAAATTCACTTCACCATCACGCTACGCTTCGGCGCCTTCTCTTTCTCCAGGCTCCAACAGAGAGCTACTTACCTCTAGCCTCGCCAAGGTTATAGTGTCTATGTTAGTTTCTTATCTCGCCGCTACACGCAATAACGCTCAGACAACCCAAAATACTGGCGCTGCAAGTCAACCAAGCATAAAAATTTGCTTGTTAGAGTGCACGTGTAGCGCCATTAAAAAGCGACAATGAAACAGAAGTAGTCGCAGCGGCAACTTAGTGAACTACGCTGTTTTCCTAAGAGTGCCGCGTCAGGATTGGCTCGAGTGTTGCGTTTCCCGCAACAGGTTCGAGCTGAGCAGGCAGCCGGAAAAATCGGCGGCGCAACATTCGCTTCTGGGCGCGCGTAGCAAGCGGTCGTGGTACTTTTCCGTGCGTGGTGTTTCATTTGAGCGCGAACTTTATCATCAACCATGGCTCCTGTGCTCGGCTACTGGGACATTCGCGGGGTAAGCGAGGCTGTTCGCATGTTTTGTAAGCGTTAGCTACGGTAACTGCGTCATTTACCGTCTCTGCTTTTCAGTCTTTCTCATTCTTGGCGCTGTCTTTTTGTACTTTTCTCGAAGATCCGGCCGGGGCTGCACGCCGGCCGGGGGGGCGCGCCATCTTATTTTACTGAAGTCGGCAATCTAGCGCAACTTGAAATCGAGTAGTCTGCGAATCCTCTGCTCGGCTTTAATGTGTCGTCGTAAGAGCTGCCTTTGAGGAGTTTTGCTTTACATTTTACTCCCTTTTTTCGGTCTTCGTTTTTGGGTCGTCTTCGACGGAAACTCGGGGCGTTTCTTAAATCCCAAAGCGTGTGGCACGTGTATGAATAACATACAAACGCTCATACGAACCCATTTTTATCGATACATGGCTAGTTTAGCGCTGCGAACCTGCATCACATCCGGGTCGACTACAATTTCCGTGGTCGCACCTATTCGATGCCGAATGAAGCACGAACAAATTCGTGGTTATCACAAAAACGGGAATCATGGGCTTCTTTTTAAGGCGGGGTCGGGTTGCATTCTCCACGCCGGACACCCAATTACGCAGACCGGCCGGCGCGTCACGCCCAGCTAGTCGGGCTTGCTTTAAAAAAAATTATTGGATAATTTTGAAGCACATACGCGCGTCTGAGATGCCGGCTTTGCCTACAGCGTTTATACGTTAAACGTTCTTTAAACAACTTCGCACTCGCTGGTTTAAGTCGGCCGTTAGCAACAGGTTGCATGCAGTTCGGAAAGGCCCTTCGCACATGCTACAGTAAATGGCTCGCTTATCGCGACAAAAGCCTTTCCGTTAACGGTTTTGCGGCACGAAGGAAAAGGTACTCTGTTCGCGATAAGACCTATCAGCTACGCTCTTTTGCGCGGGAAAGATAAAAACTGTCCTCGTAACTATTATTGCGTGCGGACAGCAGAAAACCTTTGCGCAGGCCGAATTTTGCGTGCAGTTACGCGTGGAATAGTTATTTTTCAACGATGTTTTCTTTTTTTGCATCATTTGCGGATAGCGGCTGCCGACCTAACATGGGTGGTTAAACAAAACTTTTTTTCCCGTGCTCCACCTGTGCGATTATGTTCGGTTGATTGCAGTGCTTACTGTGTGTAAAGCCGATATTAGAAACGCAATTATTCTAAAATATCTATATATATATAGAATCGGCTGCCCTCGTGTTGGTGGTCACGTGGCATTCCGCAGTGAAGCACGAGGGCGTGAGTTCGATTCCCGCCTCTGCATTGTTGCCTTTTTATTCGGCACGTGAAACATGAGGCGTTCTAATTTAAATAGTCACTGCAGCTGCATGCGCACGCAAGTTTTTTTTTCTTTTTTTTTAGTACCTAGCCTTCCTTTCAACTCTGTTGCAATCGTTCAGAAGCTTATTGTATTCAGCACTGTTTCATGGTGCTCAATAAAAGAGATGCAGAAAGGAAAATTAGGTATGTGAATGTCGAGCTCGTATTTAGGTCACCTTTAATGCACGGAATAAAGGCGCACTTGGTGAAACGCGCTGTGCCTGGCGCTCTATCACGCACCGTCTCGCCGTAACCATGGCAACGGCCACTTGTGTACGCTAGAGAGGAGGAACCCGCCCACTTGTCGGGTTTCCTTCCCTCTTTTGTATAGACAGCTGCACTGGTGTGAGAGCTATGTCGCGTCGATATCGGGACTACAAACGCCGGGACGTTACATAAAAAATAAGCCCCACCTACTGCAATGGCATTTACGCTAAATCAATTTGCTCAACTTAAATGCTCCGACCAGGAATTGTCGCCCTTTTTCGGGGCATTGAGCTCTTCTCGCGGTTTAAGATGGTTCAACTTCTTCTCTGAGACGTGTTTTGCATCGCTGGTTTCAAATGGAAAACTTCCACAAAGTTTCAAGAATGCCTTGAATGTATCGACAAATTTCTTATTGTTCTGATGTCAGCCACTGACAATATTTTAGAAAAAAAAAACAAGCAATAACATGGGTATCTTTAACTATACATAGTGATAACATTTGCAGAGAGTGCCTTGAATAAGATCTAGCTGGTGCTTCTAGGCTGGTTTCACAAAACCAAGTTGTACAGAAGGACAGCTTGTTTTTGCAAGTAAATGTATCTATTTTCAGGTTCTAATAGACTGCTGTTGATTGGCCATTAAGGTTGCTCATAAAGAAAAAACAAAAAATTTAGTCGCCTTACTGAGAAATGCTGTATCTTTACAGAAAAGGGTGATGAGTTTGCAGATTTTTAGGTCTTTGTTCATCATTCACTTTGTATCTTAATTGTACTGTCAGATCTTTTCTGTTAAAGCTTCCAAGTCAAATTGACTACGGCGATCAAATCTTTGATTATACTACTTGAGGGCAATATATACAAATTTTCGCTTTCATGGATCTGCAAAGTCTAGTGTAAATATTTTGCAAATCGGCACTGAATGGCTGACATAATTTAATAATATAAACTGTACTGGTGCTTTTGAGTGACTTTTTTTTTTAATTTAAAGAGCTTGAGCTTAGTATTTTAGAATACACTTATTGTACAGATAGTGCTAGAAATTTTCATGCTAAACTCGAATTTTCAATAAAGTGGCTTGGTAAATTTATTGCAATTTTCTTGGAAAAAAAGTCTTGTTCCTCTGTAAAGCAACTACTCGTATAAGGGCCACTCTTGCGAGGTACTCCAAGGCATTTAGTCCTGCATTAGCATGTCGAACTCCCAAAGTTCCATGCAGCACATTTCGGACATGGCAGGCCAACTTGTTCAGTGAGTATTTGAGCTTGCTACTTCACTTGAAATTGTCCTCCAACTGTCTTGCATTGCTGCCTTTACGTACACCTAAACCTTGGTATAACAGTCACCTGTCACAAAAATACTTCGTTATATCCGAAAATTTGTTGTTATACCGATTTTTTGTTACACTATTTATGGAAAAGCTATTGATCACTTTATTATAACCAATGTGGTTTTAATGTAAATGCAACAGCTTCGTTATACTATGGTTTGCATGTGTTGGTAATTGGCCACGGCAATTTTTTCTTCAGTTGGCCCAGCCCATCCGTCTGCTGCTTGCGCACGTGGACGCCAAGGTGGACGACAAGCGCTACTCGTGCGGACCCCCGCCGGACTTTGACCGCAGCTCCTGGCTGAACGAGAAGACCAAGCTTGGCCTGGAGTTCCCCAATGTACGACGAGCTCTCGTTGGCTTGTTCGCATTTCTGCTGTGGGTGGGAAACTGGCCTTGGTAGCTGAGTATATGGAACATTGCGCTGATTATCACAGCACTGCGGATTCAATCTTTTGTATGGTGTTGCTGTATTTTGAGTGGGGTGGAACTAATGAGGCTCAGACATACTTATGGGAACACTAACGTATACATCTCATGAGGCTGCATCGATAACAGGTAGAAATGTCTAGAATGTCAGAGTTTTGGTAACAAAGCTGTGGCCGATGTAACACCCTAGCCTATGCAGTAGTAGCCTATGTGCAGTAGCTTGTAGACAAGTACCTCAAATGCTAACGCAATCAAGGTACTAGCCACACACACGCCATTGATTCAGCCATTTAGTGTGCATGTTCTGACTTATCTGAATAGTTTTTATAAATCTGAGTATGTGCAGCACATGAAATGCAACTACAGTAGCACATTCTCGTACTAGCCCGATGACTTAGCAAATTCATGGTACAATTTGGTCAGTATTACTCGACCATTCGTAAAAGACCATCTCAGCAGCACTTCGTAAGACAGCATACAGTGCTAGCTATGCGTTTTTATTGGATTTCTGTGAGAAAACATCTTTTTGGCGTTTTCATAGTTGGCGTGCAAACTGTGATCTTGGCACAGATTTCCTCAGCGTAGCAGCTGCGAATGTCGGATTTTTTTGGGGGGGCGCTGCTCTGTTTTAGTCTCTGAGAAAGTCAAAATGGTATTTTTCTCTGCATGCCCCATTGTGTTTGCTTCTTTATTTACAGCTGCCTTACTACATTGATGGCGATGTCAAGCTGACCCAGAGTATGGCTATCCTGCGTTACCTCGCCAGGAAGCATGGTTTGGGTAAGACTTTATTTCTCTGCAGTTTTTGGCGCATTGGTTATTTGAACTGAAGTGAATATAACCTCACCTGAACAGAATCTTGAGCTGGGCTAGTTTGACTTACATTGTTGTAGTACATAGTGGCCTAGGATTAAATGGAAGACATCAGCGGGAAACTGCAGACCACATTGTATCTGCTTGCTGCACACCATAAATTGGTCCTTGCAAGAAAGGTGTTCTTAATGCATACATGGAAAGAAATATAACTGTAGCACACCACAAATAAGTATACAGACACAACAGAGAACATGAGCGAAAATCATAGTATTTTTAATACATGTGGAATTTCTCGGATACTTTTTTGGTGAAGGAAAATCTTGATTCTTCCCATTTAAATGAGGGTTTCACAGTTAAGTGTGATTGTAAAATTGTAAGTTGAGTGAAGTGACTCATCTGAAAATTGCTGTGGAAAAATAATTGTACATTTACCGGTGAAGTTTAACTGTATGGCAGCAACGAATTTTTTTCTCTCTAAAGTCATTTAATTTGCTCGCTGTAGAATGCACTTGTCTAAGCCTAATGACGTAACTAGGGCCAAGTGCTTAATGGTAATGCAGGAGACTACTCTTTCGAGGAGTTTCAACGAGTGTAATGGGTCTAATCTTGACACCGGAGAATGCTTGTTTGAGTAGTTTCAATGCAGATTTTTTTGCGCAGAGGGCAAGACTGAAGCCGAGAAGCAGCGAGTGGATGTCTCTGAGCAGCAGTTCGCAGACTTCCGTATGAACTGGGTTCGTCTCTGCTACAACCCTGATTTCGTGAGTATGACCCTTTCTTCTGTTGATCGCAGTTGTGACTTGGTTAATTGCCCCCTATAGAAGCTCCGATGTTTAGCGTTTGCCTGTGTTGCACGGGTCGGCACGAAAAGGTGGAGCTCCCTCAGTCTCTCTCAAGAAATATACACGCAGACCTCATTTTAACAAACTTGCATCTTGCACGCAATTAAGTTCGTTATAACCGAAAATTTGTTATAAAGGTGTGTTCCTAACAATAAACTTATTGCAAGACAATTTCATTTACTTTGCTATAACAGATATCTCGTTATATCCGGGTTTCTTATATCGAGGTTTGATTGTATTTCGCACGTGAGGCTCACTAGGACAGACTCATTGAAGCTTTCCTCTACCGAACTCTAAACTTTTTCTCAACCGAACTCGCCATTACATTACTTCCCCGGACTCAGACTTGCAGTTCGATCCGAAGCTAAGCGAGTCAGTTCGCGCACCGCATGCTCGAAAGTGCCGTTTAAAGAAAAAAACTCTTTCTTTATTCTTTGCAAGAGCACTTCAGTAGTATTCATTTGTGACTGATTGACGTAAAATTAAATTTGTTGGTGCACCTCTCAGCAAGCCGTTAAAAATTTCTTGAGTGGTGGTTGTTGCTAAACTGATGTTTCGACAAACGACTTGGATTTGCTGCCTAGACGAAGACAATACTTGCCAAAAAAAGTGGCGTCAGCAGTACATGCTGTTAGAAATTTCTAGCCTTTCCAAGCTTCCATCTTTCCCTTCGCTACTGCATTCAGATTTTCTTATTTTTAGAGGCATTTTTTTGTGTAGCGTTGTAATTTGCTGTTTTGATGGCATTAGTTAACATGATACATGGCATTTGCGGGGTGAGTCTGGGGGTTCAACCTCTTTTCTTTTGTTCGTACAAATATCTAGTCAGGAAATCCTGATCAGTAAGCCTATGACAAAGACCATAGATGTTGAATGAAATAACTTGTAATAGTTTTTATCTTTAAAACTACCTTTTGGTTTCAACATTCTTTCAGGAAAAGCTGAAGGGTGACTACCTCAAGAACCTGCCGGCTTCTCTCAAGGCTTTCTCCGACTATTTGGGAACCCACAAGTTCTTTGCTGGGGACAATGTAAGTTGGGCACATCCTGGACACTGTGCGTTTCAGGGCTCTATAATTTTCACTCTAATTTGTTTAGAAACATGTTTACATATTTCGAAGGGGATGGGCAAAAGTAGGTTACTCACAATGCATCTTGACTGTAGATGGCAAATATAAAGCACAGGAGGGAATTATCTGGTAGTAGCTCATATGGCATGCAAGATGATAAGAATGGTAAACAGAAGCATGGCACGCATGACAAAAATGCAATGTAGCTTGTGCGGCAAAGAATGTGTAAATCATATGAGGTATAACATGATAAGAATGACACAGGAATGTAGATTTCCGAAACAATCTTTGTCTTTGCAATTTCTTTTAAAATGAGATGTGTGCTTCAGTCCTGCATTATTCTTCCTGTCTTTTTTCTTGCTGCATGAAGTAAAAGGGTGTTGAGGAGATATGTTTATATTACATTACAATAACTTCAGTTAGCTACACCATATTATGATACCGGGTGTGTTAGCATATCCTCTCATTCTCTATTTTTTTCTTTCCAGCTCACCTATGTTGACTTCATTGCTTACGAGATGCTTGCCCAACATCTCATTTTTGCTCCCGACTGCCTGAAGGACTTCGCCAACCTCAAGGCCTTCGTCGACCGTATTGAGGTACAAAGCATCGAGGGATGTCGCATTATGCTCGTGTTTTGTTGCTGTTTCACAAGCTTAAAAAAAAAAAACAAGTTGCAAGTTTTTACTTTGCAATTACGGTAGACTCAGTACCATGGCTGATGAATTTTTCGAACTCCAAAAATACAGACTCGCTGGGTATTTCGGACTTCATAAGTACATCGTAAAGATTCCCGTGGCACTAATTCATTTCCACAACCAATTTTTGGGACGAACTTGTGCCCCAAAGTTCAATTTTCTGCACTAAATCGCTCGTTTTGAGCCATGCCCTTGAGCTTTCACAGCTGCCATGTTGGGTTTTGCATGGGCTGGGCTGGACGAGTTTATTTATTTATACTGTTAGCCAAAGGCCGTTACAGGGTGGAGTACTGAAATACTCTTCGCACATTGTTCAAAGTTTGGCTTCTGGTGGCTAGTTGTGTGGCATCCAAGGTTGGAAGCGCATACAAGCTTTCAGTTTCGGAGGTGTTGTCTGATCTTTCTTGGCTGGCTAAACTGCGTCGGGGACACAATCTTTAGTAACGGGGCTCTGCAACTGGCCCGGAACATGTGGGTTCGTTCATGGCTATAGCAGTAGCTTTTTGACGAAGGCGAACTCTTGGAGGCTTGCATACTTGCAGTGTCAGTGCAGATGAAAAAAAAAAAATGCCAGACTGCATTGTTAAACCCCACCAGACAGACGAGAAGTGCGTGCATCTTCTTGTGACTGGCATCAAGTTTTTGTTTGCGTGGAGCCATCAACAGTGCCGCCGGCAATGGGTGGTGGCAGCAATTTGCCAACACGCTGACGATGTTGTTGTAGCCCAAATACAACCAAATTTGCTCATCGTCAAGGTCAGCATGGTGCAGGGCATTATGGGGATTTCTTTTTTTTCTTTTTTTTTGCTGCTGTAAATCTTATTATGTCCAAACCATGCCTTCCTTTTTTTTTTTTCTCTGTTCAATGTTCTGGGCTATTTCGCTGTCCCTGCAAAGTCTTAAACATCCGTCTGCGACTGTAAATGAAAATTTCTTAAACGAAACTGCTGCTTAAATAGAACAAGTGCTTTTGACAAGACTGGTTTCATACTTGTATTCTGCATCGTAATTGATCTCTTGGCAAATGTAATTCCGGTTATATGAAACGTGTTTCTTTGGTCCCTCCGGGTTCTGTTTCAGGTCCACTGCATTTCGGGCACACTGAAAGGAGTTCACAGCGAATAACTCTGCTCTCTCCTGCTTTCTAAGTGGAAACGAAAGCATGTAACTGATGCAAAGCAGTTTCTAAGTGGAAACAGAAGCATATAACACAGATGGCACATCCTGGGGCATCTGTGTCCTAATAGGAGATAAGTCATGGGAAAGCCTTGTTAACACAAAGTTGCACCCTAGAGAAAGTTAATATACATTAGAATCTCAGTAAACAAGTCTGTTAAATGAAACTGCTACATCGGAAAAAGTGCTTCTGACAAGATTGGTGTTGTGCTTGCATTCTGCAGACTTGTTCATCTGTTGGTTAATGGAACTCCTGTTAAATGGAGCTTATTTCTCTGGCCCATTCTAGTTCTGTTTAATGAAGGTCTACTGTAGTTAAGTGTAACGGGTTATTGCAGGCAGATCTGTGCTAAGCAGTTGTAGTACGCCCATGCCGGTGATTAAAACGGCTTTCCAGTCAATTTTGATGGCTTGCAGGCCATAAACAGCACTGGAATGCAAAATCATTAATGAAGCTTATTGATTGTTGAACTAAGCCCTCAGCCATAACACTCACGTGGATCTAGACATGTTTCTAGGAGTTCCTGCTAAGTGTTTGACATTATTGAAATTAACATGTATATTCTGATCAGTCACTGAAAAACAATAGCTCCACTGTAGCAATATTTTTTGTTGCAGCAGTAAAATATGAGTCTAAGCTTGGCCAGCCAAATTTCTAGGCTTGCATTCTCTGTATTAATGTTGGACTAGTTCTTGGCATATAACGCACAATTTTTCTAGCTTTATTGCACTTAGTCTTGAAGCCAAAAGCCCTATACTACGAAGCTTCTACGGCACTGTTGTCATATGGCGGTTTATTGTAAAACACTGGTGGTATTCACAGTCGATGTAGTGCCGTCTGAACACTAACTCGGATCACACGCATACAGCAACACACCAGAGCCCCTCTTCTTCCTCGTCTTCTCTACATGGTGTAAAACTTCGAAGTACGTGAAGCCGTTAGGTATCGTATTTGCTCTATTGTAACACAAATTTTCCCGAATTTTTCGTATTCGAAGTTGACCCCTGCGTGACAAGTGCCAAAATTCAGGTTGTCAAGAAAGTGCAGCGATGCACTCAATCCTTTCATTTGTTTTGTTTTTTCTCCCTGGGTGCGATGAACATTCTCCCCTCGTCTTGCAATCGTGGTTGCGTTACAGTGGAGTAAATACGGTAACTCTTTTGGTGCTAATTTGCTGCAAGCCACATGAACGTGTGGTGAGAGCACTAACCATTGTGCGTAAACCTATTTCTTTTCTTGCAGGCTCTTCCGCACGTTGCGGCCTACCTGAAGTCGGACAAGTGCATTAAGTGGCCCCTCAATGGCGACATGGCCAGCTTCGGCAGCAGGCTGCAGAAGAAGCCATGAAACAAGCATTCATTCTCTTTTATTTCGAACAAAGGTCTTTGACAATAAAATAAGCATTAACTTTTATTTCTTCTATTGATGCTTTCACGAAATCAAATTTCTTTCGCCCCTTTAAGACATGTCTCCAGTTGTTCGACCGAGGCCTTAAAGGGCCCAGCACCCTTTTTTTTTTTTTGCTATCATATCTACGGGATTAAGTCTGCTCGAATTTAGATCGGCCGCCCCTCAAATCGCTTTGAAAAAAATATTACCTCGAGCACATTTTGTTTAAAAAACCTTAGTTTACAATGTCTTGAATAGCAACAAAGTCGAATAGGACTTTTGACAGTGCTTTAAAGCTGTGCAGGAAAGGTAGATTTGGAAATACGCGGGGATAATTTTCTGGAACTTTAGAACTGAAACCAGTTTTTGGTTCTAGGCCGACCCCCCCTCCCCAACCTCAGATTTCAAATTATGACAAAATGGGTGGAGCTGCAATCTTGTAAATGCGGTACTTTATGTATGTAAAGTGTTGAACATAGAGATGAATGTAAAATATAAAAATTCCTGCACAGAAGCTGAACGTGGGTTTCTAAATCTGAGTACATCATGATAGATCTTCCATTTTTCATTTAACTCTGCCTCTGATGTCCTTGGGTACTTCCACTCGCTGCACGCCTTTTACACAATCGTACTGGAAGTCTCGTCTTATGATGGCTGTTGCGCAGATCACCTAGCACTGTGTCGCAATCGTTCTCAAGTCATGTTTAAAAGCCTGGATCCTTTATGTGGCAAAATATGTTTATATATTTTCTAGCACGCTGAACTGTGGCCTATCTGAAACCACATGGGCACCTCTCATGTTGTCAAGCCGATCTGAACACACAGGCTCTGGCTTCACTAGAGTTGCCACCGCATGGCTATACGCAACCTCTGATGCCGAAGGATGTGTCTCGCTGTATATGGGCCAGAAAGTGGTTAGAGTGCAAATAGTGCCTTCTTGCTTTTTTCTTTTTTCAAAGTTTGCACTGCTGTATTGCTTGCATTCCACATTACCCACAAAAGGCAAGAAATTGACATGATTAAGTTGTCTCAGGCACCTTTAATTAAGGGCAATTTGATCGAAAAATGTAGCACTTGCATGCGATGTGGGATGACTGATCTACAGTATTCATTTGGACTAGGGATGTGGCAGTTCACTGCATAATCATATGCATTGGATAACACGTAAGTAGCAAAAGAAAAATTTGAGATACTGTATAGTTCTGTATGTGCTGTCAGTACGCTAACAGGAAAACTAGCTTTTTATAACTGCAAGTGCTGTTGGTTTGACGACAGGAAAACGTGTTGTTCTTGAAAGAAACAGCTTTTTTTTTTAAGCCAAGTATGGTCCATAGTGTATAGTACGTTACATTAAGAGATCCTGTTATGCTGTCACTGTGTCTGGTAATTCGAATGCACAGAAGCTTGCTACTAGCCAGTTGCGACATTTGACGTTGTTACGAGAGGCCCCAGGGTTTCTTGGATAGCGTGTTGCGAGGGCCAATGGACTGTGCAGGGTGCATCCGGGCAATGGCAAGGCAATGGGTAGCCGGAAGAAAACAAAATGTTTAATTTACAACGTATGTGCAAAGTGTGGGCAAGGAAACACTTCGACGCTAGATGTGCCGGTCTTTTATAGGTGCTCAGATGCTCGAGGAGGAGGGCGCAGCTCCACGGTTACGACACATCCAGCGTATCTGAGGGATGCGCTCAATGTCCGTGACTGACGCACTGAGTGTCTGGATGAGGAAGGTCAGCAAAGAAGGTGAAAAACATTGCACAACGCATAGCGCATTCATAACATGTTCGACAAACTGCAATACGCCATGATCGCATGTAGACTGCAACAACTCTAGTCATTGATGCTTTGTTGCCAACCAGTAACCGATAAGCGTATTTCTTCTGGTTCTGTCTGTTCAGTGGCGTTCAATGTGCACTCATTTGGCTTTTTGAGGAAAAACGAGTATGTTGGCTTGTGCAAAGCGACGCTGTTGCTGAAGGTTATCTCTGACTACAGTCCCAGTTGTGTATTGGTTTGGTTTCACTTCCATCGGACATTTGAATTACGGTTGATTTTGATGTCCTGGAACTTTATTATCCACATTTGTTTTCCCCTTGTATGCTTTTAATAAACTCTCTTTAGTCGGCACTCATGGTGGCATGTATGGTGCTACGAGTGCTGAAGTATAGTCTTGCCTGAAAGACTGCAGCTGTGAATAAAATTTGGAAGACAACTCCCTTATTTATATGAGTCGGCTAAGAAAATGTTGCTAGCATAAGAATGGTTTGCCAGTGTAACCAATAGTCGTCATCATTTAGCCAAACATTGAACATTTGCCAAGAATTTAACCAGTGCTGATAATGTCATAGTAAATACAGTAAGCCACCACTCTCCTCTCAAATAGTCGAAAAGAGGAGATCGATGCCAAGATATACTCGTGCATATATAAAAACTGATGGACATTGAGGCCAGGATTACTAGATTAATATTAGCCTAGATCATCCCTAATGGTTCAGGCAATGTGTATTTAATATTGTACAAGAGCTTTGGAGGTTACTTGCCTACAGTTATTTCTGCCTTTTGCGTGTGCGGCAACTGGTGATAACGAATTCTTCTAAGACGCAGTGTTATGCATCCAGTCAAATACCGCTATGTGAAATTCTGCCATGGGGCAACTTCGATTAGCCCAGAATACTGCAGTGGCCTCTCTGATTGGCTTAAAATGTCACCATGACAGAACTTGACAACATGGCGGAGTTCGACAGTTTCCGCATAAATGGTTTCCGGCTGATTAACATACTTGGTACAATGCATCGCCCCGGTGTGTGTGTGTGTGTTTTGTTTAGGGCATTGTCAAATTCTGGAATGGCGACAGTAATAAAGAGAATTAAAATAATAACGATTTTTGTTGTATTAGTAAAAGATGTTTTTGGCTCGCCGTGAAAAACGCACAAAAATTAAATGTGGGTGGCGACGCCCACCCTGAAAATCGGCGCTCGGCGCCATTCACTTTGACGTCACCAATTTTCACGGCGCCTACTAGAAACACGCACTTGCTAATTGGTAAAAAAGAAGTACATCGTGTTGTGAGGGGGATCAGAGACTTTACGTACCAAGTTTCAGAAAATTTTGTTGCACCAAAAATACATCGAGCGCGCCTTGTAATCCATGACGTCATGTGTGGAAATTTCGGCGCGAGATTTAAAAATGACACGTAGCTTTAATTTTCACCTGAATTAATAAAGCTATAATTGGCGAAATTCACATCATTGAAGTTTTCAACGTTCAGTTTCTGTCTGAACTGATTGCACAGCAGCCCTTTGGGCCAATCGTAGTTGATAGGTAGCGTAATTTTACATGGCGGAATGCAACGGTGTCGGATGATAACCGTAGCTATTAAAGCTCGCACAAAGTGCTAGTATGTAGCCGCGCCGCACCGATTCAGCTTTTTTCTGCACCTTTTCCGCCAGCCCATCGTCTGAGACCGGCTATTACGCGGCGGAAACTTATTTTGGTTAAGTAGCTCTTTCGGCAAGTAATCGCTTCCACAAGCTCGAGGCCAGACCGCCGGACCCTCCTCCCTTGACTTTTATACATTCAGGGGAGAAACTTCCACGCGCATTGTGTCACTAACGTTCACGCAAAATTGTTGTACAGAAAAAGCATGCGCAGATGTTTGCGACACCTATGGGCCAATGTTTAAACCATGAAAACGTTTTATTTTAACAAAAGTTGTGATAAATTGGTTATTCCTATCGCTTACAGAAAGAGATAGTTCAGCATTTTTAGCAGGTAGCATCTGCAACATGTTACCTTATGAAGCAAGTTGAGTTTAGCAGCTAATGCTTTACTGAATTCAACTTCCACACTACGCTTCGACAGCGCTCCTCCTCTCCCGTGGCATTCGCTCCTCGGCGCGCCTCGCTTGTGTTCGTGGCGGTTGCGGCAGATTTCCGTGCGTGGTCTTTCTACGAGTGCGCACCATGGCTCCTGTTCTCGGCTATTGGAACATTCGCGGGGTAAGCTGCACGGTTCGCATATTTCTTTTTTTCTTTTCTAAGCGTTAACTACTGCTATTATAGCACATCATGCAGCATTCTCACACTTCAGTCTCAAATTCTTGCTACTGATTTTCCCCCTTTGTTTGCAAACATAACCGCTAGCCGGCCGGGGCTACACGCATGCTCCTGCTAACTTTTATTCAAGTCGGCCTTCTTTTTGTTGATGTCACCGCGATCGAGTTTGTCTCGCTCTTTGCGCAGATCGTTAAAATGCTATTTTCTTTCGAACTGTGGTGAACGGCAGTTGTAGTAGTCACCCGTTTCGTAGGGGTTTATACACCCCCCTAGTATCCCTCCAGAGAACAAGGCCCCACACCCTCATCGAACTTCTCATGACGGCCGGGGGGCGTAGCCAGACTTCTTTTTCGCGCGTGTGTGCGCGCGTGTGGAGAAGGGGCGTCTTCGCCATAATTCACTCATGTCTGTGTGTACCTCTGAGTGCTGTAGCGTGATGCACATACATGCGAACTTAACTGTGTGGTGCGCGCTGTCAGCGCGCCTCCCGCATGCCGCTCTGTGTTTGTTTAGCTTCTGTAGCCGCGCCCCGCCGCTGTAACTGGAGCCCGCAGCCGGCATCCTTCTCCACGGAGCTCATAGGGTGTGTTGCCACGCCGCTCCTGCATTCCCCCTCTCCGAGATAAGCGGGAAAGATGGTGGCGCGAACTGGAAATACACTCAGCGCGCGGTGTGAGAGTATAAGCATTCTAACGCCGTGGTTCAGTAATGCCACTTATCGTCTGGGATTCGGTTGTCGGTCGCATCATTCTCCGCATGTGCTAACGCGTCCTACAATACTAAGATATACATATTATGAACAGCTTCTTCTGGCTGCCGTAATAAAAATTATAAACTACGAGAATAGCGCAGTATAGAAAACAAAACAATTTGTTTATTTAATCCTAACAGTTTCCGCTGGTGGACCAGCCAGCCTTTTTCGGAGGACCCGCCCGCTTCAGGCGGCTCTTCGTTGTTCCTCTCTTTTTCTTCTACTTGTCAGTCGCCTGCCTCGTTTTTTTTGTTTGGTTTTTTTTCCTTTTGCGAGGCCTCCAATCTGTGAGGGTGGCCCTCTGCTACGGGAACTTGTGTGCTTTCGCTTAAATCCTCCGAAGAATGGGCTGGTCCGCCTGCTGAAACTGTTAGGATTAAATAAATTATTTTGTTCCCTATATGCACTATTCTCGAAGTTAAGAATATATGTATGTATACCACACGTTGCTCGCGGTTTCATATTTTCGCGGGCAAACGTGCTAAGATGTGGGCCGTGTGCGCGCACCAGAAAAAAAAAAAAAAACACGAATTCGTGACAATGACAGAAAATGGTCGCCAACTTCTTTTTTTTAAAGGGCGGTGTCGCTCGCGTTGCATTCCCTTTGCCGGACACCCCAATTACGAAAGCCGGCCGGCGCGGCACGCCCCAAAAATGTCTGCCGCTTATCACCAGCTTAAAAACCCAGAAATGGCACTCGTCTCTCAATGATGTAAGCTCTGCCTCCGGCATTCTGTGTGCCTGGAGTGGACTTCCAAGTGGTTGTCTTGAATCGGCCCGAATATCCAAGTTATGCGGTGAGATAATGGACTTCTTTATCGCTAAAAATAACTGCCGCTCCCTTAAGCGGACTTACTTAGCGCTACCGAAAGAGAGAAAAAAAACAATTTAAATTTGTTGGATATAATATATTATGTATCATTGTACCCGGCAAGCTGCTATTCGTTGTATATGCAGATTTAGAAAAGCGCACGCAAGGGTAGCATTCGTTGCGTGAGCACGCTGTTTCGGTCTCTTGCGCAAGATGTTACGCAAGGGAATAGCGTATACGACGCATGAGCAGTGGCGACAGTTTAAACGCTAACGCGAGGTTTTGCGTACCTGATTCTGAAAGAGTTAAGCTTTCGTGCATGCATGAGCAATTGAAGTAATGAATATGATCATAGCTCGCGCAAGTTGCCCGAGAAATATAGCGACTGCATTTGTGCTAAATATTCACGGGCTTGCGTACACTTGTAAGACACCGTTCGTGCACCTGGATGGCCCGATTTCTGCCACACCCTCCAAGACATGCTGCGGAGTCTTGTTGCAGCCAGCTGCAAGGACGCCGTTGTTCGATCCAAGATGTCTCGTTCCATGTGAATGTTCCCTCAATTACATGCCCATTCACTTTATAAGAACGAGTCCTTTGACTCCTTTTTAAGAGTTCTGGCTTGCCACGTATACACTCTAAAGAAATATCGAGTAAAAAGGGTGTCTTTTTGTCCCACAACAATAATCATCAGACTTGCGTGCGCTTCCTTTCTTGAAAACTCGGCGCTGGCCACTATCCTATCGAGAATGCAATGTAACCCTGATAATGGGCATGTCAATCGTGTCCGGAATGTACAGGGCGCGGGGCGATAGCGCAAGGATGGAACCCAATATATATGACGATTATTGTTGTGGAACAAAGACACCCCTTTTACTCGCTTTTTTAGTCTACGTCAGCTCTTCTGGGGTATTTACTCCCTTTAGAGAGTCCTCTGATCCCACAAGGGAGTTAACGTGCTCCTTTGAAGGGAGTCATGCGTGGCAAGTCGGCGATCACCGGAAAGTCGCACATACATACGCCTTGTTTTTCCCCAGGGATTTTAGTGATCATTACTACACGGACTCGTATTATCGGGAGACATCGAGACTAACCAGAATACGAAAGAGGTCTAAGTCCTCGTGTTCGCTGCCGTGACCAAAACGAGGCAAATCAGGATGAACAAGCCCTGTTTTGCATGGGTGTAGCCAAGAGTAGAGGGTCCGCTTTCCCCCCGCCCCCTAAAATTTTCAATTTTGCTTGCGTCTGTACACGTGTACTTACAAACGCACGCATGAACTTACATAAAGTATAGTTAAACCCTCGCGCCCCCCCCCCCCCCGGAAACATTCCTGGCTACGTTCTTGCCCTTTTGTAATAAATGCATCATACGCGTTGCACTTTTCATAAGCACGCTGTGTGCGCGGGAAATCGCAAAAAAACTGTTTTAAAGAATTGAAATAAGCGCCTGTTTCGGCATCTCGGATGCCTGATCTACGCTTTATCACAACTACTTAGATGCAAAACTCCCTTTATCAGTAACGACGAGGAAATATCCAAATCACGCACTCGTCTTTTCTCCACGCCGAGCGCCGCCATATTTATTATAGTTCGAAAGCCAGTTTTGCGCCAACACTGCCATGCTATCTTTAGCCAAAGTTCAAAAATATGCCGCCACATGCAGTTATGCCGCGACCAAAATGCATGTTGCTCACCATTGTCTCGAGTGAATCAGACTATTCTTTGTGTTCTAATCAATTGTTTATTGAGACCCTTTTAACTAACTTCTGAAGGAGCGAAGATGGGTTAAAATTTTTCAATTAAAAAGTAGTAGATCGCTTTGCAAAACGTCCGATTAGACAGTAATGAGCTTATTATATCTGTTAATTATTAGCATTTTTCTGATAACTACAAATGGCCGCGAAATACAAGAAAAATGCCAGGTGACAAAACCACTGGCTCGCCTCTGCGTACCGTGATTCTGGTGCTCCCTAACGTTCCAAGTACGATATGCTTCCTTCGCACCGTTTCACGACAGTGGTAGGCAGCCACAGCAGTTATCACTTTTGTGGCCGATAGCGAAACATGTTCATCGCAAAGCCACCACCATCGTTGCGGCCCTGTCGAGACAGCACGACCGGGCAAATACCGGTCGTTCGATCCAGAATGTCTCGTTCCATGTGAATGTTTGCTCAATTGCATGTGCATTCACTCTATAAAAACGAGTCCTTTCACTCCTTTTTGAGAGTTCTGGCTTGCCACGTAAACGTCAGCCCTCACTCTGGAGTATTCACTCTCTTGGCCCCTACGCTGCAAAAGCGTGCCTCACAAATTATTATATGTGTGTGTGTGTGTGTGTGTGTGTGTGTTCAGCAGAGCGCGCTAGCTGTAGTGACGCAAAGATGGAACCCTGCAGTAGCCAGTCAATCTGGTGTTCGGCCTAGTTAAGCTTTTCTGATAATGCCGGCCTATAGAGGAGATAAGTATTTTGCTGTAGCACCAAGTATGGCTAGACTTGGCCATTAGCCTTCTCTCGTTATGGTCAGTTCCGCATACTATGCACGCGTCCGCAATTTTGCGCCGAAAACATCTCGTAACCAGCTTTTAAATGGTTTTGGCACAAGCATGTCGCGCAAAACCTACGTGACATGTGATTTTAGTCGCGTGACTATAGTTACGTGACGTAATTTTAGTCATGTAATCATATATTATTTCAGTTCCGTGAGTAGTTACTTATGTTGCGCTATGTCTAGTCACGTAGCAGACTCGGCGTGCTAAGCTATTTCATTCCACACCAGAAAAATCAGCGCACTATAGTTGGTGTGTGCAGCATTAGTTGAAGAGCATGAAGCGAGCGCGGGCCGCTTCATGATTGCAATTCCTGTTCTCACTATCCAGCGAGATGTCTAGTGCAGGGAGCAGTAAAATGGAACTACTAAATGGGATATATTGTACTCTGAGCACTCTAACGTCGTTGAGTCAAGGACAGTTTTTATTTTTAAATTTCGTGCCGAAATATCCGCGCTTGAGGTTTCGCATTTCAGTCTACTTTTTTTCGTACTTTGGCGTCGTTGGCCTGAAGTTGTCTATGGCCCCCTCAGAATACAATGCACTTCCATTTTACAGAATTAAAAACGTTGTAGGCCTCAGTGTTTGACGTCAGAGTGATCGGCACATGAATACCTATGGCCTATGCCAGTGTCCCCTCCCCACCCACATTTTCTTATCACTTGTTTTCTTTAGTTTTCTCGTGTACAAGGCGTTTCCACATGGTAAGGGTGGTTTTTTTTTTGGTTCTGTGAAAATGTAATTTAAGAGTACACGAAAAATCGTTTTTTATTGTTGTTTACGGTGAGTAAAGAACGCATTAACTGCACACACAAAATGGGGAAACGGGGCAGGGCTTCGCCTCTAATCACTTTCCAGGCTTCTATCACATCTACTGTTCTTTACTTCAGCTCACTTGCTGAGAAAAGTATTGGTCTTGCGCACCGATGCAACCGGCAGAATGCCGGCCCATCTGTGTGATGGGCTTGCTCTGAGAGCATTCGTGATCCACTGTTTCTCAGCGGTAAATCGATGCCTGCTTGATCCGCAGCCTTTGATCTAATCGTCTTGTTCCTGGTCATGCATTGACAAAGGAGATGAATAGTCCAAGGTGTATTTTGCTGTCTTGTACGCACCGCATCGTTAATTTGGCGATATAGCGTCGAGAAGGAGCTTCGCTTTCCGGCGCCCTCTCCATCGCAGATTAACGAGCCCGAAGAGTGTTCACTTGATGTGCACTCGAACGTTGCGAGCAGTGTAGAGGGTGGTAGTGGTTAGAGGAGGAGAAAGGCACCTAATTTCTGCAGCCCGGTCGGAAGCACGGCGCAGGGCCTGCGGGGAAGGGAAATGGGAGAAAAGTGGAAAGAAGAGAAAAAGAATAAGTGAGCAGTGGCATGGTCGTCATCAGCACGAACAGCAGTCCGGAAGCAAGGGCAGGGGTGGTAAGGGGCCCGTTCTCAGCGGTAGGACAGTGTAGAGGGTGAAGCGATAAAGAGGTGATACGCAGCAAACGCGCAGCAGGCGAGGGAGAGAGGGGCGTCACTGTGCACTGCGAGGGAAGGCCTGACCTACTTGGCGCCGCCCCAACATATGCGGAGAAAGGAGCTCCGTGATGGAACGGAGACACAGACGGACAACGTTACACAGGCCAGTCAAAGAGCTGCTACGCATCTACAACGTCAACGCATGGTGTACCCTCTCTAGATGTGAGAGAGGGCACGTCACGCGCTGATGCGTTTGGCTTCAGAGAAAGGGGCAATGCGTACATCCTATGACAACTGCACTACATGTACACCATCATGCTCCAGCGCACGGTAGTTTCGTAGGGTAAGTGCTGTACACTGGCCGTGGTTGAACAGTTTCGAGTGGCTTGCGGAGAGCAGTTCTGCGCAGGCGCGAGGAGCAGTTACGTCGTACTTATGGCACACCGTTGGTGCGCCGAAGGCCTGGAAGCTCCTCGTGTCACTATAGATTGCGCTTGATTAGCGTAGATCTCTCGCTTGCTAGTCCGTCCTTCCGCCCATCCAGGATTCGTCCATCCATACGTGTTTGTCCATCTGTAGCTCATGCTATAGGTATATTACGCTATGCCCAACGCTAATTTTTCAACAGAGGTTGCGAAATGACACAGAACACATGCAGCTTTGACCAACTTACCAGTTCTTCCCTGAGTGCTGTACATGACAGAGGTTTTTGGTTGAACACGTTGTTTTAGAGCAATAGCTCAACTCTTCCCAGCACAAACCCAGAAAATAATCTCGTGCATGCGCTTGACCTTGAAGCTCACACAACGTCAATACAGTTCTCTTCCTCCTCACACGCGCATCGTCATGGAACAGTCATGCGCAATGTAGGTTTGTTATCTCCCACGCGTTCCTCTCTGTCGGTCCCGCTAGCCGGCGAGTGTGTGTGCCTGTTGACACCAGGATTCGCGGGACGTGTCGTCAATACAAAGGAAACTACATAGACAGTGTGCCGCTGCTAAAGCATGACGTCGCAGTGGCATGCTTTCCATGGTAATTGTTGCTATTGCTCTCAATTTCTGTACTCTTCTGATAGGTAGCATATCGATCATTAAGGCGAAATTCTTTGATGCCTCATCAATCGCGAAATTCGATCGTCGGCATCCCACGTCGCGGCATTGTCTTATGGCATCAAGTACGAGTTTTGCATTGCCTCCATGACTGGACCATTTTTGGCCAAGCTATGTTGCGATCTGATCACACCATCATGCGACGTCACAAATTTCTAAGATCTGTGACGTCAAATGACTCAACGTCATATGATTGCGTCATCACATTGCTACACAGCTTGATCAAAGGTGGTCTGATCATGGAGGCAATGCAAAACTATATTAGGTGCCTCTCATCTTGGAGGCAGTGCAAAACCACGTTAGATGCGAAAAGCTTTCCAAGGGTGGCGGGGCAGCATTAATACACTGAGGTGAAGAAAAATAAGGTGGCTTTCGCCTCTGAGTCGTCTTAAAGGAATACATAAAGGGATGCGAGTTTTTATATAAACTGTTTAGAATCCCGGCCTCTCTTCACTCGCCTGTTATCCTTCCTTACTTGACTAGCTCGGTTTAACTATGTTCAACCATGGCACTTTTCTTTTTTTTTTGTCTTTCCAGTTGGCCCAGCCCATCCGGTTGCTGCTTGCTCATGTGGACGCCGAGGTAGAGGAGAAGCACTACTCGTGCGGACCCCCGCCTGACTTCGACAAAAGCTACTGGCTCAGTGAGAAGCCCAAGCTCGGACTCGATTTCCCCAATGTACGGAGACGTTTAGCTCATTTAAACATGGGAATACGAAACACACTGCAGGTAGCGTAGGCGTAATGTAGTGTCGTGCTGCCAATATTAAGGTTGAGGATTTAATGCGAATTTTTGGAAGCTGTCTTCTGATGAATGTGAAAGAAAGATATCAATGGCATAAATCTGGGAAAGTCGAAAGGGAGGACACACATCTTGCCATGACAGCCATTTTGTTTATATAAATGCTTGTTTTATTTTTACTCGTATAAACTTCAAGAATCGTGTAAATTGAAATCAATATAATTGCATTGTTCTATTGGGTCATCACTGTAACAGATCAGCGGTAGTTGCGATTTCAGTAATGTCACATTTCATATACACCGGTGCACAATAAAAATAAAAAAGAAAAAAAAACGGGGATTAAAATTTTGAAGATGCTATACTTATGACTGTCAAGCCACTCAAATATACGATGTTCGAAAGATAAATTTGAAGGGGGTCACTTGAAAGGATGTCCCCACCCTCCAGCCTAAGCACAGGGGAGTGGGGTTCTGGACCCTCCCACCATGATTTACACCACTGGAAAAGAGAATCGTGAATTACTTAAATTAGTTGAATGCAGATATTGCAAATTATTGGTTATCAAGGGGCTGTCGAGCAAGCCTTTCAATGTCGCACATTTGTTCTGAAATTTCTAACATAACGAAGCTATCTTTCCGATTTGATTATAGTGAGGTATGGCTATTTATTAATATTTTAACATCGATATGGACTTTCAGCAACGTGTAGATACATTTGCTAGACTGGGACAAGCAAAAAAAAAAAATGCTGTTCTTTAATTGCATAAAAATGCATATTTTGTCAATGCTTCACAATAAGTAGATGCTAAATTATGAGCACATCATGAGACAAAAGGGAAAAAGCTGGAAACATGGCTCTCAAATAACTACATCTGGAGTTTACTCTTCATGTTGTCCAAAAGAAAAAAAATTATTGAAAATGCTTATGGGGGTAGAAGTTATCCATATTGCTCATATTTCTATTGTAGTATATTGTATAGAGGAGGAAATTGTTTGATAATGAAAATTATCATACCGAAACTTCGTATCAATCATGATACATGACTTGTATCAAATTTTATGGCAGGTTGTGCATGCAGTGCATATACTCGTAACCAGTACACGTCTGTGCTTATTGACTTTGCCTGGTGCATTAGAAACCAACATCTGTGCATGGTAGGTAGAAGGCCATTTACAGCCTACTTGGCAGCTTGAAAAGTTTATTATAGATGTGCCATTTTTTTCTCAGTGTGCTCCTCACTGTGCCATCTTTAATTGCAGCTGCCATACTACATTGACGACGATGTCAAGCTCACCCAAAGCATGGCCATCCTGCGTTACCTTGCCAGGAAGCATGATTTGAGTAAGACTAGTTCAAAACTTTGTTTTAACGCGATGGAATTGAAGATCTCGTTTTGCAGCAATTTCAGTGTCACCATCGTTGGCTGTGAGCGAAAGATCTTGTCCGCGACCGAAAAACAGAGAAAAATTTAATAAAGTAACCTTTGGATTCGAGAGAAAATTGAACCCAAGCACAGCGTGCCCCTTACAGACAAGTTGCGACATCCCATGGCAGCCCCAGTAACGACCGAGCGTGCCATGCTCAAATCGGCTAATGGCTGATACCAGACCTGGGACGTGATTTTGGGCCTGTACCCTCATTTGTCGTGAGAAGAGAAAACGGTTTTAAGCTTGCTTTGAGGATTTATTTTAAAATACAAGCCACATGCTGCGCTTTAATATTTCGCACGCTTGTTGGGAGCCTCAACTATCGGTTGACAGCGTTTTCTGATTATGCTCAAAAAGTGTTGCGGGAGCCCTTTAACGCATGTCATATTTCCTGGCAGAAGCGTCGAATCACGCCAGGTGTCAAATCATCTGAATTGGCAATGAGTGGATGTTTAAGGGACCACAGATATAAAAGCTCTTGGATATATTTAACGATCATCAGCTGTGAGAGCATCAACAAAGTGAACAGCTGTGTAGGTTCACATGTAATTCAGGTTAATTGTAATTTTTCAACTCTACAAGTAATTGCATAAACTCTGCGAGGATGTACCGGCTCCATGTGGTATGGCTGTGTATCCTATACCGTAAAATGCAGAGCAAGCGCCCCGCCCCATATATGGTCAACAATAATCTGACCACATTTGGGGGGGGGGGGGGGTGCTTGCTTAGTTCGGTATTGGTCATTGGCTCTTATTTCAGATATTCCGAAAAAGGAAGCGTGAGTGCTGGCACGTGTGCACTTGCTCGGCATTTTACCTTAGTGCTGGTGATCAGAACACTCCGTTGAGGAACGTGAATGCTGTCTTGTTGCGCAGTGGGCAAGACTGAAGCTGAGAAGCAGCGAGTCGACGTCGTCGAGCAGCAGCTGGCGGACTTCCGTATGAACTGGGGTCGTCTCTGCTACAGCCCCGACTTTGTGAGTGTGACGCTGCCATTGCGCTACCTTGCGGTGATATCATTATCTGCCTGCAGCGGTGGCTCGGAGGTTACCGTGCACCTTGACTTAGAGGTGTTGAGCTGCTGGGCCCAAGGGTATCGGTTCGATTCCCAGTTATGACAGCTGCACAGTGATCGGGCAATACTCGAGAATGCCTGCATGCTCCTATTAAGATATGCGTATAAGAACCTCAGGTGGTCAAAATGCAGTGTTTGAGGCCGAGTACGAATTGAACAGGCCTTGTTTCAGTGTACCGATGGACATCTTCACATATTTCTGCAAACTTAGCGCTACAGATTATAAATAAAAACCTTGGGCAGACTGTGTACCAATAAGCCACCGAAAATAGTGATTCCTCACACTAAAAAGAGAAAAAAAAGGGAAATCGAAACTATCTGCTCACACAAATGGGCATTTCTGAGATGGAGTGTTGCTCACAGTGCATTGGATGTCTTAGGGATTTGCAATTTGGAATCCATCTTCTGCGACAAGAATTTTTTTTTTTGAGAGAGGGGAGGGGGAGGTTGTACGATTTTATTCAAACTAGCATGATGATGTGTATGCATTTGACAAATAGGTCATATGAAACATAAATGAAACTGCTATAAACAAGATTGAGCGGTAAACAAGCTTTTGATCTCAAATGTCCACAGGAAAAGCTGAAGGGCGACTATCTCAAGGACCTGCCGGCGTCCCTAAAGGCTTTGTCCGACTATTTGGGAGACCACAAGTTTTTTGCTGGAGACAACGTAAGTGTGCTTCATTGTATTTCTCGAAAAAAATAAATTTATAACCCAAGTAAACTCGCGGACAACTTTTCTTGGCAGTGCAGCGAGAGCTACAGGGGTGAATTCTTTCGCACATGTACTACTGCCTGAAGTAGTACGGTATCTCATGCGTTGAGTACTTCAATGGAAATTGATGGCTCTGCGCAATCAGCATTTTATATCCACGCAGACGCCGCTGGCGTTCATGGTACACGTAAAAGGCACGGCTTCCTTACACATCGAAAAAGCAAAGTGACAACGGATACACAAATAAAAACAAATACGAATATCTTACTGGCATGAGCTGCGCCCTACGTCGAAGAGGTATATGCAAAAGATGAAAAAAACAGGAAATGATCGCTGTGGGGCTGCATTCATCGGAGGTACAAAACGCGTGATTTGGCTCTGTAGCCTTCACTGCATCGTCAAGAAAGGTTGTTTGCGAGTTAGTTACACTTGCAGTGCACAATGTTATGCTATCGCAGGGATGCAAGAAATGCACCTTTCATAAAAAAAAGTTCATGTCTGGAAGCCTATAGGAAATCCACTGTTTTGCTGGGCAGGTTTTCAAAACCATATTGCAGCATGTTTTGTAGCTTGCAAGATTGGATAAGACCAGTAACCTAGACAGAAATGTTTCTCTGGGTGAGGGACGATTAGTTATACTTTACGTATGTTTGTTGATGTGTTTGTACATTGTATGCATGTACATATGTACAGATGCGAACTTCAAAAAAGTTAAAATGGTTTTACTCCACCCCATGGTTATGCTACTGTTTAAATGGGCTGTTTGTTGGAAACGCTTCGAAGTAGTTGTCTCTGAGGAAAAAATCTGGGCGCAAAAGGCAAAACTACACAAGCAAGGAGAGACTGGTACATGGGACCGCCCTTAATTGCTTCTATTTGCGATAAGTTTTCTTCTGGCAGCCTTGCGCAAGGTACAAGCTAGTTCTGCCTGGCTGATTGCTGCTGTGACCCTGCCCACATTGCCATCCAGCGCTTGCTGCTACTACCTCAACGCCGCTGCTTTTCACACAGCGTTTACATTAAACTTTTGTGGAGGTGCTGGGTAACAGTGTAATAGTGTTGCAATACTGGATATTTAACTTCGACCAACAGGCATACATGACTGGTCCATGTGCACGACTGTTATCATCGAATCCTCTATTATAATCTCACTATCAGAGCAGGGACGCCCCCAGTGCGGTTTACAAGGGGGCAGGTGCCCTCTCCCTAAGATTATACATGATCATAACGCAGCGCATAAATTTTTCATCTCCCTACCCCCTTGAAGGGACTCGTTTGTTGTGGCTGCCTCCCCCTCCCCAACCAAAAAACCTTGGCACCGCCCTTGTATCGGAGTTTAATTGACTGCTGCAATAATTGTCTGAATCCATCAAGTTGGAGCCGAACTGCAGAAGTTTGTCGCACACTATTAAGTGCTTGCTATC
Organism: Rhipicephalus annulatus; assembly: GCA_013436015.1. Lineage (NCBI taxonomy): Eukaryota > Metazoa > Arthropoda > Arachnida > Ixodida > Ixodidae > Rhipicephalus > Rhipicephalus annulatus. Next base: position 642,008 of record WOVY01000151.1, read on the forward strand.
CTTTTGTCCTGTTTACGCGTGCTGAAAGCTACATAGGGCCGGGATGACAAAGGGTTGAGAAGCTACGCGGGCATGTTGGCTCACTTTCGGTCAGATCACAAGTGCGCTTGTATATATAATTCTAGCACTGAGGTAGTCACTGTATATGCTAGCGTATAGGTAGAATATACAGGTGTTGCACGGGGCAATAAATAGCTGCACGGACCCTCGAAAGATGGCTCTGGTCTTACAAGGTGCTCGACAAGTTGCACGAGTGAAACACTCTCATTGAAGTAATTTAGGTTTAGCAGTAACAAAATCGAGATTTGTTTCTGCTTATAGTTCAACTGTAAATATTTCCAGTTCAATTCCCACTGGAACCAGTTGATCAGTTTGTTCCAATTCAAGCCAGTAGTATTCCCAGTTACCCATTCTCACCTGAGACAAGGCTAGCACTTCTGCCCTTTTAGTTTTGTATTGATTTCAGCTGATAACGTTAATCTATTTATTGTGGGTGGTTTTTTTTTCCTTTTTCAGCTCACTTATGTCGACTTCATCGCCTACGAGATGCTTGACCAGCATCTCCTCTTCGCACCGGACTGTCTGAAGGATTTTGCCAACCTGAAGGCCTTCGTCGATCGTGTTGCGGTACGAGAACTTTGTTTGAAACACTAGTCAGATACCTCAATTCTGTGGCATTTTCTGCTCAAAGGCGGGCGTATACAAGCCTGTCTCAGTCGGCACGTACTCTGGACTGACATTATGAGACAGGTGGCTACGTAATGTCGAGTGCCGCAATTATGTTGTCCCGTAACTACAGAGTGCCCTCTTGCACTCTGTAGTTACGGGACGACATAGCAAGTGGTTTGGAGAAGCGCCCCAAGAACAATCACAGGCTGAGCATACCTTGAAAATTAGTGTCCTTCCATTTTTTTTTTTTTTTGTGGTGGTGGTGTCAATCGGCTGCTGCACTTCTTAAGATCTATCTGAATGCACCTAGGATTGACAACAGTTATACCTTTAATATGCGAGACGCATGTGAGAGCGCTGCACAACTTCTATAAATACATCGAGAGACTGGCAATAACTTTTTGGTACCTGCTTGCTTCAAGGGATATGGGTCTTTAAAGAGAGCAGAAACCAATGTGCTTAAACTGGTCTCTTTCCTTTGCAGGCTCTTCCGCGCGTTGCGGCTTACCTGCAGTCGGACAAGTGCATCAAATGGCCCCTCAACGGTGACATGGCCAGCTTTGGCAGCAGGCTGCAGAAGCAGCCATGAAACAAACATTCATTTTCTTTCCCTTTGAACATGAATTTGCACAATAATTAAAATAAACATTGAATCTTTATTTGTGGCATATGTGCTTTCCTGGGTTGTGGCCGAGATTTTACATCAATGGAGGGTGGGGGGGGTCGACTTCTCTAATTGTATGCTGGTGTATGTACGTGCGGCCGTACGTGTAAATATATACAAACTACATTTTCAGAGGTGGTTTAAGCCCTTCAACGCCTGCTCCTGCTGCACCTTGCTGACATGTTTATGACAAATTTTTTAGTCAAACATAGCAAAGTCTCATCAGAGTTGGAAAGGGCTTTGTTGTATACGGAAATTCATCATACATGTGCACCATTTCCAGGCGAACGTTCCATTTCCAGCTGTAAATCAGTCCAGCCAGAAAGATTGCCTCGATAATTCAGCTGTACTTCGGCTCACTCTGGAGTGTCCAGTTTTTGTAAAGCTCAATTGGCAGCTGCGTAATAATATGCAATTATTAGCAGACAAAAAGAAACTTTGTAATGCAGTGAAAATGACTTTAATGATTTATAAACGCATCGCGTGGTACAAGGATATCCATCGCCGTATCGTGCGTCAGAACATGCTATCAGGCGTCAGAAATGGCAACCACGTTACTGTGTGTATTCATCAAGCATGCTACACATTGCACAGAATGCGTACAACTTACCACTTAAGCGATTGCATATAGTAATCCACAATTTCAACTCCTCGAGTAACCAGGCGTAAGACAACGTGAATTGCGTTAGGAGTACGTCTTCATGCTTCAGCCTATTAGAAAAGGCTCAAGCATAATTATTTATCGTCGTAACCCACAGCATCAACAACGACTTTCTAGCGGGTACCATACGCTTTTGCGGAGAATGACGAATAATATATGACATTGTGGACGCTTTCCAACTACACAAAGTTTTAATTAATTTATGGTGTAGAGTGGGCACATTGCAAGTGTGCTTGTAGTAGTCGCTCTAGGAGTTTTAAAAAAAAAAAAAAAGGTACTAGAAAGGCTGCTCTTCCAGCTCTCGCTGTGACTGAGCTGCGCGTTCCGCGCAGGTCTGGCGGTCTTTTTGCATCACACTCGCGTAGACGCTGACGGTAAATTTTCGCGTTTGACGCGGCTTATACTTAATACGAGTGTCAAATTGCACTTTCCGGTGCGTTTGGCAGCATCAAGGTTGGTGGCATCAACTTGCCGTTTCGAACTCCCAACTTCTCAAGTATTGCATCGCCATCGACAGTACATCTCGCCACGTGACCGGCTAAATGCCGGTTATGCCGGCTAGCAACTGCCTGTTCAAGCTGGACGAGCTCATCAGAGTACTTGAAATCTCGCCGGAGGAACGTGAATAAGAGATAGAGCCTGTCCTGTTTTGCAAGTGTTGAAATGCCTCGTCGAAAAGCAGCGGTAAGTGATCTATTTCACGCTACCGGCTGATGAGGTCAAGAGAGAGAGAATCGTCGGATTGCGTGTTCTTGCGTGGTCGTGCTGGCGGCGCCGGCATTGAGGTAAACGGGACATATGAGGCGATAGCGGAGTTGAAGATGAGTGGATAACTTGTCGCTGATGTGTGTACTTGTCGGGTATTCGCTTTGGCTGGCTCTTGGAATCCTTCAGGAATGGCTTGAGCGTTTAAAAACAGTACAAGCCTTGCTTGAGAAACGTGGTGATGTTGCACCGGCGTTATTTACTATTTACCGGTGTTTTGGCAGCCCGTAGTTCTTATCAAGAAGGTTGCCTACCGTCATTGCAGCAGCAAGAGGGTTTTCAAAATAAGCGAATGCGGTGTAATGACTGTACGTGCACTGTTTCCGCTTCCCGCGCGTTTTAAGAGGTCGTTGCCCCTTCGCGTGGGGGCCTGTAGGGGTCCGATTGAGACAACGAGAATGGCATCTCTTGTTAGCCAGTCAAATGTGCTGTCACTTGCCGCTCATTAATGCTGAAACTCTTAAAAATCGCTTGATTTGTGGCCAACCGGCTCCATTTTCGCTTGCGTATTAAATTTCGACCATGGAAGCGGTGATCATTGACACACAGCCGCTGTCTTAGCAGTTCACTTTGAACGTTCTGTACAAGTTTCTCATAACTGTTCGCGGTCATGTCAGTTGTGTCACCTGCATGCGTTTGTTCGCGTTTATTGTGTTTTGGTGTCTGCTTACGCAATTCTGTAACCATTCTGTGTTAAGCGTATTAAGAAGCTTTGACAATTGTTAATTTTCTTCTCACGTATATAAATGTCGCTAAATAACATTCTTGAATCATTATCAGTTCTGCCCAGCCCACAAAATACTTCTTTGTAGCTTTAGTTATCCGAATAAATAAAATAATTTAAGGTATGCCTTGATTTTTGCTCAATTATGTTGTTTTTTTTCCCCACTTGCAAGGAGACTCAAAGTTCGCAGAATGCGGCGCCCGCCAAAAGGAAAAAGGGCAGTTTGGAAAGCGCCGCTAGCGCTGCTCCTTCAGTCAAGAAACCGAGGCTGCATAAAGGTAACGGGTTGAAAGCTTGTGTTCTTGTGATGTCAGTGATCAACTTTGACAGACGCTTGTTGCTGGGCCAGCCAGCCGTCTCTTATTATGGCCTAATGTAGTGCAAGATGAAAGATGCATGACCATGGTGGGCTCACAGCCTGAAGTCTCTCAGTTTCAACCTATTCTTTCATCAATAACTCGGAAGCTAACAGGCTTGTGTGCCTGTGGAGATGGCAAGGGTACTAGGCTATACGTTCCCTACACTTATTGGCAACCCGTATGAAATTCTGTCCACTTGTGATGGTGTTATGTCGGCAAGCTATTGCATTAGTGATGGGCAAAAGAAGCGCGCGCTCTCTGTTGAAAGTAAGATTACTGCACATTTGTCTGTGCTCTGCAATTCCTGTGGGTATTAACGGGACCAAACACTTTTTAAAGTTTTGTCAGGGTTTTGGCTAGAGCATCATCAAACCGTTCACACCGCGATCTATATAGGGACACTTCGTGTACCAGGGCTGCTATGGACAGTTATACCCTTATTCTCACCCCTGCCGTGCCTCTTCAACTCGTGAGACACGCTCGCGATTGCAGAGCTCTCATGAGCGCACTTGACGATTTGAGCTTTACCTAGTCTAGCCCTCCGAGATTTTTTGCCGTCAGGTTGCACACAATCTCCGAGGCCATCACTTAGTGTGCCCGGCAGCACGCACACCATCTGGCAACAGAGAAAGAGATCGCAGAGTGGTTAATGTCTGCTTCGACAGGTGCCATCACCATACCAGCCAATCAAATCAGCAGCCTTGTTAATGTTGCATCACCAGAGCATCTGGCTTTGTGAATGGGCTGTTGAAAACAAGTTTGGCTGTGTCACAGCGATCTGCAGTTAATTGCAGCTTTAAAGCACTGTTTGAAATTATGCAGAGAGCTTAAGACTTGGTCTACTCTTAAGACTTGCTCTACCGGCCCGATGTGTTTGTACAAAATTGCCGAAACGATTTCAGGATCTCTTTAACAGAGTATGATATGGGTGTCACTCAGGGGTACTATTGGGTTGCAGTCAAGGTAAATAATTATGGAAATTTCAACGTCACGATTGGTTCATTTGTGCAAGCTGCAAAAAAAAAAAGTCGGTCGTGGTCAATTAATTTGTTCAGTTTCGGGCCCGAGAAGAATCGAAAGTGGCCTAGTGTTCGTGCCTGGAAATGGCGCTAACAGGGTCAACCTTGAAAGGAGACATGTTACCTCATTGCATGTGTTGAGAATCAGCCGCATAGTTCCTTTCCTTTCGCTATGGCCCACGCACGAGCCCAGAAAAGAAAGAAGCGATGTCCAGATGCCATTTTAGTGTGCCACAATGTGGAAAGATGGCAATGAGCGACAGAACAGCGCAGATCAGAAACTTGTGCTTTGGAAAGAAGATGACGGACACTACGGTAGTTTATTCTAATCAATTTGCTCGCAAAGATTAGGTTCTCCTCGGTGAGTGCACCATTAATCAGCTTGTGTGCATTCTTATCAATATTCGGGCTTATCTAAGCACAAGGTGTAGCTTTGTTCATACAAGCAAGTACTTTAGAAAATCTGTTGCATTAAGTGTGGGACTACTTTTTGCATGTGTTTGTTTTCTGTGCAAGTCATAGCGCTAATCATTCTCTAATTATTCTGCTGTAATCCTTCTCCCCGAACATTTTTCATTTAGCATGTGTGTATATACATGCACACAGCACAAATGTCGTGCATGCATAGCGTGTGTATGTTAATGTGTATTACATCATGTCTGCACTTTTGTAGTGTGCGTGCATATATCTGCTTTGAATATCAACTACTGCCAACACAATCAGGCGAGTGTTAGGAAGCACACGGCGTTAATCATTAGAAACCTAATAACATGGATCAGCGAACGAAAATAAAGAACTCCTATTACAATCTAAACTATAATTTTCTTTATCTCAAGAAACACTGGCCGAGGCATAGCTTCGTTCTTGTAATCAAGTGAATGGCATGCGTATTTCCCTTTTGACAGGACAACGGAACTTAATGGAATACATGCAATATCCAGCAGGAATCGCAGCATAGATACCTAAAACACTGATAAGGCCTTGCCTGTAGTAGTGTAGCAACGCTGCGCTAAAGTGCTAGCACCTTTCGGAGAGGCCCGGTACACATGAGCAGTTGCCTTCTTCAAACGCTGGCTTGCTAGACAGGTTCTTCAACATGAAGTAAATTGAAGATGTTTTTCGCCGAAGAGGCCTGGTGTTTGCATGCTCAGCACAACCATTTCCGCTGTTTTGCCAGTGAAACCCTTTATGCGATGAGACTGAGGCCGTCCCCGGCCAGCACCTTTCCGCCTTCGACAAAGCAACGGGATCTGATGCCACAATCAAGAAACTCCAGCACAGCACCAAGCAAAAGTGCCGCGGTGACCCTGTTAAGCGCAGCCATCTTTGTTTTTTCAACCAGTGTTACCCGCATGCATAGCATTTTATGGAGTTGCGAATATCAATTCATTGACCGACCAGTCAAATCTCTATTTCTGACTATTCATTGCAATTTGTTGGGGGTCCTTCAGATGAAAAGCTGCTGTAGACAGCTTGAAAGTGCCAAGGGAGTGTGATTATAGCATACATTTTCTTGGTAGAAAAGTTGCAGGTCATGTTGGTTGATAGGCATATATTATCTAAAATTAAACTGTTGGCGACAAAGCTGTCACTGTTCTGTGCATAGCACTTAACTGCATTGCACCATTGAATGTCTGCTTTTTCTTTTAGTCTGTGTGCTCCAGTTTGTTTGCAAACTACATGTACAGGTGTCTTCACTGTATGAAAAAAACTTGGCGACTAGTAAAACGGCTGTCTCACTTCCCTTCATGTTTCACTTTAGTGTTCTAAGTCCAGGCTACTCTTGGAGTACTGACACACATTCAACATGTTGCAGAAATGGCTTCTTGCATGCGCGTAAGAAGACACTTTGCGAGTTTGGGGGGGGGGGGGGGCATGATACTGCACTCATCCTGTAATGAAATGCTAGTCCTCACAGCGCACTGTTGGTCGATTGGTCGAGGCTTACATAAATTCACCCCCAGATTCAGACATATGCGTGAGCCTCAACCAGTTGCTTGCAGTGAAGATGAACATTCCATTAAGAATGTGTACTAAATGGTTCCCCAAGTTTGGAAATGATTTATATATATATATTATGTCAGAGTTGGTCTTCGATGGTTGACTGGGTGGCGTAAACTTTGCAGCAGTGTTGTGACACAGATCAGTGTTTACCAACTCGCAGAAATAGGGCCAGCAATGACTAGTTCACTCATTCCTGCACATGCTTCTTGCGGTTGCTGTCTTGTGACGGCCCAAGTGACAGTAAAAAGGGAGTAAGCTGTGTCTCTTCATGTCATGACACATCACTTGCTGTAGATGGAAACTGAGACTAGCTCTAGGGAACAAGTGCCATGGTAAATTACTTGCGGCACTTTTACGCTGCCAACGTGAATGGTGAATTCTAAAGCTTGCGAGTGAAACAGCGTTTGTATAGCTGTTGCTGTTCCTTTCAAGTAATGCCCGTCTCTTCAAAGTGATCCAGCTAGCCTCTGCTGCGGTAGAGTTATTGCGGAGCTTGGGGGCCGCATTTTCGATGAAGTGAAAATGCGGGTCAAACACTAGAGGCTCGTGTACTTAGATTTAAGCACGTGCGAAAAAAGTCTGGGTAGCTGCAATTTCCGAAGCCCTCCTCTGTGGCGTGCCGCATAATTATATCGCGGTTTTCGCATGTAGAAGCACCAAGAAATATTTTGATTAAAGTCATTCTGTCGACATCGAAGAATTGTGATGTCTACTACAAGTGTAATATGATGTCCACTAATATGTCTTGTTCCAATGTCATTCAGCATGGCTCATGCCACACTCCTAACGATGTTGCATGAACTAAAGCCTGTAGGAAAAAGCTGTTTCAAAGTGTCACCTCTTTCATCGGTTGAGCTGATTTTCAGTGTTACTCTGTACCACTAACAGGATAGTTGCACCCAAGTTCAACAGCAGTGGCAAACGTCTCCAACAGTGCTCCGCTTGATGAAGCTTACATAAAAATAGGTCAGTGCTTTGAAGCTGGATTAGTAGAGTAGGCTTGAGAACCTTGTGCAATAATTATCGAATAGGCTGTCTCGCAACCCTACGATCGCAACGACCTGCTTGCCCATCGGCATTTTATCTGACAAGTATACACCAGTCTCGACAAACACCAAAGAGGAGAGGAGGCCATCCATTGGAAGAAAATTCAAACCGGCGCAAATTCCATCATCAAACGCCAAATTCCATATGTGCTATGAAGCCATGCGTGCAGAGGAAGCCTGGCATTATATTGCAGTACCTGTGACTGCTCAAAGCATTCTCCACACCTGATGGATGCAGAAACGGTGCCATCATGCATGTTGGTGTAGCGGCACGGCTGTGGGAGCACTGATCTAGCCGACAAGCAAGCGTTGATCGACCAGGTTGAGGAGGGGCTAAGGCTGATGGGGCCTGCAATTAAGCCCCCCTTTCTTTCCTCGACTTAAGAATGACTGATACTTTATTGAAGCTTTTCTGCTCTGTTCTTTTACGACAGAGGTGTCTGTGGAGCGGCGCAGCAGCCCCGGCAACGTCTACACCGTCGGGCAAGGCGATGTCGGCCAGCTCGGGTTGGGGCCGGATGTGATGGAGTGTTCACGGCCCGCTCAGGTTCAAGGCTTGAAGGATGTGGTGGATGTTGTGGCAGGAGGCATGCACACCTTGTGCCTCACGGCTGATGGCAAGGTGAGACTTCTTTCGAAAGTGATCAACATGCGGGGGGGGGGGGGGGGGGAAGGGGTTACCATCTAGTAGGAAGGGCAGAGCACATACTAGTCTGCCCTATACTTGTAGTACTGTTAAACCTGTCCTGCCATTGTTCAAGAAGAAAAGGCATGGCCATGTAGGTTTTTTGATGCTAACGGTGGCCGGCGGTCCTTGGCTTTTTTATATTTAAAAACTGCTCACTTATCCAACTCCCAGAAAGCCAGTGACCTCTTCATTCATCGTCAAGACTGACAAAAAACTTCAGTGATCAATTTTGAAGCATTTTTTTTTGGACTCGACCAATGGGAAGGCGGCAGGGCAGTTTGTAGGGACACTGCAGTGAAATTCTAGTGGCCTTCCTAGTAGGGAACCTTGGGCACGCCTGTAGGGATTGCAACAAGCTGCAGTTAGGCGATGGTGCTGACACTCTCAATCTGCGTAGTTAATTGGTACAGTTATTTAATAGTCTACAGGGCTGCTGTATCAAGCCATGCAAGCATAGCAGATTAGTCGAGCTGTGCGAATAGCAAAATTTTTTTTGAGAAACGAATTCAGATGATGAAGTATGAGTGCTAATTGAAAATAGTTTTCGAATATTTCTGGAATATTTTTCTAATGCTTAGAAATGAAATTGCAGAAAAAAAAACTGCCAGGCTCATGTGGGACAGTACAGCCGCAGCAAAAGCCTTTTAGAGCCTTTGTTAACCGCTGTTTGGGTAATGCTACTAGCACACTTGCAGGGTACCCACTACACCATAAACCATCATAATTTTTGTGTAGTAGTCAGGCATTCACTATGCCAATCTTTGTCATTCTTTTTAGAAGCCTGGTACCCGCTACATACTTGCAAGGAATTTCGTGCAATTTTTTTATGCTGTGGCTGACAAAAATGAATTATGCCTGAAGCTTCTGTAATGGGTTGGAGCATTCGATGACACACTTGTTATGCAATTCGCATCATGTGATGCCTGGTTGTTCCTTTGCTGTTCTAAAACGCTTTATTACTCACATTAACGGGACTCCTTTCTCAACATAGTCTGCCTAAGGCCAGTTTGCAACGGAGTTTCGAGCACCGGTGTGGTTCTGTGGTAGAATACTGGGGCTGGCACACAAGAGAACCGGGCTCAAATTCTATTCTGTACTTGGTGTTTTTCATTTAGAGAATTTCTTTCCCTTTCTAGGCTTGTGCGAATAGTAAATTTTAGATTTGAAATGAATAGTGATTTTGATCAAATAATTTCGAATCGAATTCGTATAGTATGTATGGCCTATAATAAAAGAAAGGAATATTTATTATGACATTACTAACCTGCACAGCATTTCTTTTGAATTGAAATAGGGGCGCTATGCATATGCCATTTTTTTTTTCGTTCAAAGGAAGTCGGGACAACTTTTTGTCGTAGCAGTTTCGGTAGGATGCGAGTGATAACCTGTAAGATACTTGACTCTACTTGGAGCATATAAGCCATATAACAAGCTTATAAAATGAAGAATTGATTTGAGGGTAACATGTTAATTTAAAAGGGGCCCTGCAACACTTTTTCGAGTAGCCATGGAGCCAGTAAACATGCTTATTGCCTCACAAATTTACCGCTGCGAAGTTTCTAGAATGAGTCCAGTACGAGCGGAGTTCCAAAAATTTGTTGCACGCTGCAATTGCATTCTCTCTTTTCGTCCCGATGTAATAGCTGGGAGTTAAGCAGAGAGGAAGGTCACTGCGAAAGAAAATCACACGCATCTCGTGACCTTGAGCACCTCTCATTTTTTTTCTTCGAATACGTGGCTGTTCAGTGTGATCGCGCACGTACTCGTGGACAAGCGGTGGCTTCCCGTGGTGGTCTCGGTAACGACAAGCGCGTCATGTTCAGATCAGCCAACGGCTGTGACAAGGGATTTTTGAGCTTGTAGTGTCATTTGCCGAGGGATGAAAGCAATTTTTAGCTTTGAAAATTTATTGTGAATTACAGGCCGCGTGCTGCGCTATAATATTTGCCTCGCGTATTCTCGTTAGCCTCGACTACCAATCGGCAGCGTTTCCTGACCATGATCAATTATTGTTGCAGAGCCCTTTTAAATTTGAAGAGGGGCTTTGCGGCAAAGCGAATTTTTCCTGGATAGATGCTTTCACGGCCTAACATTCCCACATAACAGTGAAACCGGTTTTACAGGCAATATGTATATTAATCGGCAGAATGAGTTGAGGTAAAGCCTATTTAAAGTTTAAAGGGGCCCCCTTCAACTTGATGTTGAGTTTAATTGTCTTTGGGAAGTTCGAGTAGTTTACAATAGCGAAATTTCAGTGTGAATTAAATAAAATAGCCAACACTATTAGAAAAAATATTGTTGAATATTCACTGACCTCTAGAGATTACATATTTGCAATATGTCGCAGGGTACTGCACTCAACTAATCAGTCTACATGAAATCGTTAGTAAGGTAGTCCATTACGGCCATAGGATGCCAAGAGCTTCTACTGCCCTCCCATATGACATGCACTTGTGCATAGTCTATGGAATCTCCAAAGCTTGCTGGTATGTTGTAAAAATGCATCAGTTTGACATTGAAGATGTAACACTAATGCGAGATTCACAGTGATTTTTTTAAAACAAAAATACTGAGGTCAGCTGAACAGAGACTTGTTCATAGAAATGTCATTATTAAGGGCACCTATATATTTTTGAAATGGCCATGAGCTCCATGACCTTGGTATTTTTTTTTTGTTTAGGCTGCAGATACACTAAAAAGACGAATTCAGGCGATGAAAGTTTGGAGCAACAGAAAAGATTTCTTCTGTTCTTTGTATTAAATCATTCTTCGTCGCTTAACCAAAAACGGCTCCATCATCTCCTGAACTCCTCTTGAATTTTACAGATGCTAGGCAAGGCATTTGCAGTGTTGACGGGAAGACACGAAGAGAATAGATCAGGTAGAGAATTCTAAAATTTTGGCCGGGGTCCACTTCCTTTCCCGCATTGATGCAGGTATGGTCGTTTGGGTGCAACGACGAGGGCGCCCTTGGTCGTCAGACGTCGAGCCTCGACAACAGCGAGACGACACCCGGAATCGTGGAGCTCCCAGAGGCCGTCGCGCAAGTGACGGCGGGCGACTCCCACTCTGCTGCGCTCACCGTGTCCGGGAAAGTCTACCTCTGGGGCAACTTCCGAGATTCCCGAGGGCAGATGGGCCTCATCACAGCAGGAAAGGCCGAGCCAGAGCCGAAGCTGGTCGTCTCCGACATTCTGCAGGTAGTAATTGCTTCTTTCTTTGATCATATCCTCATTTTGTTGACTGCCGAAAATGGCGACCTGTATGCAGAATTTAAAAACATCAAGCATCAGTTAATTTGTTAGTGGCTGTTTTTTTTCTGTTTTTTTATTGGGATATGCACAGCACTGTTTTGCTGCTTTATGTGACGACGCCCAGGTCCTTCTCGGGAAGAGTTAGTGTAAATGTTTTGTAATGAGTTCGCAGATCTGTTAAACTGAACTGTTGCCTGAATGGAACAACTACTTCTGACAAGATCAGTTTAGTTCTTGCATTCTGCACCCCTGTTCATCTCTCAGCGAACGAAACTGGTCCTTTCAGGTTTTATTTAATGAAAGGCTACTGTACACCCCAGGGGTGCCCCGATTTTGAAATACAGTGACATATTTTCGTTGGTTGCCTTGCACGTGCTTCTTTGTTTTCATGCCGCATGTTGTCACAAGGTAACATGCCGACTGCTTGCTATCAACATGACATCGTGTTTTTGACAGGAAAGTGGCAAGCACCTATTTTTTAAAGGGGTACTGACAAAAAATTTCATGGTTGAAATACCCTGCGGGGTCGATTCTTGTTAATATTCGTATATTATCTTCAAGATAACAGCGAATATAGCTTGGAGGGTATTTTAAGTTCATTTGGAAGTTTGCGTGAGCGACCGACTCCATACGCAAAAGACACCATCGGAGGGTACCCCTAGGTGACCCCCAACTTCTTTCAGGTCGCCACGCTATGGTCAACAAAACAAGTTATGATGAAGTCATAGCCGCCATTTTTCTTTTGCCGCATTAGTTCCCGCAGTCTATATTTCTCGGCGGCTGGTTGTGAGTGCGTGGCCGTGGCACATGCTTAGAAAGTTATGTGTTTGGCGACATTCCAGTCCCATTTCCTATTCGAAAGTAATTCTTTATGCGGACCGTGCAGAAGTCTGTCACAGTTTTGTGTGCTGACATGGTCAAGAGCTGCACACACTACGTGGCAACAGTTGCACCCAGTTTTTGGAACTTTCTCAAACTGAAGCTGATTGATAATGAAGGGCCTGAAATAAATACCTGTCGCGTGCTGCAGCAAACGATGTGTCAAGTCATGACTAACAGGCCCCCAGCAATGCATTGCAGCATAAAAACGCAAGGCCATAGTTTTTGTGTCAGTACCCCTTAAAGTAAACACAATACCATTTAATGGTTTATTGTTGTATGGCTGAGTGATGGCCTGAAGTGCGCAACTGTTTTTGGAGTGTAGCTGAACTAAGGCATGATGTTGTTCACTTGTAGGTATGCTTGGAAATCACTTGAAACCCGCATTTCTCGCACTTCCCCCAGATTGCCTCTGGCAGTGACCATGTTGCAATGCTGACGGCGAAGGGCGACTTGCTAACCATGGGTTGTGGTGAGCAGGGGCAGCTGGGACGGCTGCCCACACGGACTGCTCCGCGCCGAGCGTGCGCCGCCACACAAGAGCTGCTCAAGCCCACCAAAGCCTACATACCCAAGCCCAAAGGTAAGCAGATTGTTCAGTAACGTAGCTTGCTGGGCGAGTTGGTTCGTATTGTTCGGCAGAGAAAATCGGCAAAAGTAAAACGGGATGTGGCGAACAACCGCCAAAGAATACGGACGCCGGTACTACAATTAAATGTTTATTGAACAAAGCCCACACTACTGTGTGAGTAATCCCTCAGCTTTCCTGGCAGACAAAGAATTCATGGTTCCTGATACATTCGAAATCTCGGTATAACGAACTTCAGGGGGCCGCGGCAATTTGTTATTTTGAAAGGTCGTGATAGTGAAAGCCCAAAAACTTACCATAAATACTTACTTTCCTCCGACCAAAACGACTTACCTTTACAAAGGTGGGTTCTTGAACTCGTTTTTTATGAGAAAGAAACAAATGCACAAGTGAACACAAAAAAATGCTCGTTTACTTTAAACAAGTCCGTTTTTTTTTTTTTTTTTTTTTTTTGAAGCGTGCAGCACAAACTTCGCAGCGCTAGAGCCTCCAGCCCATCCGCATTCCTGTGGTGCGACTTGGTTCTTTGGTCACAATAGCCTGCTTTTTGCCTTCCAGTCGCCGAAGAATGCCGTATTTACTCGCATAATCTTCGCACTTTTTTTGGCGGAAAACCAATGCAAAGTTGGGGAGTGCAAGAATTACGCGGGAAAAACTTTTTACGAAAACGTAGAGCGAAAAAGAAAACGAAGTGGCTGCAAATCGGGATTCTCGCACCAGCAACTAACAGCAAGCTTTGTGAAGTACTAACTAAAGCTTACCTCAATAATAAAAGCACGGGTTCAACGCAAGGCAAGAATTATTTGTGACACAATAAGTGGAAGCAAATAGTGGAGAATTACAATGCCATATGCAAAGCTTGTGGGCGTTTCGGGCCTAGCGGTAGCGTTCGTCGCTCAACAGGAGCCCTTAAAAGGTAAGTGTAGGACGTCAGTATTGGGCTGATGGCTATTTAACAAAATCGTCTGCAGGTTCCTTCTGAAGAAATAAAGTTTACCATCAATCCCAGTCTTAGGCACACGGCAGACCCAATGTGTCTTAATAGCTATCAGCTGCCAACACCATTAGCGAACACAAAACTCGTAGACTCCGAAGGGCCTACCGGCGACCCTGTTGCCATTGTTTAGTGCATGATCTCAACTTGAAAGCAGCCGTGTAGCTTCAGTATCGCCCCATAACGTGACAAGATTACCGACACAACATACAAAACACGCTGCAATGTGCACTTGCCACTTTGGCTTAGCTTGGATTGGATTGAATCTCCGTGCAATAGTAGTGCGCTTGAAGCTTAAGAAATGGCGCCAGATAGCGCGTGCTATCATCATCAGTGGCTGGAACGAGCAGATGATATTATTGCGGCAGTTTTCGGGAGTGCGATAATTACTCGAGAAAAAAAATTGTATTTTTGTTGGGCGATGTGGGAGGTGCGAAAATTATGCGAGTGCGAGGATTACGCGAGTGAATATGGTATCCACTTTCTCGCTTAGCGAAAACTGCTTGCTCCGCTTCTTTGTTGCACCGCAGCGCGAACGCAGACTTGCTTTGCGGACGTGATAAGTAAACATCGAGAAGAGATGAACATGACTGACTAATAAGGCCTCCTAGAGAACATGTAGAAGTCACAAAGAAAGAAAAATCTGAAGCGTCACGGCAGTCATCGCCTTTTCCGAAGAAAAAAAAGTGCTAAAGAAGAAAATTTCTTCCATTTCGTTTTCCGCTTCCTCGCTGTCTCAGGTTTTCCGTGCCCATGCTTCCAGCTCCGCAACTCTTGCTCTGCCTCTCTGACTTTGCCCTCCCGGGCTGCCCTCGCCTCTGCGCTTGTGAACCTCAGTGATGGCGTTTCGACAAACAAAAAGAAAAGAAAGTCGGCCTTTCATTTTTTTTTCCCTCCACACCGTCGTGCGTGTTCTGAGGAGCAAGGTGTCAGTTCGCTTTGTTGTCTGCTTGCGAACCACTGTGGTGATCGTTAGGGATTTCAGAACATGAGTCCGTAGTACTGAACGGTTGTTATTATAATGCGGAACTAAATTAACACTTTATATTCTGAAAAGTTCAGTATCCTGAAGTACGTAGTAGTGAAATAATTTTAGTACATTGAAACTATTAACAGTCGGCACAGGATTCTTTAAGAGTTAGTTAATCTGAAAAGTTTGTTCATGTGAAGTTCATTCTGCCAAGATTTCACTGTACAGGAAACCTCTGTGATGACTTTCGTGGGGTCACCAAAAATATTGTATTTATATTGCCACGAAACTTGGACAATTAGTGTGAGTAAAAAAGAAAGCGTGTTCACTTTCATTTATTATAGCGAAAGTTGTGTATAGCTAGAACAAAAATCTATTTGTCCTCACCATGCTAAACTTCTGCATCGGCGTCACTGACGTCATTCTCTACGTCGGTCAGCGGCATCATTCTTTAAGTCCTACCCATGGTCGTACCCAACGATGCCTTCCATGGTGAACGGATGCTTGGAGGGGGCTGTGATGCAGGCGGAGAAGCGTCACCGTGGCAATAGTGCAAACTTGTTTGCAGGGGCCAACATCCTCTTTCGGTAGAAGTTTCTCCAGTGGCACTTCGCCTGCGACAATCCTGTTCAGTGCACATTTGCCATGCACGCAGTGAGCCACATGGTGCTGTTCGACGACAGCCGTGAACTCAACTCATCATGTCGATGCCCAAATCACCTGTAACCATTGCTCCCGCTAAAGGGCAGGTTCCCCTGTCACTACTTGACAAAGAACATGCCAAAGAGTTGTCACTTTCGTCGATATACTTTTGCCATCCGCGAAAATCGCAAGTTCACACGCCACACCCTTCGCCAAAGGAACATGCAAGATCTGGTGCTCGGACTTTCAAGGCATGGAACCGGCTCACGTCTTGTACGTGGCCATGAAAGTGATCTCATTCAACATCGTCGAAAAGATCGTCACATTGCATACTATTGATGCTACGAGCACCATGCGTCACTAGCCAGCAACTTTAATGTGACGACTTCGTGAGAGATAAGCTTAACCGAGATGCAACGTTCATGTGTTGAGCCCTGAACATAGTCTATTGCTGGCAGAGATGCAAGAAGAAGGTGTCCACGGTGAGGAGGCAACTCTGCAAGCAGACGGCATTTATAACTTTGTTTGCCTCCGAAGTTCACTGGGACCGTTTAGTTGGGCTGCTTGAATACGTACTAATGGTACATGGCAACGACATGAAACGCCAGTCCATATAATAGACGGCATTCCTTGAGTGCATCGAACTTTGGAACAATGATACCAAAGGATGCAGACGCAGCTAACCTGGCTTGCCTTTTTATACGCATGTTTGTAGGCAAACCTGGCTCGCCTTTTTATACGGAGGTTTGTAGGAACACTACTGGACAGGGCCTTAAGGGGGGATGGGGCAATGAAAATTATCTTTGTTATTTATGAAGCTAAGGGGATGAAATTTGGCATGCTGATGTAACTTGTTGAGCTGATATCATAACTGAAATCGGTCTTGAGCTATCTAATGTAACTTTTGAGTTGCAATACTTAATAGACTCTCATTGTCACCCCAAAATTAATTAGCTAATTAAACACAAGTTGGTGAAAATTTTTACATAAAAAAATTTTCAAGGGTTCATTTTGTGCCTTAATGCTATTGGTTCATTTTTAATATTTAAGTAAGCACACAAAAATTTTCCTGAAGTGTCTTGAACATATAGTCTTACCAACAACTTTTACAAAAAGCCGATTACAAAAGTGTGTATGATGTGCACACAAATATGGACAGCTTTACGGCACTCACCAATGTCTCAGAGTCTAAATGCAGGAAACGGAATGGCTATAGCCTAATTTGTTGTGAAATGGCATAGGGATGACTGACAGTAAGATAAAACGGAACTCGAAAGCTGGCTTTATTTTTTATTGGAGAAATGCACCTTTGTGGCTATCTTGAGCTCCAATCTGTGCTCTTTATGATAATGCCAATATGGTGGCACTTTGCCAAGGAAAAGCTTCAAATTATCATTTTGCTATGCCCAATTTTCCCATAGCCTTTGATGACAGCTCACCAGTAAAATGCTTGTTTCTCAACTTTACTACTTATTTTGATCTTAAATCGCACTATGATATTAAAACTTGGTCTCAGGATTACAGAAAAAAATAAATTGAAAAACTAAGCATTTTGACCAAATTAACAATTCCCGTTGCCACGTCCCCCTTAAAGGGCCAGTAAACAGGCTCTGAACTTTTTTCTTTACACCCCCCAAACAAGCTCGCTAATTCGCCCAGTAGACCGCGGTGATCACATTTGTGGAATATTACAGTGCTGTGCGCTGCGCAGACCCTACATTTCGAAAAACAATCCCATGCCTGTTTCCCTCGCATGACCAGTCCCCCTTGTGCGCACAGTCTGGTGAAAGCTTGCCCATGGGCAACGCTACGCACCACTGAGCTTGTCGTTTAGCTCTTTGCCCTACGACACAGCACCTTGGCCCTGCGTCGAAGTGTCACCCACGCAGTCCGCATGTTTTTTTGTGTGTGTGTGCTGCCGTCTGCCGTTGTGGAAAGCGCGAGACTGTGGGAGAAGTGGTGTTGCCAGAGTGAAAGCCTCTGAGATGAAGAGGCGTTTCGCTGCTTTGGTGCGAGGGGAAAATACTGCTCACCTTGCGTTTTCTGCTCATGTGGGGAAACCCTGTTCGCTCATTGGTTGCTCGCCGATGACGTATCACGGACGTCGTGTCACGTTGGCGAAGTGGGCCACTCCTTCGCCTCCCTATGGCAAAGAAGGAAGGCGAGCGGGCGCGCGAATATTTGAAACCGGCTGAAACGGATGTTCAGACACCTGCAACTCGCTAATGAAGCACGTATTTGCGAAATTCGTGTGGCAGGATATTCATATAGCAAAAGTGCGCATATTTCTCTTTAAATTCTTGGACATTGAGGTTGTTTACTGGCTCTTTAAGGGGGCAGACTAGTCTTAGACTTTTTTTTTGTTTATTTCTTCAGTGATCTTGATCAAAGTGCACAGGATTATGCAGTTTTTTTGCTGATTTCAAATATTTAAAGTAGTTTTCCTGTAACTCATCTGATTCCTGAGATAACCTAAGTTCATCCACTATTGTTTAAGGCTGCCATAGAAAAAAAGTGCTTAATTAAAAGTAATATTAAAGATTTGCCAATATAGACTAATGACTATAGACTGCAAGTATGCAAGGATTTTTTTGTATTTAGGCTTTTCTTAGTTATTTTAGAGCAAAATGAAGTACCCATTTTCAAGAGCAGTTGGAATTGTGTTAAAATTTTGATGTGTAATAATTACAAAGGCGTGTGTTATAAATTCTGCTTTCATACTTGCATTCTACACACATAAAGGTTTCAATTGCAAAAAGAAATGTTGTTGTACCTGCCCTAGCTGCAGAGATATTGAGGCCTTAAATTGAACAGTCGTAAATTTACTTCTTTGAAAAAAATGAAAAAAAAAAAACTGAAAACACAGCTTCTTCAAAAACAATAATCATGGTGTGCATGTTATTTTCAATCCTAGTAAAGGTGCTCATAAATTCGTAGCAGAGCTTCTAACACAGGTGCCGGCAAATTATAAAGAGGCTTCGAAGTTGGTTCCCCATTTTTTTGCAGGTTCTGCATGTTGACAGCACCTAGAATCTGGACTGTTATAATGACATTACAAAAAATTACCACTTCCTGGTGTGTGAAAATTTGCACGCAGATAGTAAAATACTTGCAGAAACCAAATATGTCAATTTTAAAAAATGAATTTTTTTGTCACTTTTTGGTCCCAAAGACCAGTCTGCCCCCTTAGGAGTGACTCTTTGTCTCTGGTCGTAGTTCTCTGCCCAGAGGTATTATGTGAATGTGTTGGAAGTTGTTTTGATCCATTGTGCCGTATGGTTTTTTGTTTAGTGGGGATATCGGAACAAACCATGGCCCTACAGTTTCTGATCAATGGGCAGCTATTCTAGATAATTGAAGGGAGACCACAAATGAGCTTAGGACTATGCGGGAAAGCTTAGAATGTCATGTTACTGAAACTAACAAAAGGTTGGCCTCAATTGAATAAAAGCTGCTGTCATTCTCAGAGACTGTGTAAACGGTAAAGGAGTGTAAGCTTCTTGTCTCAAGACTGCATGAAGAGATTGAATTTCTGCTGAAAAAGATTAATGACCTTGAAAATAGCAGTTGACGGAACAATTTGATAATAGAATTGATGAATGTGAAACTGAAACGGAATACTCTGAAAAAAGCTGTTTTGAGATGTCTCCGAAAATGGACCAGGAATTTAAGTTAGCAGCCTTGAAAGCATTCAGCGTTTAGGCAGAAAGCAAACAAACCACGCTCAGTGGTAATGCGCTTTTTTGATGGCAATGAAGACATCCAGCTACTAAAAAATTGCAAGGAAGCTAAAAAACGCCTATGTCCAATAGATATTTACTCAAGAAAGCATCTGTGGTCGACCCTTGAAGATAGCTTTACGCCTGAGGATAAAGTGTATATGAAGTATGATTAGCTGCTTATCAATCAAGTTATGTAGGATGAAGTAATGAACCGAAGACTCAAGCTCGTCGTGCCCGGTACAGATTGCATTACACAAGATAATGAAAATCTTGATGCACCTTGCAATGTTCAAATGATCACCCGAACCCCGACAAGAAACTGTGCATGGGGCAAATGAGGCTACAAATGGGGCAAGAAAAGACCGCCTGTGGGGCATCCAATGACGGTGAAATTATGTGTAAATTATGGCTGCTTGGTATAAACGTGCAAATGTCATGAATATAACAGCTGAATAGTGTTACTTTATGGCCTTAAAACTGCATATTACTCTGCTGATGTAAACCTCGTTGCACACTGGAGTGACTTATGATGAAATACTTCTTCTAACGTCCAAAATACTCAGATGTGATAGGCAAACCAGAGGAGGTAGAGTTGCATTTGTCATTAAAAGCATAAATGTGAGTTTCACTGGTTATTTCAGAGTGTGAAAGCATCTTTTGCAAAATTGATTTCTAAGGTAATTCATCTGTTGGCGGTGTTGTGTACCGCCTTCTGACGGCTGATCTTGGCTTTCTTGAACAATTCTACGATTATATACACAGCGCTTCTTGGGCGATAACGTAAAGGTAATATTAGCTGAGGATTTTAATTTAGCTGATATTGATGGGCCGACAATGAACCCGACGGGCATAAATGCTAGGCACTCCCAGATTCTCATTAACTTAGCTTTTTTTGTGCAATTTCGCTCAGATTGTTGCTACCCCTATCAGAATCACTGCTACCGCTAAACATACACTCAAACCTCGGTATATGAATTCTGATATAACGAATTATCGATTATAGCGAAGTAAGTGACCAATAGCTTTGTCATACCGTATTTACTCGCATAATTCTCGCACTCGCGTACTTCTCACACCCCCCACATTGCCCAATAAAAACACAATTTCTTTTTTTTCCTCGAGTAATTACTGCACTCCCGAAAATTGATGCAACAATGTCATCTGCTCGTTCCATCCACTGATAATGATAGCGTGTGCCATCTGGCGCTATCTCCCAAGCATAGAGCGTACTATTATTGCACAGACATTCAATCCAATTCAAACCAAGCCAAAGAAGCAAGTAGGCATTGCAGCATGTTTTTTACGTTGTGTCCGTAATATTATGTTATGGGGTGATACAGAAACTATATGGCTGCTTTCAAGTTGAAAGTCATTGATCATGCACTAAACAAAGGCAACAGGGCCTCCGGTAGGCCCTTCAGAGTCGACAAGTTTTGTGTTCGCTGCTCGTGACAGCAGCTGAAAGCCACAAAGATGTAGGCCTTCCGTGTGTCGGGCGAGGCCAAAACAGGTTTCTACCGCGACGACTGGTCGCTCTAATGAAATTCGCCACGGTTGAAAAAATTCGCTCGTGGCAGAACCGGCAGAGCGACCAGTGACGTCGTTTGACACGTGATGCCAGGGGCGGAGTAGAGGAGTGAACGACGAGCGCGCTGCGGGAACTTCGCTCCACAGAACAACTCGCTTCGACTGAGTAGCAGACGGCATCTGTCCTCTCGCTGGCTCACAAATGTCTCGTGCTGCTTTCAACGAGTTGCTGGTTGCAGAAGTTGTGAAACGACCTCTTCTTTGTGACGTCAAGATGGATGATTTCCGCAAAAAGCATACGAAGAGCAATCTTTGGGAAGAAATCGCCGAGCTCCTTAAGAAGGTGCATACTTCCATAAAGTTAAAGTCGTCCCTTGAACTGGCCATGTTTACTGGTGAAGTCGAAGTGGCTCTGTTTTTCTTTCGTTGCTCTTGACAATGCTTCCACCAGAGAGACAATCGTCTGCAGTGCCTTTTTTATTTCAATAATAGTATTACTACTTTTTTTCTTTTTTTTTTGCATTTTCATTGAAAGTTACTTCCACGTAGAAGAGCCGTAGTTCTATGTCGCAGTGAATATTGCTGGTTTGACAAACGATGAAATTTGATGACACGTTGCATAGATGAAAGGGTTGATTTCAGGCACCAGTGCAGCAACACATGCCTAGGGGCATGCACCTAAATTACATGGCCGAAGGCTACCAATTGAATGTCGTCACTTTGTGCCGACGGCAAAGGTGTGTTGTGCGAAAGGATGTGATACTTTGGCTTTCCTGCTCACCACCGCAGCATTTATAGACGCAAATTTCCGCTAAAAGAAGAATTGTTGCGTAGTCCCTGACCTGGGCTGCGCACAAGTGTATATACAGCAGTCAAAGAACCGGGACAACGAGCGTATCATGTATACCATGCTACCTGCCGTTGGTGAAAATCTTCCTGGAGTGCTTGACTGAATCATTGAAAAACCTGAGAGGCTTACTATTTCGAGTGGAAGCATACAAATTCGAGCACCAGAAGAGATGTAGACCATTCGGAAAATCCCGAAGAAGGGTGTGTTCACATATGCCACAGGGCGACCACAAACACGGCCGAAGTTTACTACTGAGAGTTTTTATATAAACTTTTATTTTGACTCGAGCGAACAGGTGCCAAAGTTTAGGTATGAATTTTGCGAGATGTGTATACTGGGCTGACAGAAACCTTGTTCGGCGTCCCAAAGTTAAATCGCTGAAAACAAGAGCAATGAATTCGAGATACATGGGAAGTGCTGCGCAAAACACGCTCGCAGTTTTTAAGCATTCACCTAGCTGGAACAGCTGTATAATAAAACCATACAAGCAAACTTTTTTTTGTTTTTGCTTCTCTATGGTCAGTTATATCAGCGCACAACCAGAACCATACGTTAAGCCAGGACAAAACAAAAAGCAACTGCAAACGTTGCTTATTTGCTGTAAGATTCATGTTACACTTAGTTCAATCAGTGTACAAATGCGTGAAAGTCGAGCGGCTATAGATGATGAACCTCGCAGCACGAGGAGTGCGAAAGTAAGGACACTTGGAAGAGAGCGTGGCTTTTAGATACCACTGAAAACAGCGGTTAACCGGCACCTTCCGGGGACAACACTGCCCGAAAAAGCGGCGGGCATCATGCAAGAGCAGAGGTAGCAGCGGCGCATGTGAAACGAACACGCCTCCCGCCGCCCATTGACGGGACCGCTGCCGCTCGGTCGCACGCATGTGAAACAGGCTTGAGACTGGGTTTGATGGTAAACTTTATTTCATCAGAAGGCAACTGCGGACGATTCTGTTAAATGACCGTCAGCTCAATACTGACGTTCTGCGCTTACCTTTTGCGGGCCCCTGTTGAGTGAAAAATGCTACCGCAACGCCCACAAGCTTAGCGTACAATATTCTAATTCTCAACTATTTGCTTGCGCCTTTTGTGTCTCAAATAAATCTTGGCTTGTGTTGAATCTGTGCTTTTATTGTTGAGGTAAGTTTTAATTAGTACCTCTCAGAGCCTGCTGTTACTTGCTGGCATGAGAATCCCGATTTGCGGTCACTTTTTCTTTTTTGCTTTGTACGTTTTCGTGGAAAGTTTTCCCCGAGTAATTATCGCACCCCCCAACTTAGCATTAGTTTTCCGCCAAAAATGGTGCGAGGATTATGCGAGTAAGTATGGTAAATAGTGTTACATATAATCAATTAAAAGAAACTTTCAGGTGTAACGAAGTATTTTTTGGGCAGATGTGAGTTTGTTGTAATGAGGTTCGAGCATATTCTTGATTTACTGTTTATAACATCAACTATCAGGCCGTGATATTAGGCCAGGACACTTTTGAACCTCTGTCCTTTGCTATTCTGCTCTTATCACAGTGGTGTTTAGAATGTGTTTTTTTTTAGAAATACTGTACGGCCGCGCTTGCGTAATAGGGAGGTTTTTCGCTGTGCAAATCAGAAAGTTGGCAGTTGTGTGCGTCCCCAACAATCATGTGTGTTGACGTTGCAAAGCCTCGCTCCTTTGCAGACACCGTTGACTGCTCTTCTGGTCCTGTCCAAATACAAGCTAATGACTTTGGTTGTCTGGCAGGGACTCTGTAAGCTCTGTACAATCACACTGCTTCGTGTTTCAAAGCGTTGAAATGGGAAAAAGAAAATGGTGTAATGAGAGCTCTGAGAAGGAGGGGGGGGTAGGAAGAAATAGAGGTGGCTTCTTTGGGTTTACTGCTCGTGCAGTGTGCCACGATATCCATTCGCTTTATCGCCCGGGCCCGCCTGCAGCCTAACTCGGAACATTTTTATAGTCCCCTTTAAGTTCCAATTAACGAGCTTTTACTATGTGTGCCTTGACTGTTCCTTTAGATCAATATGTGTTTGCTCTTCACTGCTGAGAAGTGGTCTGGCGTTGTGTCCAGGTTGCAAGACCCGGGCATTTGACAGGGTCTGGGCTGCTGCTTATGCCACGTTTGTGCGGCTGCGTGAGACTGGCCGCCTGTATGGCTGTGGTCTCAACAACTACCACCAGATGGGAGCGCAGGCGCAGAGTTCGAGTGAAAGCGGCACAGTCATCTCCGTGCCCCAACCACTGACCTCGTGCGATGGGCACAGGTGGGTCTTTCGCTCTGTGCAGTAACTCCCAGTTATGACAGACAGGCAGGCTTACTGTGCGAAAGTATCTCAGTATTAGTTAGTATTCAGTTCTGTGTAAAACTACACAATACTCAGTACCCAAGCTTGCTGCATTAATGAAGCACTTGTCTTGGTCTCCGTCGTTAGCGCTGTTCTGGCAGTGCATTGCATGTGACCAACCACACCATGCCGACAAACACACTAGTATCAAGTTTTCTTTTTGTGTTTTGTTCAGTTCATTGTGGCCTTCATCCGGGAATTCAGTGACATAGATATGTAGTCTCCTTTTTCATGTGTGACAGTGCACCACACTTGGGAGAAATCTGCAATAGGTTACATAGTCACGTACAGTAGCTTTCCTACGAAGGCTGAGACATTGAGTGCTGCTGTCATTGGCCATGGGAGCTACAAGCACGGTGGCCCAGTAAGTGTGGGAATGATTATTAGATTTATGCAAGTTTGTATTAACTTGGCTTTGTTGCCTCAAATGGTTCGGCAATTTTGGGCTTTTATCATTCTTGATGGAATAATGCTTCCAAGTGGCACATGTCGCATCAGTTATGTACGTATGTCTCATGTATGTGTTTATGAAAATTGGATTGACTGTAAGTTGCGGGACCCCGAAGTGGAATCTTGATGAGTGGAGCTGTGCGAAGAGCAAAATTTAGGGTGCGAAGCGAATTCGAGTGTAGAAGTGTGAGCGCAAATCGAGAAGAATACTTTTCGAATGTTTCTCGAATATTCCTCGAAAATTTTTCTGATGCTTCGTAACGAAACTTCAGAAAAAAAGTTGGAGAGGATCTCTAAGCATATTGTTATTAAAGAGCAACATGAAAGTTTCTTTTCGCTAGGTTGTTAAAGCACTGGCATGATGGTGTGTTCCACAGTTATCAAAAATGAGGCAATGCAGTGGCCAAATTTTACTCATGTACATGATTTGGTGCAATCAAAGTGTTGCTGACAACACCTAACGCATTAAAGGCAAAGATGCGAATTGTCGAGCCTCTCCTTCTTTCTCGACTTCTGTGCAAGCCCAACTGATGTGGCGGACGAGGGTGTGCTCCCTCCAAGTCCAGAGTTTCAAATCTGCCTCGTAGATGTCAATATATGAAATCTGAAACTTGAGAAGCCAAAAATCTTCAGTGTCTGATTTTTCCGACTTCCTGGCCAAATTTCAGGTTAAAAAACAGCATTCATTGATTCCCCACCTTTGCGACATCCGTCATCTCGTGTTTTAACCAGCATTTGCTGAAGTCAATACATTTGCGACTGTAGCAGAACTTGAAAGGCAGCTTTGCTGCAATACGAGAATACAATGGGGTGATACATATCTAAAATCTGAAGGGGCCACTTTCAATCGGACGTTGACTGTATCATATGTTGACTGGTATTGTTGATGGTACTGTTCACTGTATGGCCTTAAAAAAGTTTGACCTCAGTTGAGCTTGAAAGGCAGCTTTGCCGCAATACGTTGGTCTGATGAGGTGAAGCATAATGAAAATTTGAAGGGGTCACTTTCAATTGAACAGTGTATGTATTTGTCTTCGGGAAGTTCGAATTGTCCCAAATAGTGAAATTCCAGTGCGAATCTAATCGGATAGCGAACAAGCGTGATGTCGCTGATAGCAAAGTTCAGCTTCGTCTCATACACCGGCGCCATGAGTGGTAATAGGCCTAGTCATAAGTTCAAATATTGAGCTTGGTTGCCCTGTGTTTGGCTGCCGGGGCCTCATGTTTCAAAGTATGCCATGCTCGATCGCGAGTACAGAGTCGTTCCGCAATGGTCTTCGTTGCGAATGTCTGAAGCGCTGATGCAGAACCTTTAACCGCAGGTCCCACAAGTCTGTGATGCGCGTCTTCAATGTTCGCGACGAGCTGTCAAACTAAAGTTTAATTATATTCTAAGTGATCGTTAACCCGTCAACACAGAACGAGTGCAAATGTGTCACTGAGCACTGCTGACAAAAGTAACTCTTCCAACGCGTGTGCAAGCAGCACACTACGCTCTCTCGAAGTGAGCATGAGACCGATGAGGAGGCGGGCCAGAGCAACATGGCAGACGAAGCCAATCGAAGGCCTTGAAACAAGGTATTGTTTTTTGTAAACTTGTTTTTGAAAGGGGGAACTGGCTGGAGTGGGAAACTTCAAGATGAAAAAATGCTCTTTCTGGTGAGCCCAAAATGGCGGTGCCCTGTTGCGCCATTGCGGAGCTACACTAAAACATCGTTAATTCGAAATCCCGCCTAATTCGAAGGATTTCAGTGGTTCCATATTTTCAAATGTAAGTTAGAGCGGATAATTTGAAGCGGCGGCTGGCATCAGTCCGGTTAATTCGAAAACTTTGGGTGCCATGTTTCAGATCCCGATTTCGCCGCGAATCTGTGAAAACGACGGCCATTATTTGCGACAAGGCAATGCAGCGTATCGATACTAATGAGCGGCAGCTGAAGCAACCCAGTCTCGCTACTTCTAGAGCAAAAAAAATTATAATAAAAAGGGTCTTGTGGTCAATCAAAATGTGCACCTGCGGAAACCAAGCCGTGCTTCACTGCAACACAGTGGTGACACGCGGGCAGCTTATTGCATGTTTCTCTCAATGTCAGCGGGTCATGGTTTACCCATTCTTTCTGGGATTGTAAAGAAATTAATAAAGGACAGTTTAGCGGAAATTGCGTTGTATGCGAACCTCCCATTGCCGGTTGCTCCAGCAATTCGCATCTTTGCACTGCTGGTGGAGTTCTTTCCAGCAAACCTACCATATTTACTCGCATAATCCTCGCACTTTTTTTGCCTGAAATCCGATGAAAAGTTGTGGGGTGCGAGAATTAGGCGGGGAAAACGTTCTACGAAAACGTACAGAGCGAAAAAGAAAACGAAGTGGCCGCAAATCGAGATTCTCATACCAGCAACTAACAGCAAGCTTTAAGAAGTACTAATTAAAACTTACCTTTAACAATAAAACCAGAGGTTCGACACAAGACAAGATTTAATTGAGACACAAAAAGTGGAAGCAAATAGTCTAAAATTAAAATACCATACGCAAAGCTTGCGGACGTTGCGGGCATAGCGGTAGCGTTCGTCGCTCAACAGGAGCCCTCAAAAGATAAGCGTGGGACGTCAGTCACCGATCACTTTGCATAGTCCTAAGTTCCTTGCATCCCATTTTCTGTATGTTCTGTTAATTCGAAAACCCGCTTGATTCGAAGCTTTCTCGCGGCCTGATATGCTTTGGGATTCTCTGCAACTCTTTTTTTTTTGTTATTTTGCTTCTATGTATTAAAAAATTTAAAAATATTACAGAACTATTCGATTCAGTTTGCACTCATACATAATTATTTCAATTTGCTTTGCATAAAAAATGTTGCTATTCACGCAACTCTACTTTAAAGCCAGGAAATTAGATCACAGAAGCACATGAACTGCCCGACTAATAAACTTTCTTTTCCGAGATGGCATACTATTCCGGTCTCACTATATTTACTTTTCTAATCTTCAGCCTAGGGACACATAAGTTATATTTTGCCTTCATGAATAATTTGTTCAGCATTACAGTCAAGCAAAAAGAGTGATTTTTATTTATTTATTTTTGTTGCACAGTATCTGAGGGTCGCAAATTGAGAGCTGGCATAAAATTGTGTTGCATCGCCGAGGCTTCAATACGCTATTTCTACGGAAATGGGACCTTTTCGAGTAAAAGAACATACGGTTGTGAACTTCGTCACCTGATTTGAATCGGTGAGCCTAAAAGGTCGAGGAGGAGAGGTGCAACTGCTGAACACTTGCCGATTGTCGTGTCTTGAGAAAGCGGCTCCAGGCCACGCGAAGCCAGAGCCGAAAGAGCGAGGATTCGACAAATCCGTGTACTACCCATCCTTCCCGTGCCGGCTGAAGCGCCTCGCGTTGCTGCTCCCATGGACACTAGCGCCACATTTCCCTCTAGCATATTCATAGGAGACTCTATTGTGTGGCTGCTGCTGCAGTTGGAAGCTCGTGAGTGGTGGCCAGCACCACACGCTGCTCCTCAGCGAGGAAGGGGCGGTCTTCTCTCTGGGCCGCAAGGAGTACGGCCGGCTTGGCCTCGGGGAGTCCGCCCCGGCCGGCAACAACGACCAGGACAAACCTGCCCCAGTGCCTGGCCTCTCCGACTGTGTGGACGTCTCGTGTGGAGAGGCAGTTTCGTATGCCATTGATCGAGAAGGTGGGTCGACGTTGCACGTTGTTGGGCACAAATGTGTATATATATTTTTTTAGGCCTGTGTGAATAGTAACAAAAAAATGTAGTTTTGAAGCTAATGGCGATTTGGTTGAATAATTTTGAAATGAACTTTCATGACCGAATAAACGCGCACAATATTTTTTAGAAATTTTTAACATACTTCTGCTACAAAGGAAGTGGAAGCAACTGAATATTAGCAGGGTCTGACATTCGGTAGAATGAAAGTGATAACCTGTAAGCTATGTTGTTTTAAAATTTACTATACCTAGAGCATATAAGCTTTACGAACAACTTTTAAACTTGAAGAATTGACGAATCGATGCGAGCGTAAAATGTCCGTTTAATCTCAAAGTGGGGCTTCGCGGCACTGAGGATTTCCCCTGGATAGGTGTTTTCACGATGCAGTACTCCTCGACTGCAGTGTAACCACCTTTAGAGAGGTTACATGGGGACTAATATACAGTCACAGTCGAGCCCACACATAACGGCCCCACTTAAAACGAACAATATCCGCGTGACCATGAAAATATACATTGGTTCAATGGCACAAAATCGCACTTACAACAAACGTCTACGAGCGCCACTGATTGGTTACAGCGAACGGAGTCAGCGGTTTGCTGACTTCCCTGGAAACCAATTTGGACCACCGATCAGGCATTGGCGAGGTACCCATACATTCTTATTGTTAAACGCCGACCCTGCCTCCGCGCCCCTCTAGTTGCCGCTCTCCCCGACCGCTTTATGTTACCCACCCCTCCGTCCTTTGTCTCCCCGCTACTCTGAACACCCTGCATCGCCAGACGAGGTCCGTGTTTTCACACTGCCCCCGATCTTTCAAAGACCGGTCCGCCATCTACCGTTTTTGATCGCTGGTACTGTCGTTGGCATCGCCGGCCTGGAGTGACCAGACCATTTGCCAACATTGTCGGCCACCGGCTGTATCCGATAGTCTGCGTCTAGTGCACGCACGTACGCTACCCCACCGGCTTTGATAAATCGCGATTCGTTTCATGTTTAGGACTCACTTCATACTCAACTCAGCATGCCTTTCGCGCGCGTGCGGAAGCGCGAAAACGGCTGTTAATTTGCGCGGAAGGAATCGCGAAATATCGAAGTTAGTGAGGCCATGCAAACCCGTCGACGCAACGAAACGATTTTTTGACCACAGCCGCCGATTCCTCGAACACCGCCGCGCGCACTGATTCAGGCGGCCATGCACTCTTTCCGAGTTTCCAAGGTATAACTCGGATATAACGAAATATCGGTTATAACAGAGTTAATGAAAAATTGTCTTGCAATATATACTTTAATGCTGA
Organism: Rhipicephalus annulatus; assembly: GCA_013436015.1. NCBI lineage: Eukaryota > Metazoa > Arthropoda > Arachnida > Ixodida > Ixodidae > Rhipicephalus > Rhipicephalus annulatus. The sequence goes on from WOVY01000151.1 coordinate 671,845, forward strand.
GTTTTGGGACATAATGAACTTATTTTCATGTGAGATGCAACTTTGTTATAATTATGTTTGAGTGTAGTGTGCGCTTACCAAGAGAAAGGCATCGTGGTGTTGTGTACAAGCGCCATAACACCAGTAAGTGTTCTGGCTGGCCTTCCGAGTTATTTTAGACCTGGCTGAGGGGATTTAACTGTTCGGGTAAGGTAGCAAGACTATTTGTCTCTTTCTGGCATGGAAGGGGGGCAGGGGCTGCCGTGATTTTCGCAATTTCTCTATTTTTCTGGCCCGTGAAATGGAACGTTGGCCGTACATAATTTCGCGCTTCAATTTGCAGGACGCTTGCACTCCTGGGGCTTTGGCACAAACGGCCAGCTCGGCCACGGCGGTGACGATGACCTCTTCGAACCCAAGGCGGTAGCGGGGAAGTTCGCTGGCAAAAAGCGCTGGTCGTTTCCGGAGGTGGCCAGCACGCTGTCATACTTGCCTCATGATATAGGCCGTAACATTTTTAGGGGAAAAAAACAATTGTTACTTTACATCGTCATATTTTTTTATTAAATGATTGACGCAGGCACAACACTGAATAGTGAAGCACACAACGCAAATAAAGACAAGGGCACTTCGAGTAAACAACACACAGAGGGCTGACGCATTTCCTTCCTGCGTGCTCGTCGTTATTTGTGCTGAATGTTTCACTATGCTATACCAACACGCCCAAGTTCATTCTACTGACAACATTAAAGGCTTCAAGAGGTTGGACATCAGCATCTGGTTGTTGCTACAGAGTATTACTAAATAAATTGACGTGCTTTGATTAATGTGCCTTTAGCACGGTGGTGACATCTGTGGAATCACGCTAAACACATCGCTGTTACCTCGGCATCTGTGTGTCGCTCTTTCACTCGACACAAGGCTGTGGATTTGAGTCTCGTTGGGTGAAGCGTTGCTGGATGACGGTTTTGACTGGTAGGTCTGGCTCGTTAGTGTTCAAAGGCCCACATTTATGAGCAGAGTTTGAAAACTGGCATACCAGTAGTTTCAGGATGTCTTAGTCACGTCTGTATGGAGAAAAAAAAAAGAGGCTTTTTGATAATTAGGCACTGGCCATGGATTCAAACACTGCGTTGAGCAATGTATATTGCGGTAAATAGCCTGATTACTCTGTACTAAGAAGTTTGTTTCTTTGGTGAGTTTTATCAGTTTTGCCAGATGTACACTCAAATGTCATTATCGCAAGGTATATCTTACACGGAAATGTTTGTTATAACCGAAAATTCGTTATAAATGTATGTCTCTAACACTATATTGCAAGGATATTTTTCATTTACTTTCTCATAAGTGATATTTTGCTATATCTGGGTTTGTTATATTGAGGTTCGAGTGTATTCTATTTGGTAATCGAACAAGACAAGTGTTTATGGGAATCAATGAAAAAAAAAAGATGCTTAAATACAGAACATCTCGAGAGCTAAAGTTTCAACAGGTGGACTTGTATTCGTCATGACAGCTACGGCTTTTCTTATCATTGTGTGTGTGTATGCCTTTTCCCTCTGTGCCAACTTAAAGGCCAACTCCAGCGAATTTTTTTACCATGTCAAGGTTATGGTCTTTCTTTGTTTCAGAGGCACTCTTGTTACAAGCCCAATAGCTGAAATGCTCAGGAAATTCGAAAATAATTTTTAATAAGCAAAAATGTGCAATACCGAAACCCAAACCCTGTCGGCGTGTGACGTGCTATTTGGTAGAGCCGGAGGCCGTATCCTGGTTCGGCCGGCGCGGAGCATGAAAACTGTGAAAGCCAGTCCAGCGAAGCACCGGCCAAACACCACAGAGGAAAGTAGAAAGAATTCCCGTGCTATACCCGTGCCAAACACTGCCGCCATCGCCTTGTGGAAAGCACAATAAACACTGTAGAGGCCAAAGTAGCGATGCTATTGGCTGCATCACTTCCGTTAACATGACAAACATGTCACACAGACAGTGTTGCCAATAATTCTGGCAAGTGAGGCAAGCTTTTTGAGGCAATCTTCAATATTAATTTGCAAACGATCAGTGCATCAGTCGAACCTGTAATTTGGGTATAAAGGACGAAAATATGCAAAGGAACATACCCAGCGAATTTCATGGGGATTCATGGACCTCAAAAAATCGCCAGAGTTGGCCTTTAAAGTGGCCCTGCAACACTTTTTGAGCACGATCAAAAAATGCTGCAAATCTGTAATTGAGCTTCATGGGAAGACGCGAGCCAGAGATTATAGGGCAGCACGTGGCCTGGAATTTACACTCAGTTCTTCCGTTTACTCTACAAATTATGCGATACACCCAAGTTCCTTCACCGTATAACCACGTCCATGGCGGTTGGCTGATGTGCTGCATAGTGGCCACCATGGGCTGGGCTGCCGCCACGTATCCGCTCGTGTGTGCTTTATCTATGCGTTCGAACAGAAACAAGTGCTCAATGTCATGATGCTTGCTGACGTAGGGACGAATATTCCTGCCTCCTGCTATATTAAGAGGTTAGATTCTTAACAAAACTGCTGATTGCGTTAGTTGGAGGGGATTCATTGGGAACGTCGCACAAAAACATAGATGGAAGGGAACCACACTGGACAGGCACTGAACTACTACTTGTTTCACGTTTTATCAGGCTGTGTTGCCGTGGTTGCTTTGTGTGTCATTAAAAAAAATGCCCCCACCTCCCCGAAGGGAATATTAAGGAAATGCGAATGCATTGCGTTCATTATGGCTTTTCTCACGTGTGAACCCAATATTAGAAAAATGTTTTATTTTTTTTTTACACCGTGCAGCCAATAGTGCCGTTTGCTGCATACAACGTTTTTCTGTAGCGAGGAATACGGTATGCGTTTCCAGATATAGTAGCTAGCCTGCACGGTTAAAAAATACTATGAAGTAAATAAAACAAAGCATTTTTGGTTCGGCGTTTCACAATGGCGTCCCGAGAGCACATTTTCTGAGGTTCTTAAGAGGTGCCCCAGCCAGTGAAGGGTCAAGAATGAGGCACGAGCAGACGGAAAGTGGGGTGCCGAGAGGAGAGAGAGTGAACAGCGAGGGGAGTGGTGAGGCACTGCACCTACCTTCTCTTACACTCTCTCACACCACGCACTCCGGTTGCTTGCGGAGAAGATAAGAGCATGTGCCCACAGCTGTTGCTATGGGAGAGGGAGTGAGAACGGAGAGATAACACCTGTAGCCGCGCGGACAACGCCGTATGCCTGACATAGCCCGACTAAGAAATCATTCGCATAAAGAAAAAAAGCCAGTTGAAGTTTATTGCCTGTCTCGTGTGATTTTCTTCTCTTCCATCATCATTTGTCTGATGAGTACTGAGTACTGTAGTGCCAATAGTACCTGGTGCTTCGATTTCCCTACTGCCACAGTAGACATTAATGGTCACACACGGTGCCGTAGTTGTCCCCCACCACCGCTGGTGTTCTCAACCACTATCGCGAAATAGAAAAAAATCACAGCATATCCACGGAGTGAATGATGAGTGGCGCGAAGCGTCCTTCAGCCCGCTCGTGCTTTCGTCAGTCGGTTCGCGCGACCATCCGTGCGTCCATCCATGCATTCGTCTGTGCATTCATTCAGAGAACACTCCACTATCTCACATCCCCTGTGTACCGCTATCTCCCATCTCCATCCCCTGTGGCAGATACCCGCTCTAGAGCGGGTATGTGTCACTGGTGGCTACCTACTACTACTACATACATCGGAGGATGTACAGACCCATGCCTTAAGAAGCTTTGCCTCTGAAAAACTTAGTACCAAGGACGCAGTGAGGCTCGAACCCGGGTCGGCTGCGTGCCAGCCCAGTATTCTACCACTGAGCCATGCCGGTGATTGAAACTTGTTCGCAAACTTGCCTTAGTCAGGCTTGACGTCGGGAAAGGAATCTCGTTACTTTGACTAATAAAGCGTTTTTGAACAGCAAGGTGTCACATAATGCGAACAGCATAACGGGTGTGTCATCCAATGCTCCAACCCTTTACAAAAGCTTGTTCTTGATCACCTATTAACTGTGGCGCATACCCACTTCAGGCATGATTTCTCATCGTTGTCAGCTACTGCGTGAACAATTGGTACAAAATTCCTTGCAAATGTTAGCGGATACAACGCTTTTTAGAAGAATTATGAAAAATAGCATAGCGAATGCTGGTCCACTACTCGGAAGTTATTATTAATGCCACAGTGGATACCCAGCAAGTGTGCTTGCAGCAGTTACCCAATGAGTGTTTAGAAAATGCTGAGAGGCCGCTCTTCTAGCTTTTGCTGTAACTGTACTGTGCCTACAGCACAGGCCTGGCATTTTTTTTTTTATTTGGGAAGTTATGCTGCCTCTTTGTTTGATAAAGTGGAATGCTGGGCCAGTTGGTACAACATGATGTGGAACAAGAGCGTCTTTCCTGTCAAGTGCTTTTCCTTTTACCTTGTGCGCTCATATATTTCCACACTCTGTTTGGTTTCGGTTGGCTGTGTCGAATGCCAATGTAAAATATATGTTGCTCTGCCAGAAAAACCCGAGCCTCAGCAGCACGAATACAGAGTGGAAAGCTATCCGACAAAGCGATAAAAGCAAGATTTGTGTATACAGTACAGTAGGCTCTGAAACGAAACTTGAAGGGACCAGTAAAGTATGTTCTGATTACCTAGAGTACCGTCAATCCTATCAGAGGCAGTTGTTCCAATTAAGCAGCAGTTCCGTTTAACACATTTCCGTTTACTGAGAGTGTACTGTACTTTTATAAAAGGACAATAGCATGCGAGATGGAAATCTGTTAATCGGTTGGCGAGATTGAGACCAGGCATCTGCTGAATTTTACTCGGTGCCTGCATGTGAAGTATACCGGTCCTGGTGTTGTAGCGGTTGCAGTGCTCACTTGCTGACCCGAAGGTCACAGATTCGATCGAAGCCGTGGCAGCCGTATTTTGATGGAGGCGAAACCCTAGAGACCCATGTATAGCGAGCCGTCGGCTCGCGTGAGAGAACACCAAGTGGTCGAAATTTCCAGAGCACTTCTCCGCGCTGCCCCTCATTATCGTATCATAGCTTTTGGACGTAAAACATTAGATAGTCATGTATGTGAAGTTCATTGTCCATCAATGTGTAAGTATATTGTGTGGCATTGACCTTTTGGAAGGCCATTCTAAATGCGTGCCACAGCAGCATCCATTATTTATCGCTGTTTCTGCGGCTCGGTTGGATCTTTGGAGTGGCAAATGCAGTCTGGTCAACACATGTGTCGTGCCTTGAAATGAATGCTGCGTGTATACAGCTGGCCACAAAATAATACAGACAAAAACAGACAATGCAGTGTGTGTCAAAATCGCCCTCTAGTGGTGAGTAGTATGCTTTCAAAAGTGCAGCTCCGGTCATGCATTCGCTTGGCGATGCTCTGAACAGCACACAGCAATTTCGGCACGGGCTGGTGTGGTTCGTATTACATCGTGGCAGGGCTGTACAGGCGAGTCCCAGCAGGTTTCGTACTTCACTAAATATGTATCTTTGCCTGTACTTTCTGGATACACTCGCATGTACTGCATCGGAATTGAAGACATTAGGGCATGTAGTCAACTATGTATCTTTGGATACATAAGTAAAATTTTCCCAATGCCCATGGTCAAATGGCCACCCTTCTGTGACAGTCTCATTCTTGTTGTGGCTATTTGTCGTGGACCTAATCACCTCTTGCCTCTGTACACCACCTTAACATCCTGCATCTCATCTAGTGGAGGATAAATGGTGAAAAATGGAAGTGCAAAAGCCCATAGTAACATGGTTGCCCCTTCAAGGTTGGATACTGAGTTTTTTCTCCAGAAGGCATCTGTCTTGGGCTTAGAGCACAATAAGCCAATCTCCCAGATCGCTTCCTCGGGTGGTATACACCTCCTCGACATCTTATTGCTCATCTGTGGGGGATGACTGGTCAGAATGTAGGTATCCAAAAATCAGTGCTGTTTTCAAAGAGAATGTTCTTGGCAAAGATATGTTCTCTTGGTTCAAATATCTTCACACTATAATTGCTTTGACTGTTGGCAGTGGAGTTGACCAATCATTGCATTACTGGTGACACCATCTAGATTGCTTTAAAACCTGCAAATTCATTGGGAGGGGCATATTGTAGGCTATAAGCATTTTTATCATTTAATTATGATTGCAGTTGCAGGGGTGTTGTAGTAACATAGTAATTCTTGACAGTGCTTAAACAAGCAATGCATCAATCAAATTTGAGCACATTTTAACCCAAATCTAGACAGCTGGCTGAAACAAAGCACAAATATCGCAATTGTGCTTAAGCTATGACCAAACTGTGGTCTGAAGTTTTTTCAAGTTTCGCTATTGGGTACATTTGTGAAACGTTTTAGGTTAAACAGGAGGCTGTCTACCGTGCGCAGCAGAGTTTTTAAGAGCTCCGAATATTCGTGATAATAAGGGCTAATTAATAAGCACTAATGTCAACTTCGCCAAATCGCCAGCTACTTGTTAACATCGGGCAACAAAAGACGACGTCTTCGCAAACAGTGCGTAACGGTTTATTACAAACTAATACATGGAGTAAACTACGCTTTGAAATTAAAAGCGATGCCAGAGGACCGTGAAATACGGAAACTTGTCAGACGTTCCATGCGCACCTTGTCACGAAGCACGCCCACACACGTGTTTGTAACACAGCAAAGCAGCACGTCCACAGGTCGACGCAGGTGGACGTGGCCCAAGGTGAGGAATGCCGCTCTCTCGTCGCATTCATCTCTCCAAGACGCAGCGACGGCTAGTGCAGCCCTTTTTGCGCCGCCAACGCCGCTTCGTTGGTTTGAATTTGGAACTCCTGGAAGCGCTGCGATATGCGCTGGTTCATCTTCATGTATTTCTCCATGCAGTTCATGGCGCACTTCTCCTCCTTATCCCTCACGTGCCTCACCGTGAAGTCGTGCACGCAGTCGGCGAAGCACAGCTCCGATAGCTTGTTGTACGAGACGAGAAAGTCTTTGAACTGCTTGATCTGTTCGGCTTGCGGGTCCGCCGATGGCACGGTCGCCGCCATTTTACAATGTCTGTATTGGCTTGGCTCGTTTTGGCTACAGTGGCTAAATGATATTTTGGCTTACCATGGGTCCATCCATGACTCATAGTATAGTGTACTAGAATATGCACTATAATCAGATCAGCACCTCCTCTATTTTAGAGGAGGCGCTTGTCGGATGGATGGGCAGACAGTGCTGTATGTGATCATTGCGGTGCTGACGAAACCATCGAACATATTTGTGTGTCAGCGCTATCAGTACAACTGTTAGAAACAGTCCCTGTCAGCAGTGTTTGCATGCATCAACGACCAGCCGCTGTCCGAAAAATTAATTTTGGAATACCGAAAAGATCGAGCTTCACGGCAAAAGCGACGAAGGCCCTCGTGAAGTTTCTGTGATCGACCTGCCTCGTCGAACGTTTATGACGTTTTAGCGTGTTTGTGTGTTTTGGCTTCCGTCCCGTTTTTTTTTTAACTCACACCCTTTTCATTACTTTTCTGTATCCCGTTTCCCCTTCCCCAGTGCAGGGTAGCAAACCAGACACTTGCTTTCTGGTTAACTTCCCTGCCTTTCTTCCTTCCGAACCTCTCTCTCTCTCCCGCTTCATACTATAATATTTAGAGTGGAATCTGGCGCTATTTTCTACGCGGGCTCCATTCAAATAGCTAATATATGTGGCTCCTTCAGCAACCGCTTGTACCCACCTTTCCTTCCTCCGTGGCTTGTACCCTATGCGTGTAAAAGCTGGGCAGGAAAATCTATAACCACGAAAGCATAGAGTTAATCAACTCTATTAGGAATACGGACTTCCTCCATGATTAGGGATCATAACTCTATGCGCCACGTAGTAGTAGAGGTAGTTGAGCTGTGCGCCGAGACGTCGGCGCGCCGCCGCAATAGAGTTGACTATATTGTAGACTGAAATTATCTTTAGTAAACCTGCCTTTCTTTGGCACTTTATTATATCACCGGTAAAATCGTCGGTGCATTCTTAATTTTACCCTCTAGCAATTAAACGCATCGCAATAGATTGGCCTACCGGTTACAGTTAAATAACTGGATCAGAAAAAAAAACTTGTTCGGTAGTAAACGTGGAAAGGTGGCGTTTGGCTCAAAGTAAACGTTAATGTTAAGGTGCTTTGAAGCTCACCGTAGTTAAGCGAATACAGCAGCTAGGTTGGTGATAGCGCCAACGGCGGTGTTTGGCGAGGACTATATTTCAACATATTCTGGCTGATGATACCCTTTCACACAATACGTACGAATAAAAGGTGTGGAAAGTGGGTTTTGGAATGCCAATCAATACGACTGTGAAAGCAAGTGAAGGAACAGTTACAGTTCAAAGGGGAAGATTGGTGCTAGTTAATGTAGAAGCGCTTCTATTCGTATGGAAGCAATTGCTTATATTGCTCAGCAGTCTAAACGAGCAAGAGCCAGCTGTTTGCGGCATGATTATTTAGAAAACAGTCAGTTAAGGAATTGTGGCACAGCCTTTAATGAAAAAAGAAATAGACAAAAACAACAGATGTAATATGCTCTATCAAACAAATGATCCAGTTGGCAAGGTCGCAGTTGGCAAGTTCAGCAAGGTCGAAAATTGGGCAAGATTAGGATCACCATAAACTTCGTGTCAAGTACTGCGCAGCGCATGAATGCATGCGGAGAAAACACTCAAGAGTGGAAGCGTGATGTTTTGCGTTTCCTAAGCTTTGTCACGCACTCGCCAGACAACCAAACCGAGTAATTTGCGCCTTACTTCGCCCGAATTCTCTATCTCCGACTTAGTTTCACACCTTGATGCTGATTTGTCAAAATGGTGTTTGATACAGGACATCACTAACGCAGCTTGATGTGCGAGTTGCTCATAACATTCGGAAGAGTCAGCCAACGAAAGACGCAAAGGCAGGAGAACAACCACACAGTAGAGGCGCAGGACTTCAAACGCAATGTTTATTGCAAAAAGCCAACTAACACGAAACCCAGCAACACGTGCAGAAGCGGGCTATCCGAATCATTTCCCAGTTGCACACCTAACAGTGCACAGGTGTTAAGATGTTACAGACAGCTCATTTTCATAAAACACTAAAATATTGATGCCACCGTGAAGTCACAATGTGGCAACGAGAACTCTTTATTTGTAAAGAAAACTGCATGATGACATACGCATGACGCTTTGCCATTCTTCTTTTTATATTGAAGGTTTTAAATACATTACTCTCAAGCTTATTTTTTATTCCTTTGCCAATGACACTTATTGATTTGAAATCAGGAACGTGGAGCCTTTGCTGCGCAGAGGTGAGTTCCCACCTGTGTACCTGTAGGGAGTAGAATGCGGTGTTCACATAGCCTGTCATTGAAGCTGATCGGCCCCTGACATTTGTAGACATGGCCGCATGCACGACAAGAAAATTTCGAAACTTACATACGTCCGCGCTGCAAGGCTGTAGCTGCACCACTGATTTCGAATCAGGGTATCTTAAAAAAAAAAAGAATTGAGAAATAAGAGTAAACATGAAAGTAGCGAAGCTTTTGAAATGGTAAAAAAGGCAAAGTGACATTTGTGATTCTTCAGTTTTGAGTCGACGGGTGCACATGGCGTTAATATTATGGCGTTTTGCGGAAGTGCGCTATTTGCAGCACCTTGACACGCTTAATTCTTGGCGTTGTAATGTTAAACTTGCAACGTTACTAGGCTCAGATAGGCTATTTACGCATGCGCTGATTGTTCATGCGTCTGGGGGCTTTCTTCAATGAGTGTTAGTCCAACACTTGTCCTATGGGGTTCCATTGCTGTGTTTGTGCTTTTGGTTGGTTTCGTTTAAAGTATATTTCGCTAAAGATGATCTAGTTTATCGTCATGCCAGTGACGTAACAACATTCCTCTCATCTTTCGTGTTCGACCGATAACTTCTCAAACGCACGACGCGATCTATTGCACCATTCATCCACACAATATACGGACCTATCAACCTCTTTTCAGCATGAGGTACGAGATATTCAGAAAGATAATCAGAATTTTACATCGTGTTTTACCATAGATCACCGTCATGCGAGTAATCTAATAATTGATAAAAACTGCCAAATAAAAAAGAATATTATATATGTCAGATTACAAAACGGTATTCAACTCTGTAGATATATCAGCAGTTCTAGAGGTTGTTGAAGTGTTATGTCCGGTCGTTTTGGCACAGGAGATTCGTAAAGATGTTGTCGAGGCAGCTTGAAGATACTGAAGAATACTTGCCGTTTATTTAGAATAATTACAGGACTTGCATTTTGTTACATGACGAACATATAGTAAAACTAGTAACCCGCCCAGCTCGACGTTTTTGACATAGGCATGACCACCGCACCTTACCTATGGCGCCAACGTGTCCCTCTCTTGATGTGAGAAGGCGGCTGGGTCACAGGTCTCACAATCGTACTATCGGAAAAACAAATGGACCGCCGCTCGCCACGCTCAATTAGCGGGCTGGTTGTCATCCGCCGTGACACAGCTCTCGTTAAGCATGGTGTCGTGGCCGGGAGCCGTTGCAGTAGTTCTCGTCGAGGGCAGCTCCCCGTTCTCGCAGATCTGGTGTGGGAGGTCTTCGACCTCAAGGCCGTTCCTCAATTTTAGCAACACTGTCCTGGTGGTCGAGCACTTTTCTGCGATGTCCGGAACGTGCCCCCACTCACGGCTGACTTTCACCATCTTGCCAAATGCTGCCAGTGAAGCCTGCACACCCTCTTCACTCACAGCAGCCATTGCAGCTTGAGCTCCACCTGCTGGTCCTGCGGGTCGACGATGACGCAGCACCGCCCTTTCGCCTGGAGCTCCTTCGTGCTGAGTAGGTGTTTCGAAGGTGCCGCGTCGTTGAAGGTCACCGCCCACAAGTGGTTTATCTGAGGCGCGCCGAAGCTTACTACATCAAGCAGCAGGACCGTCGGTGTCAATGCGTCCCGAAAATTTTTGGCTTTGTGAGACCTGGCTCTGACATCCTCGTGTAAAAACACGGTGTTATTAACAAGCTTTCCTCTCGGCAGCGGAGGCGAAATAATCTGATATTCTTTATCGTGCGTGCGCCTGTTTCCGCGACCCATACTGGCTGCTACCGCCACTGCTTGGGAGCACATGGTCTTACGATCCACTCAGCTCGGCTGCCGGAAGCAGAGTGAATACTGCAATGGCAAAAGACAGTGTCTTAAAGTTAGTCTCAACATCCATTGAGCCCTGAGCTGAAATTGAGTGCAAGGTTTTCATGTCGGAGCGTCCGTATGAGAGTCTTCGGTCGATGTCAAAACATTTATTCTCAGTACACCAGGAACCGTAGAAAAAAAAACAGAAAAAATCAGTATTATATCGAAGCACCTTGCTGGTTGGAATTCTCCAGAAAATATATTTCTTCCAAATTGAATGAAGCCTCGAGACATCGAAAAATTGAAGTTTGAAACTCGAAGATTGAAGTTGCGCATTCACCTATGATCTGACTGTGAAAACCATTTTTTTTTTTCTGAATAGATGGGCAAGGCAGTCGGGATTATGAGCCGCGGTTGCACGTGCCGCTGCCAAGCGCCGTCTCTCATGTTGAACGAGACAGCTTTAAAAAACTCGTTTTTTCAGAAATTAAGGCGTCGGTGTGGCCGTGGGCGTCGTTGTTTGTCAGCAAAAATCATCATCTTGTCCGTGACCGAATAATGGAGAAATGCGAAAACAAAATAAAAAGATAAAGATCTCCAGGTCCGAGTGGTGATCGAACCTCGACTGTTTGGATGACAAGCAACTTCCGCTTGAAGATACAATGAAAATAGTTTCCTTTGGTTGAAAATGCAGTGAAAAAAAACACAGCATATCCACGGAGTGAATGATGATGAGTGGGGCGAAGCGTCCGTCAGTCCATCCTTACGTTATTGCTTCCGTCCGTCCGTGTGCCCATCCATGCGTCCGTCCGTCTGTCCGTGCATCCATCCGTGAGGCTGTCCATCCGTCCGTATGCCCGCGCGTCCGTCCATCTGTCCGTCCGTCTTCTAGTATGTCCGCGCGTCCGTCCGTGCGTCCATCTAGTGAACACTCCAAGTACCGTCATCTCGCATCCCCTGTGGCACATACCGGCTCCGCGCGTCCGTCCATCCGTCCGTCTGCTAGACTTTCTGTCCGTCCGTTTACGCGTTCGTCCGTGCATCCATCTAGTGAACACTCCAAGTACCACCACCTGGCATGCCCTGTGGCACGACATCGAAAAATGTACAGACCCACGCTTTAAAGAGCTTCGCCCTAAAAAATATACTTCACAAACACGCGCGTCCTGTGTACAGGCTTCGCAATACAACATCTTTTATATCGGGAACGTCGCGTGGTACGAGCGATTCGGCGTCTGAACGTGTGATTATCATAACGACTTTGTGGTTTAAAACCGGCCACCTATTACGAAAGGCACATGCGTTACCATGCGTGTTCCATCAAGACCACGTGGCGGGTACACAGCAAGTTCGAAATCATTTCACGCGCATATTAGCTCGTAGTTTAAAGCATGCTACCTATTACACAAAGTGCAGTCAGTGCGAAAGCGCCCCTGACACAAGCTACTTTCAGATTTATCGACTGCATTGTAGTAATCCACAATTTAAGCTTCTAGAGTGAGAACATACAACAAAAAGTATGTCCTAAGTGAAGTACGTACTATAGGGTCATCGTAACGCTAACGCGTTCAAGAAGCTTGAGATTCCCCCAATTTATAGGGGCGAAGCTCCTTATGGCGTGGCTTGTGCGTCCCTCGTAGTACGTAACCACAAGTGGCACATACCCAAAATAGGTATAACATTTGACCTCCAAGGTGGTGCCGGTGAGAGATTTTTTCTGTGCGTTGTTTAACAATAAAAATAGTGCTCAATGTACAAGCCAATGGCTGCTAATGGGGAATGAGAGACAGGAGCATTCGGCTTTTGGTCAACGCGCACGCTGCGATCCCCATTAGCAGCCATTGGCATGTACATTGAACACTATCGGACCAGAAAGGGTTGCTACATTATACTAACTGGGTGTAACCTCCTTAGTTTTAGAAAGGTTTAGCGACTGTTGAGCCGCAGGGCCATGAATAAATGAACTAGTATATACCATGAATGAATTCGAAGTGGTTAAAGGGGGGAAGCAGATACGAAGCGCAAGCCGTAAGAAATTAAAGGCTGAATACTCCTGTCTCTCATTTCACATTAGCAACCACTGGCATGTACATTGAGCACTATCTGACAGGAAAAGGTTGCTACGTTATACTCGCTGGGCGTAACCTCCTTGGTTTTAGAAAGGTTTAGCTAGCATTGGGCCGCAGTGCCATGAATACAGTGAACTAGTATATACCATGAGCTCAAGGTGGTCGAAGGTGGGAAGTAGACCCGAAGCGCAAGCCGTAAGAAAGTGTGCGTGTGCCACCTCTCGTTTAGTCCTTGGAATGTCCACTGAATGGCGGTGCTTCTATATGGGGTGATAAAAAGATGCGAGATGGTGGGACTTGGAGTGTTGAAAAGATGGACGAACGGACACACAGACAGATGCATGGATGGACGCATGAACGGACGCAAGGGCGGATGCATGAACGAACGCAGGGATGGGCGCACGAACAGACGCATGGACGGCCACACAGACGGACGCATGGACGGACGAACGCTTCGCCCCACTCTCCATCATTCACTCCGTGGATATTCTGCCATTTTTAGCTATTAATCCACTTTAGCGCGCCTTAATAAAACTGTCATGCAATTTTCGTGTCTCGGTAGCACTAATTATACTAATTACTTTAGATGTTCCTCTGACTCTTGAATTACTCTTAGTTATTTGATGCTTTGAGTTATGTCCTTTAACATGCTTTGCTGACCTGTAGAGATGCAGTATGGCGTTGTCGATCTTTGCTACCGATCAAGTGCTATCCAGTATGGGTGGTCACATTCCGCTACTAATGAGCCAGTGAGCCTTTCGCTTGCACAGGCGCCAATGCCCATTAACTCGTACGCGCGTGTTCATATATTTCACTGCGCGCACAGAGCGTTTAACAGGCCACACCCGCACAGCCACTTTACGAAAAGGCAGGGAACTCCATTGTTTTCATTTGGATCAAGGCAACGCCTAATTTGACGTCCTGGGGCTCTTGCAAAGTATATCGCGCATGCGCTGACCTTTGTACTTTCTCACCGGCGCGCTTCGTCGACGAGTGGCCACCGGTCTGGAATTCCGCAGTAATTTGTGGGCACCTGTACGCGTGAAAAAGTTGCAGGCATACACATCGGGTGGTAAAGATGATGTATCAAATCTAATATAGCGTTTCATTATAAGGGTCCGGATTGTCGATTGATCAAAGTCAGCGAGTTTCCACTCTGCCCCTCTGCATTGGAGCTTTGATCAACCGAAGACCAAAACGTATCTTTTCGTGTATTGAAAATTGCTCAAGGCAGCCTTTAATAACTCTGCAACAAAGCCGTCGAAAAAGCTTACAGGGCCACATATGCCTTCGCCCTAAGATGGCTTGAAGGCAAAAGCCTTCTACTCAGTCGATGTTGTGATCCTCCCAACTTTCCGTATTTAGCACGGGCTCAAAGATTAAAGGCATTACAAGCTTTCTGCGCCTCTCCTGTTATTGCGCGGCCTCCGGGATCGCTCCATCCTTCGACAAAGCGATTGTGTTGTGATGACATCATCACGTGACATCACGATAGCGTCATAAAGTTCGTGATCTGTATATATGACGTAGTGATGATGTCATGTGCGGACGCCATCGCGTGAGACTTTTTAGGCATCAGTAACGTTGCCGTCAACGCCATCAGTGAATTTCCGCATTTGATGAGGCATGTGAGGCATTCGCTTTAAAAGAGCATTTATGTGGTACGACAGCGGCGAAACACGCCTCGTGGGTGGGTCACTCAAACTGGACGTTAACGTAGAGCGCCTTGTTGCCAATGTAGCCGTGCTCCTCAATGTCCTTCCAGTACAGTTCCTCCGTCCAGGAACTCGTGTTCGGAATGGCGGGAACCGGCTTCTTTGCGGCGGCGTTGTCATCCACGCTTATCGGCATGCCGATGTCCTTGTCTTCGTACCTGGGGTGGGCGATGGTCAGGGTGACCTTTTTGCGGAAAGGCCAGTCCACGTGATCGTCCCAGTCGCCCTGTCGCAGGATGAAAGCGAAGCGCGTGCACAGTTCCTTCTTTTCGTTCTTGAACAGTTCGCAGGCGAGCTTGAACGTGTAACCGGCCAGAGTGTAAGTGCCGGTCAGCATGCTGCGCTTGACATCGCCCTGCTTCATCGCGTTGTACGCACTGTACACGTCGACGAACCTGCACGTTTCGATGTAGACGCCCGGCTTGGCAGCGGCTCGATAGGGACCTGGAGCGACCGATGACTTAGTTGTGGATCCCGCAGATGCGCCTTCCCAGTCGCCGCCGCAAGCTCCGTCCTTGACGTCGGCTTCGCGTGACACGTTGCTTTCGATGCACGAGATCAGGTCGAGCAAAGTGTTGAAGCGGTTAGCGATGGTTTCACGGCTGGCCGACTCACTCGAGACCTGGTTCCAAAGCGTTTCGAGCTCGTTCTTGAGAAGCGCGAGATCGTCGGCCACCGTTGTCGATCCAGGAGCGTCGTTCGTAGTTTGCGGCGAAGCGTAAAATTCGCGGTGACACCGTTTGTAGTGAGCCACCGCACCGCTTCGATCCACGGATCTGTGGCACTTTCCGCACAGTACTCCGCCTCCGACGCACTCGGCAAGGTGACGCCTCATATCTCGGAGCTTGCCAGAAAATCCGCATTTCTGACCTCCGGCGATGCAGAGTACTCGATGCTGCTCTAGGTCGGCCTCACTGAAGACCACCTGAAGTAGGTCGGCGTCGGCGAACTGCCTTCCATCCAAGGGGCACCCGTCTTGCTCGGTGATCTGACTTCTGCACAGCCTGCACAGCGTGTGACCGCAGGGCAATGTCAGAGACCGGCTCGGCACCATGCCGCATACGGCGCAGACGCGATTCGGCGGCAACTGCTCGACGAAGCCGACGCGTCGCCGCTCGAGGAAATCGCTGAAGCCGGTGAGTGTGTATTCCCGCACCGCCATTTTCGGGTCCTCCCGTCGTAGCCTTCGTCGAAGTGTCCACACGGCGGCGCTACGGGCTTGAGCACTGCGATGCAGTGGCTCGTTTGACGGGTGGATCCTCCGGAAGCAGCCAAGTGATGATGCTGATGATGATGCTTTTGGGATGATTGGCAGTGACCCAGTTGGGGGGATCGGCCAGGAGTCGAACATATCATATAGTCTGACATTTTTTTGTGTGTTTTGATGTGCTTCAGGAGGTTACAGGGTTATTTATAACAAAAAGTTTGTTCACATGCATTCTCCTTATTAATGGCTCTCAACCTCTATGGCGGAGTTGCCAAAAAAAGAGAGCGTTTAGTGTTTATGTGGACATTAGGACACAGAGGCAGCGCAGGGCAGCCCCGACGAAAACAAATTGTTTGGAATGTTTATTAGAATTCGAAAGACTTTCAATAATGTTTCCAACTACTTTTTTATTTAATGACAGCTACTGCTTCGTAAATTATCATTGATGTAATAACTGGAAGATATTGACGATTAAAATGATGATGACGATAACATAAAAAGGTGGCCACTTCCGAATGACTTCCTATAGCCTAGTCAGAATGAATCACTTGCTAATGCCTAGTCAGAAGGAATCAATTGCTAATGTTTATGGAATTTTAGTCTTTCATTCTAACCCACAGCATATCTTTATTTCAATAGAAGACAAGTTATTTTCAAATTTAGCATCGCCATCAGCCTATTACATGTTCACAGCAGAATGACGGCCTCACACCATTCGCTCTATCGAGAAAGACCTGGCGGCAGCTTCAGACTATATAGGGCAGGGTGCGTGGGGTAAAATGAGACACCGAGCAAAACGTGACATATTGACTTTGCCAGCCTCTGTAGCTAGAACAAAAATGACTTTTCTTTATTGCTATTCTCCAGCGATAAGTGCTGGTCCTTTTCCTTCTTTGCATATGTAAAAAGTTCATGATAGCTCACAGCATTCGCGTGATAAATATTACTCGGCTGGTGCCTATATATATTCGTGACCCGTCAAAAAGGGGTGAAATTCTGCTCGGCCAAATTTTCGGATCGGTGCATGAAGCTATTCCTGCGTCAGTACAGCAGCGAATGCATTTACTTTGTTACTCTAGACTACCAGCTACGTAACACCTGAAGTTTAGTTCGTTTAGTGCCCGGCGACAAAGCAGATTTTTTTTTAAAATTCTGGCATGTAAGAGAGGCAAGACGCGCCAGAAAGGCACCCATTGCCTTAAAGAGTGTCTCAATAGTTGAATCATTAACTTACACTAATTATATTGCCACAAAGATTGCTTCTAATAATTATTTTACGAAGAGGACCAACGAAAAAAACGCCAGGTGGCGCAGAACGGAGCAGTCCGGGGTCTTTGGGCTCCCGCTTCAGCAAATGATTTTGTGGTTTTTCGTGTGCTGTGCCTCAAGATCTTGCTACGAGTCGACTCATAAGCTGCCAAGGTTCACGTCGGTAGCGGACTTTCACCGGTAGGTTCATTTTTGAGCATTTTTCGGACTTTTACGCCACCGACTACGCCTCGCGTGCTTACCAAACGCCGAGTTGGCGTCTGCCGGGCAGGACGCGCCCTTCCTTGGACGCGCCCTTCGTTCCACCTGCTGAGCCAATATGCTGGACGGTGCGGCTGTTATTATGGACGGTGATGAACTCCCTCCGGAAGAGTTTGGAGAGGAACACGGCTGGCGTTCCGCCGCGGTGAAGAAAAGCTCGAGGCGCACGAACGCCAGTGCTACAGAGCGTGCCACGGCGTGCGGCGAGAATGCCAGGGGCAATTTCAGTGCTACAAGAAAAGCTCTACACTTGAAGAATCAAGTTATCAAATCATCGAGAATGCCTCGACTGCCTAGCGAGCACTGGAAGATTATCGTCCGTCCAAGGGGTGGCTTGGATGTTGAGAAGGCGGGCTCAGCTAGACTTGGCCGGGCAATCGCAGAGGCGGCTGGAATTGTACCCACGCTCATCAGTCAGGACATTGTCTGCCCGAATGCAACGCAAAATATCATAGTTATTAGCACGGCGTCCCGTGCGAACGCTGACTCTTACCTCAGGATGAGCTGCCTTACATTGGGAATGAAGAAGTATGACATCAACACTTACGAGGCTGCCCCGCATGAGACCTGCAAGGGGGTCATCCGTAAGATTGACGCATCGGAGAGCCAGACGGAGCTGGAGAGGAGCATCCTTACTGAAAGAAACCCCACGGCTCTGGGCGTCAGACGTATTAAGAACACTGAGACGGTGGTTATTGTCTTCGATGGCTACAAAGTTCCCAACTTCATTTATTTCGGCACAGCGCTGGTCAGATGCTCGCTTTACCATCGGCAGCATGACGCTGCTATGCCTGTGGCAGACTCGGGCACAGGGCGGACGTCTGTCCGACACCGGACGAAGCTGTGTGCAAGAGGTGCGGAATCAACAACCCTGATGAGAACCATCAATGTTCCCCGACCTGTGGATTCTGTGGTGGCCCACACGCCACGACGGATAAAAGTTGCCAGCAAAGGTTTCAGCTTCCATTTATTGTGCGAAGGCGGCGAAGAGAGCGCCGTGCGGAATCAGAGCGTCGTAGTCAGCAAACGGTACTGCTAACGCCGACGAGGGTGTGAGCCAGCCTGCACACCGCAACTCCAGTTCAAACAGTCGTTCTGCTGCAACTGGGGTGGACAGCCGTGACTCATCGCAACAGGCAAGCAGTCGGTCCAGATCCAGATCTCGGTCCAGAAGTCGCTCCCAAGGCCAGCGAAAGGGAACTTCGTCTAAAGGCCGAGCCAAGTCCCGGTCCAGAGATCGTCGTCGGTCCCAATCCAGAGGCCCATCGCACTCGAGGAGCCAGTCCCAGGGACCCGCATGGCACAGTCCGTTTCCAAAGCCCACCCCAACCGGAGATGCAGGGTGGCTCCTGGGCTGACCGGGTGCGCAGCGGAGGAGGTGAAAAGGTAACGGGGGGCACTGCGCCAGAGCATGGTCTAGCGGAGCTAAATCAGCTTAGGAAGGAGAATGCCGAAATGCGCAGCATTATTGAGTCCGCTGAGAGCCGAAATTGCTGAGCTTAGACGTGTCAGTACATCTCAAGCTACTCTGGCATCTGCTTCTCCGTGTGTAGGTTCTCCCTCTTCCTCAACCCATAGAGGTTCCCATGGTCGTGGAAGCGGGCCCCTCGGGTAACCCAGCCAAGCGTAAGGCTGCGACTTCAGCCGGGAATGTGCAGGCTAAAGCTAAATCTGAAATTAAGGAGACTCTAAATTCAATTTGCCTTGAGATTCACAAACTTAATGAGCGTTTCTCGGCGGTCGATCAACGTCTCACAGTTATGGATCAGAAAATAGATATTCAACATGCCAGAATTCAATGTGTGGAGAATCAATTACAGAACGCCGGCCTTATGGTGCAGAGCCCCAATATCAGGGGGAGCAGCTAGGATTCACCCGGATTTCTTCCAGATGGAACGCCTTTATCGGCGCCCATTCCCATGAGTATCCCCAGTTCGAATAGTACAGCTGCTTCTGTACAGAACCTGACGGCAGGGTCAGGGAGCACCTCCAATGATCAAGATGGCCTCGCACGCTGAATTTCGTATATGGCAATGGAACTGCAGGGGGATACCTTAGCAAAAGGGGCACCCTGCAGCAATTTGTCCGCTCTCACAGCGAGAAGCCGCAAGTGATCCTACTGCAGGAGACGCTGTCTGATAGTGTAACCCTCCCGGGGTACAAGGCACATGCAGTTAAAGGGGAAGGCAGAGGGATTGCCACCGTTAGTCAGCAACAAGTTCACCTTTGTGACACATGATCTAGGGGGTAAGACCTAATAAAACGGAGCTCTCCTTAGTTGAGGTCATTCCGAGTTCTTCCAACCTTTCCAGCATTTTTATACTGAACATATATAGTAGCCCTAGTGATCATAGGCAGCGTTTTAGGACGATCATAGCTAAGGCAACCAGATTGGCTGGGCCTCTCCTCTGGTTGTGGCGGGGATTTTAACTCGCCTTTCCGGGCGTGGAAACTACCCGTATGATTCAGCTAAAGGCAGGAGCTTGTGGCAGGAGACGGGAGATGCGGATCTCTCGTTATTACGGACCCGATGTTTCCTACTAGGCGCGGCACTCCACCACCAGGGACTCCACCCGGACCTAGCTTATCGTGAAAAATGCTGG